>JARQOC010000003.1:230408438-230543360 GCA_033576535.1 Allobates femoralis
ACCGCTCGTAGGTGATTATTTCGCCCCGGTATAGGTCGCAATCGGGATGTCCCCTGGGCAAGTGTGACTCGACTTCCTGGCGCCCGACAAACACCTCTTCATTCAAACCCACCTCCCAAGCGAACCCCCACCCGTTAGATAAATTAAAGGTGGAAATTCTACCTTCACGGCGAAGTTCATCAGGCAGCGGCAGTTGGCGGCGGGCCGTGGCACGGGCCTCCATGTTGGCGCGTTCACGGGACTGCCACTCCTCTCGGCGACGCTGACGTACAGTTTCGTCGGTACGGCTCGGAGTGTGAATTTGGCTGGTTGTTTGGTAGGAAGCCTGGGCTTGGCGGACAGTCTGGACCGGCACCCAGTGGAACGGCATAGGAGAAGGTGTCGCACATGCACCCGACCAGTGTACCCGAGCTAACTGCTCGGACGGAGGATCCTCGCTGTCTCCCCAAGCAAAACCGGTGTCAAGATCCCCAGGAATACTGCGGGTCTCGTCATCGTCATCTCCTTCTTCTCCCTCGACGACCACATCGGGCTGCTCGATGGTTGGAGATGCTGGAACAGGTTCCTCGGTACAGCAGGGCGGTGGTGTTGCGGATCCTTCCTCGGGGACGTCCTGCAGGGCTTCCAGGCTGCCTGCCTCTTCTTCTGTTTCTGTTGGTAGCGGTATCTGTATCCCGTCGAACGGGTAGACCTCCGGAGTTGCAAAGGAGGCCTCTGGTTCAGGGAAGACACTGGCAACAGTCTTTAAAGAGGTATTATGACTGTCGGTGGGTTTCCTCGGCGGGAACCTGGTAGATGTCGGCTTCTTCTAAGGAGCAGGTTACAAGCTCCGGCTCTGGGATCGGTCAGGCTGCAGTTTCAGGCAGTGGACTGGGGTGAGCTGCAGTCTCTACCGGGATGAAACAGTCAATGGGCTCTGGTGAGGATGCAGGGCAAGCGGTAAGCGTTGGAGAGGTCGTAGTAAAACTGGAGATATCATCCGGTCCTGGGTTGGGTGTACCCGGTCGTCTCTGCTGCATCGCTTGATGTAGTTTACTGCCTAGGCTCGCACTCCAGCTACTAATTGTCCACTCGACAGTTTCCATGAGCCTCACCCGGAGGTCTTGCAGAGCTTCTTGCCAAAAGTCGGGGCTGCCATCGATATTGAGGACAGGACCCGGACCTGGGTGGCCTATGGTTGCTCTGGCCTCAGCTTCCACTTGTTGCATCAGGTCTCGGAGTCTCAAACTGGCCATCTTTGTGGGAGAACCACACCCGTCCAACCGGTAACCGTTCTGGTAGAGAGCTGGTGAAGAATTGTCTGACACTCCCACGTCCTTGGGGGCTTTTGTAGTCCAATTGTGGTAAAAAGTCTTTGGGGTCCACCCCCATGGTTGATTCGAGCAATCACTGCGGACAAAGAGTTTTGGCGCCTTTGCCTTTAGCCCTCCCACGAAGAGGGGCGGTGGCTCACCCCTGGGCTTGCACGTGGCAGTTCCTCATGGCGGGGACGCCATCTTGGGTGCCATCTTGACCCAACGGTGAAAAGGCGGGAAAGTTCTTTTAGGGATGAACAAAGTCCAAATTGTAGACATTAAAGTCGTTTTAAAGCACATTATACCCGTTAGGGAACGGGCCGGTTCGAATCCTGTTCGTGACGCCATTTTCTGACTCACCGTGGCCGGGGACTCCGGTTTAGACAGGCAGTAGCTTCTTCCTCCTTGTCACGGATGGACCGCGCCTGCCGGTAGTGGGGCCCGGTTGAGTGCAGATCAAAAGTTGAAGACGTCTTGTGGGAACAGATTAAGGGGTTAATTGTTTCGTGACGCCACCTATGAGTAGTTCGGTAACTTTACCGATGCTGCGAGGCCTCCGGGGGATGGAATACAGCAAGATGGAACGCTCCTTTTGGTGAGGCTGCTGATGCGGAAGAATATTTGGAGCAGGAAAACTGTCTGGAGAAAATGTAGGATAACTACGAGCGGGGACAGTAAAAGTTGGTGAATAAATGATGATAAATCCGGCACCGGACAATCTCCAATTTTCAGTATTTATTTGGTGATGATTACAAATTCATAAAATTTGGCGACCCAGGGAGCACAGTCCCGCTGGACGCGTTTCGTACAACGTACTTCATCAGCAGCTAAAACCACAATGACAACATACCATTTATATCCCGTATGAAGTCCTCCCCCCATCACCAATTAACCATGTTCAGCTGTTAGGCTGGAGAAACCTATACATATTATATAGTGGAAAGCCAATCCAAATCTTTGATACATGACAATAAACATTGAGTGTATATATACAAAACATGGAGGATAGTACATATTGGCATACATATATTCAGAATGAATTTCACATTTTTTGTATATACCTCCCCCATAATTAAAGTATCACAAATCCGCGAAACCATATATATTTAATAAAAGTAAGAACAATCCGTGCGGTAATTAAGTCCCAATGGGGACCTTGTTTCCAGACTCATAATCCAAAAAAATTCTTTAGTTACCACTAGACGACCCCAGTCTCCCCCTCTTTTATTACGGTTCACTCTTTCTATACCTTGTACTCTAAGAGTGGACAGGTCACCATTATGGACATCTCTGAAATGTTTGGAAAGGCCTGATACATTTCTGCCCACTGCTCTAGGGTTGGGGATAGAACCTGTTATATGTTCCCCCAACCTTTTCTTGAGGGGTCTGATTGTACACCCTACATAGTTTTTCCTGCATACCTCACAAGAAGCCATGTAAACAACATGAGTGGTGTTGCAATTGATATAACCATTGATCTTATAGCTTCTGATATTGGTATAGCTTTGAAATGTCTTGGTCCTCACCATGTACTTACAGAGACCACATCTCGACCCCCCACAAGGGTAATTTCCCTTAGTACTGAGCCAAGTCGGGGGAGGGGTGCTCAGAGAAAATAATGACGGAGATAGGATGTTCCCTATCGTCACAGATTTTCTTGGAACACACCGGTATCCGTCCTGTAAGATTTTATGTAGGACTGGATCTTCATGTAGTATGGGGATATATTTGTGAATAATCCCCACAATGGCATTGTAGTCCTGACTGTATATGGTTGAAAACGTGGGTATATATGCATTAGGCTGTTTCACATTACTATTCTGACCTTGTGAGCCGCAATGATTCAAGGGGTTAACATAAGTCTGTGTTGTTAGTGGTTCTAATAAAGAGTCTCGTGATCTTATCTTTACCTCCTGCAGGGCGTCATTCACATGATATGGTGAATAACCGCGACTGCAGAGGCGTTTACCTATGTTGGAAGCCTCCTCCTGAAAAGTGTGATCTAATGAACAGGCTCTCCTTGCCCTTATGAACTCGCCTCTCGGCAAATTCCTCACTACATGCCGTGGATGGCTACTAGTGGCATGAAGCAAAGTGTTGCCTGCGATCGGTTTGCGATATAAGGATGTTGTTATGTCTCCTGTTATACTGTTCCCCTGTAACATGATGTCCAGATAGTGCGCTTTGGTCCCATGCACCTCATGAGTAAATCGTACATTATAATCGTTATCATTCATGTATGAGACAAACCTGCTGAAATCCGAGTCATGGGTGGGAGGCACCTCGACGCCACCCCTCCAGATCAGTATGACGTCGTCAATATACCTCCCCCACCAAAGCACGTGATCCAGAAAGGGGTTGGTCTCCACATGAATGTGGAAGAAACGCTAAGTATAGACCATTGTAATGTGATCAATTTATCTGCTTGTGTCTTATCTGAGACTGAACTGACTTTATTGGGCAAAGGTTTGAATTATGCACCTTCACGTAGAGGTGATGTTGTTAGAACTCTATGCGATGTGAATAAATTTGTAAGGGCACTTACTGTAAAAAAACATTTTTTTAAAGAGGGATCAGTGGAGGATGTTGGGGATCCACAAGTCATGGGCCCCTCCACATTATCGACTATCCCCTTGTCAGCACCTCTAAGAGATCAAATAGCCCTACGTGATCTTGCTGGCTTGTCCATATCTCAGGAAGAGGAGCCTAATCATTGTCTTGCATCCCAGGTATCCATTCCCAATTCTCAGTTCTATCCTATTAACTCACGGGCTCCTGCCATGGATAATTTCCAGCATGTATTGGAAAGGGAGATTAAAACTCTTCTCTCTTCCCGTACTGCAGGACATGACAATCTCACTAATCCAGAAAGGGTCTCTCTGAAGACCCTCAAGAACAATTCCAACATAGTTGTGCGCGCTGCGGACAAGGGCGGATCTGTGGTTGTTATGGACAACACTCTATACCATAGAGAAATCCTTTCCTTGCTCGCAGACCGCACAACATATGAACAAGTACATACTGACCCTACGACTAGGGTCCAAAGAGATCTGGCACAATTACTCAAAGAGGGCCAAACTATGGGCGTCATAAATGCCAAATCCCAAGAGTATATGCTTCCTGAAAAACCAATGTGCCCTATTTTTCATGCACTACCTAAGATACATAAATCTGTTTTTCCCCCACCTCTGAGGCCAATTGTGGCCGGTATAGGAGGGGTTAATGAGAGACTCTCCAGCTGGCTGGATCTCAAACTCCAGCCATTGCTGGAGGGCTCTCTAGGTTTCATACGAGATTCCAAACAACTATTGAGCGAGGTGAGACACATGAGGTGGCAGTCCGATTATCAGTGGATAACATTTGATGTAACATCACTGTATTCATGTATCCCGCACAACCGGGCTATACGAGTACTATCAGACATTTTGCTAAATAGCAATATTTACTCAGCTGATGAGAAGGAGTTCATCCTAATGTGTACTGAACACTTACTTAAAAACAATTACTTTCTCTTTGATGCAGGCTATTATGTCCAGAAGTGCGGCTGCCCCATGGGGTCCAACTTTTCACCTTCTCTGGCTAATTTGTACATGATGGCCTGGGAAAAACAGTAAATTCATGTGGAGACCAACCCCTTTCTGGATCACGTGCTTTGGTGGGGGAGGTATATTGACGACTTCATACTGATCTGGAGGGGTGGCGTCGAGGTGCCTCCCACCCGTGACTCGGATTTCAGCAGGTTTGTCTCATACATGAATGATAACGATTATAATGTACGATTTACTCATGAGGTGCATGGGACCAAAGCGCACTATCTGGACATCATGTTACAGGGGAACAGTATAACAGGAGACATAACAACATCCTTATATCGCAAACCGATCGCAGGCAACACTTTGCTTCATGCCACTAGTAGCCATCCACGGCATGTAGTGAGGAATTTGCCGAGAGGCGAGTTCATAAGGGCAAGGAGAGCCTGTTCATTAGATCACACTTTTCAGGAGGAGGCTTCCAACATAGGTAAACGCCTCTGCAGTCGCGGTTATTCACCATATCATGTGAATGACGCCCTGCAGGAGGTAAAGATAAGATCACGAGACTCTTTATTAGAACCACTAACAACACAGACTTATGTTAACCCCTTGAATCACTGCGGCTCACAAGGTCAGAATAGTAATGTGAAACAGCCTAATGCATATATACCCATGTTTTCAACCATATACAGTCAGGACTACAATGCCATTGTGGGGATTATTCACAAATATATCCCCATACTACATGAAGATCCAGTCCTACATAAAATCTTACAGGACGGATACCGGTGTGTTCCAAGAAAATCTGTGACGATAGGGAACATCCTATCTCCGTCATTATTTTCTCTGAGCACCCCTCCCCCGACTTGGCTCAGTACTAAGGGAAATTACCCTTGTGGGGGGTCGAGATGTGGTCTCAGTAAGTACATGGTGAGGACCAAGACATTTCAAAGCTATACCAATATCAGAAGCTATAAGATCAATGGTTATATCAATTGCAACACCACTCATGTTGTTTACATGGCTTCTTGTGAGGTATGCAGGAAAAACTATGTAGGGTGTACAATCAGACCCCTCAAGAAAAGGTTGGGGGAACATATAACAGGTTCTATCCCCAACCCTAGAGCAGTGGGCAGAAATGTATCAGGCCTTTCCAAACATTTCAGAGATGTCCATAATGGTGACCTGTCCACTCTTAGAGTACAAGGTATAGAAAGAGTGAACCGTAATAAAAGAGGGGGAGACTGGGGTCGTCTAGTGGTAACTAAAGAATTTTTTTGGATTATGAGTCTGGAAACAAGGTCCCCATTGGGACTTAATTACCGCTCGGATTGTTCTTACTTTTATTAAATATATATGGTTTCGCGGATTTGTGATACTTTAATTATGGGGGAGGTATATACAAAAAATGTGAAATTCATTCTGAATATATGTATGCCAATATGTACTATCCTCCATGTTTTGTATATATACACTCAATGTTTATTGTCATGTATCAAAGATTTGGATTGGCTTTCCACTATATAATATGTATAGGTTTCTCCAGCCTAACAGCTGAACATGGTTAATTGGTGATGGGGGGAGGACTTCATACGGGATATAAATGGTATGTTGTCATTGTGGTTTTAGCTGCTGATGAAGTACGTTGTACGAAACGCGTCCAGCGGGACTGTGCTCCCTGGGTCGCCAAATTTTATGAATTTGTAATCATCACCAAATAAATACTGAAAATTGGAGATTGTCCGGTGCCGGATTTATCATCATTTATTCTACAATTGTTGGACATACGGGCTGTTCCTCTCTGGCACCAACCGGTCTATTGGAATTCGGTGAGCACAAAAACTCCCCCTCCCCCCATTCCCCCACATTACTCTAAGTAAAAGTTGGTGCAGTGTTCAGTGATTGACTGTTACTATACTCAGGAGTTGTAAGTGTAGTGTACACCGGGGTTACTACTCCTTCTAAAGTTAGTGCGGCACATACAGGGGTACTGGGGAGGGGAGCAGGTGAGGGTAGACTGATAGAATCCATGAAATTGGGAGGTAGGTTAGAAGGTAAAGAAAAATTAGAGAATTGGGAGAGAGACTGAGTAGAAGGTGTAGAGACATGCAGTAAAGAAATATTAGCAGGGGAAGTAGAAGGTGGTAAGAGTGCCGTAGTTTCTTTAACTTTTTTGGGTCGTCCGACTTTCCTAGAAGGGCCTTGCTCCGCCGATGTAGTTGATTCCTTTTTCTTTCGGGACACATTTTTTTTCTTAAGATCAGTAGTTGCATCACTACAATGCTTGGTCTTTAATGGTATTTTTGGCGTGCTGTGGTCAGAATTATCGTGCAAAACGGCTGCTGTTTTTCTGCTTTTCAAAGCCGTGCTCCCACCGACATCTGCTGCTGTTGTACATGAGGATGCTGTATTGGGGGTTAAAGTTGGAACTGTCTGTTTGAGGAGATCGAGTGAACCATGTACGATTGATGTGGCTGAAGTAATAAGTGCCCGAGTTTCATTTAAAGATGTTTGAGAACTCAAAGTTGACACAGGCTGTTGGGGTTAAGAAGTCAGTAGCGCCGTATAAGAAGGCACATCTGGGATAATGTCTGTTGCTGCAGGCTGCGTGGAGTTGGTAGCAGGTACAATGGTGCTTTGGGGTGGTCTACACGGCGCTTGCTAAGTAGAGAGATGACTGTTGTTTGGGAGTACAGGCAAAGTACCAGAAGTGTGACTGAGGAAGCTGGACTGTTGTGCACGGTAAGCCAGTTGTTGTTGCTGCAGTTGTTGTTGCTGTTGCTGCTGCTGCTGCAACGCTAGTTTAAAAGCACCCTGACATGCAGACATTACATCAATCTGGAACTGTGGTTCTAAGTTATCCATCACACACTTGTGAATACAGGAGAAAAAATGTCTGGCCGGACTTCTAAGGTCGGATTCCAGGCGACTGTTAACTTCGCAAAAAAGGGTCTTCATTATATCAAACCCTTTTTCTACGCAGTTACCAAGCCGACTCATACCGTCTTGAAAGTTCGAGCTTAGGTGTAAAAACTTGGGCATGACTGTCCGATCATTGGCCCTTTGTCGCTGTCGTGAGGTCCCCACCATTGTAGGACAAGAGGCCAATGATCGGGGATAACATGGGTTTCCAGCAACCTCAGTTCCAGATTGAGTCAAGGAACTCTCTTCACCCTCTACTTGTTGTGTTTGGGACGTCTGGTCATTGTCGTTTTCAATTGGTTGTACACGAGATGAAGATGCTGCTGCTGGATCGGCTGTGCTGCTCCAATGACTGTATAAAAAAAAACATTATTAGCATGGAATATCTATAAAAATTAATTCAAGTTTTTCAAAGGCTATGTATCGCAATAACCATCTACTAGTTAAATACTCACCATTGTTATCCTTTGCAAATAACATGCACTACATTACCAACAGTACACAAGAGAACATTACAGTACATAATATCTAATTTACAAACAGTTGCATGTAAAGACAATAAAAATTTCTACTTACACTCTTTGGCTGACAGCGTTACGCAGAAAAGCAAGTTGATGATGGTAGCGATAACAGCAAAGGCTGTCCACCACTCCTAACTCTCTTTTCTTCCCGCAAATCCCTGTTGAACCTGTCTTTCATAGACCTCCAACGAACTTTTACATCCTTTACTAAAAATAAAAAATAACAACAACAGTTCATTTTTGAAAGACTGGATCAACAATCAGTAGACTATGTGAGGCAAACTTACCAAGCTTTGCTTTCTTCTTACGGTCAGCGGTGTCATAGCCACTCCACATAGCAGTTGCAATCTCCCCCCACAGTCTTCGAAGAACTTGAGAGTCTGAATGTTTACGGTCAAGTGGATCCCAAATTGGTACGCGTTCATGCACAAGTGGAATTAAATGGTCGGTGTCAATGTACGGTTTATCGTTGTGCTCTGTGTCCACCTATAAACAAGAATGTAAAATTAACACTGCCTATCAACATACTACCATTTAGAAAGAAATGTAGACAAAAATAGTACACAAACTTCTTGGCTCTCTAAATCTTCAAGTTCTTGACGAAGACTCTGGGCGGAATTTTGTCCACTGTGGTCACTATCACCTCTGTCTATTTCGGACTCCTCTTAAAAAAAAAAAAAAAATGTAAAAATCAACATTGTAAACAAAGTAGACGATATCCAACCCCATAATTATGTAAAGTAAACATACTGGTTCACTTTCTTCACCAGACTGATGAACGGGCATGTATTCACTGCAATCAGACATGATGACGGGTAGAACTGCTGCAGCAGACAGATCGTTCAAATGGGACCCACAATTGCAACAAGCATCAATTTGACAGGTTCAGAAATACAACCAGCATCAAAGGAGAATTCAGACTGCAACGGTAAAGGTGTTACCAAAAATGGCATCCGTTGAAAGCTGCATGAATAAAAAATGGAAATAAAAAATCCCATTAAAATGAAGCTCTGTATTATCAGAAAATGCAGCCAAAGCTCACCAATCAACACACATTGACACACTCCATGGTGCCGGAGTGTGCCAAGGTGACCCCACCAACTGCCCAAATCAACCCCGCTACACATGACAACAATACGTAGAGAGACGCAAATTACCTGACACACAGCAGCCCTACTGCCAATCAGCACAGGACAGATGAGTGGACGCTGGCAACAACAACCAATCAAGAAATAGTTTTTGAAAGAGTACAGCAGCAGGACACTGCAGGCTCTCAGACCCTGAAAATACAAAATACAATGTCATTCATTTAAACAAAAATATACTATGACATACTCACAGGATGATGGAAAAGCTCAACATTCACCTGACTTTTGCATGATCTGGGGTGCCACATTGTGTGGCAAGGTGACCTCTACATAGTGAAACACAGTAAGGAGACTTTAGACTACAGCACATGGAGGCGACTGCAAATACATGACATAGGTGACATGGGCCTAAAGCATAAACCCTACAGGGCTGCTGAAGTATATACAGCATCTGTGGAGCATATGAAGGACTGTGGGTAGACTAGACATCACTGGCGGTATATACAGGCCATACATCACTGGGAGTAGTACCCGGCACTTTGAGCAAAAAACCATCACTTGGGAATATACGTAGCCAATATCGTTAATTTAAAGCCTGTGGGCGTACTGTATATGCAGACGGAGATCAAACCAAAATTGGGTTATGTAGAGCCTTGGGGGAGTAAATACATAAAGGTGTGGTGTATACCGATATGCTGGAGTATAGACTGCCTTTTATTTCCAAAAAATTAAAAAATTTATATACACTACACAGGCTGATATGTATAGCGATTTTGGGATCTAAAATTTCACCCTGTTGCATATATAATGAGCAATTGGGGCACTGGAGATTACACAGCGAACAGAGGATTAGGATTAAACAGATTAAAAGGAGTATACATAACAGGAGGAGTATACAGGCCCACAGGAGGAGTATACATAACAACAGAAGGAGTATACAGAACAACTGGAGGAGTATACAGAACAACTGGAGGAGTATACAGAACAACTGGAGGAGTATACATAACAACAGAAGGAGTATACAGAACAACTGGAGAAGTATACATAACAACAGAAGGAGTATACAGAACAACTGGAGGAGTATACAGAACAACTGGAGGAGTATACAGAACAACTGGAGGAGTATACAGGCCCACAGGAGGAGTATACATAACAACAGAAGGAGTATACAGAACAACTGGAGGAGTATACATAACAACAGAAGGAGTATACAGAACAACTGGAGGAGTATACAGAACAACTGGAGGAGTATACAGGCCCACAGGAGGAGTATACATAACAACAGAAGGAGTATACAGAACAACTGGAGGAGTATACAGAACAACTGGAGGAGTATACAGAACAACTGGAGGAGTATACATAACAACAGAAGGAGTATACAGAACAACTGGAGAAGTATACATAACAACAGAAGGAGTATACAGAACAACTGGAGGAGTATACAGAACAACTGGAGGAGTATACAGAACAACTGGAGGAGTATACAGGCCCACAGGAGGAGTATACATAACAACAGAAGGAGTATACAGAACAACTGGAGGAGTATACATAACAACAGAAGGAGTATACAGAACAACTGGAGGAGTATACAGAACAACTGGAGGAGTATACAGGCCCACAGGAGGAGTATACATAACAACAGAAGGAGTATACAGAACAACTGGAGGAGTATACAGAACAACTGGAGGAGTATACAGAACAACTGTAGGAGTATACAGAACAACACAAGGAGTATACAGAACAACTGGAGGAGTATACAGAACAACTGGAGGAGTATACAGAACAACTGGAGGAGTATACATAACAACAGAAGGAGTATACAGAACAACTGGAGGAGTATACAGGCCCAAAGGAGGAGTATACAGAACAACTGGAGGAGTATACAGAACAAATGGAGGAGTATACAGGCCCACAGGAGGAGTATACATAACAACAGAAGGAGTATACATAACAACAGAAGGAGTATACAGAGCAACTGGAGGAGTATACAGGCCCAAAGGAGGAGTATACAGAACAACTGGAGGAGTATACAGAACAACTGGAGGAGTATACATAACAACAGAAAGAGTATACAGAACAACTGGAGGAGTATACAGAACAACTGGAGGAGTATACAGGCTCACAGGAGGAGTATACATAACAACTGGAGGAGTATACAGAACAACTGGAGGAGTATACATAACAACAGAAGGAGTATACAGAACAACTGGAGGAGTATACAGGCCCACAGGAGGAGTATACATAACAACAGAAGCAGTATACATAACAACAGAAGGAGTATACAGAACAACTGGAGGAGTATACAGGCCCAAAGGAGGAGTATACAGAACAACTGGAGGAGTATACAGAACAACTGGAGGAGTATACAGGCCCACAGGAGGAGTATACATAACAACAGAAGCAGTATACATAACAACAGAAGGAGTATACTGAACAACTGGAGGAGTATACAGGCCCACAGGAGGAGTATACATAACAACAGAAGCAGTATACATAATAACAGAAGGGGTATAAAGAACAACTGGAGGAGTATACAGGCCCACTGGAGGAGTATACAGGCCCACAGGAGGAGTATCCAGGGTAGAAAATCAGTCCACACCCTTTAGCCATTTAAAAAAAAAAATATTGGCCACTTTAGGGGATAGACATATAAACACTAGGCACTGCAAATTTTACTACAACTAGAAGCCATATATACTTTACCAATACACCAGAGAGGCACAGATCCAAGTAGCGATCCAGCAGTCTACCACTGATCCAGAAGGCAAGATCCAGTCCATCCCCAGCATTCAACCAGCAGTCAGGCAGAGATCCTGGGAGAGCAAGCCACAGTGGAAAGCCAGTGATCCAGGGTACAAGATAAACAGAGGTCGCCAGTAGTCTTCAAGAGATCCAGTGATCAATCCACAGCATAAATCCTGGGTCCCAAAAGTGAAGCAAATTGTGAGAGATAGCCACATGCAATTTATTTCCGGATGTTTGTGGGCAGTGGGCGGAGAGTGGGAGGAAACGTTAATGTCTTTCTGGGCTTGCGCAGTGGTGTGTCCGCATGCATACCGAAAGCTGCTATGCGCAATGTCTTGCTGAAGCTTGCGTACCCCTAGGCTCCAATACGTTTATTATGCGCACGTGTGCGCATGCGGATGCTTGCATATTTTTTATCCACCAAAAAATGCAACATGTTGCGTCCCAAGGCAGCGGAATTTTTGAACAATCGTGCACATACGCGACCAAGCGCAGACATAAGCAACGTAATTTGATTTTTGCAGACAAATGCGCATGCCATGTTAGAGATAGGTACGCAATACGCTTGCGTTTAGCAGACTTTTGATATGCAACATGCGCTGCTGAGCAAGACGCAAATGTGAAGGCAGCCTTACACAATGATAATGATATACGAATATAGCTTATCCTCACAGTGAAATGACAGGGAAATGCAATTGTGAATTTGGGAATAATACTCTATGTCGCATGGCTTTCCAGATGTGGCTGTATAGGACACTGTCATGATTTGTAAATTTTAAATCATCCGTATACATACAAGGTTATTTAACTTTATATGGGTCATTGTTGCTTATTGTGGGCATGATCCAAGTTAGAGTATTATTGTACGGGGAGGATATATGGGAAGCTCTTCCCTCTGTGACGTGGAGAAGCAAGAAAGAGTTTATTAGGGACCAAAAACATGATGTGGGTATTTCTTTGATTTTTGAGTACAATTTATGTGACTGGGGTCTATTAGCCTGTCCCCCATAATGAATGAGCTAACGTGAGCCCTCCGTCTCAGATGTGTGATTGGTTCTGGTGAGCCACATGGCACACTGTGTAGTATGGGGGGATACCCCCTGTGGTACAGCTGTGTGATGTGACATCTTCTGGGACCTAACACAACTGTGACCATAAGAGATGTAAGGGATGAGCCATGGTGTTGCCCGGGCCTTGAGTGGGAGACCGCCTGGTGTTGTCGGTGCCATCCTTGGAGGATGTGGGGGAGTTGGGAGGATCTCTGCTTGTGATGATTCAATGCAGTGGTGGAGATTCTTTCTCTGTGTGCGGTCTTCTGCCCTCCATGTGATGCACCACTGGGTGGGCTGGCTTGCCCGTGGAGACCTGTTCGGGCTGAGTGGGGTGGGAGGAGACAGGCCGGACGTGTAGGTTTATGTGGTTTGTTGTGTGACCGTGCACACTACTGATCACCATGGCGACCAATGGTTTCGGAGAGCCTGAATGACGGATATAAACAAACGGTCACATAATACCAGCGGGCGGAGCCACCAATAAGTGGGCCGGCAGTACTGGACGATAATGTCTATTGCCTGGCCGCGCATCTTGATGACTCTTACACCACCTGACACTGACCTAGTACCCGCGCGACTGACATAAATAATCAGTCACATGATGTCGACGGGCGGAGCTATGACATAGAGGGGCCGGATAAGGATGACTATGTAGTTTATACATGGCCATGCATTGTGATTGCCTTCTCTACATGTGATATCAGCATGGAACCCTGACGGTCACATGATATGGGGGGGCGGAGCTATGATACATGCCAAAGATTGCACAGATCACAATATCCATTGTGAACAGCTGAGTTAGGGATCACATGCTCTGAGCACCTTATACAATTGGTCAGGGCACTCTTTTTAAAGCATGCACCTTCTCACTTTTGTCACGCTCCCTGATGAAGGAGTGACTGATATGCGCAGCGGGGCGCACGGCCAAGGGTGATAGAACTCGGATACTGGGATCACTCCATCCACCTCCAAGGTAAATAAGCTCCAGCAATTTGCACTTTAACCCCTCACTTAGGAATCCCTAGTGATTTACATATAGGGAGTGAGTCATCTATACCACTAAATATATGAAATGATATGAGTATGTGGAGGGTTAAAAGATAATGATAATGGAAGGTGGCAAATAAATAATAGGTGAAACTGGTGTAATCTAGGACTGTGCAGGTCACTGTTCTGTGTAACCACTTTATATGAAAGATTGTCACCATATATAAGTTGGTAGATCTCACAGATATAATGATATTAGTTTTCACATGTATATGTGTATATAATCATGTGACCTCTGCTGTATAACTATGATCAGTCCTATTAACCCTGTAAGAACCGAGGCTGTAAAAGCACTGTTGCACCTTATCTTGCACTTTAATAAGGCTGAATTTTTAAAAAAGTATTCACAAGTTGTGTAGCAAAAGTTTGTTGTTAATGTAGTTATGGGAATAGCGACCACCGAATATTGATAGTCCAAATACACGATTGGGAACCATATATCAATGTGAATGGTATTATTCTACTAATCCCAACATGTTATGAGAGTTGATTGGAGTTTTTTAATAATACAGATCATGGGGTCCACTCAGGGATCATACATACAGATCATGAGGCCCACTCAAGGATTGTACATAGAGATCATGTGGCCCACTCAGGGTTCGTACATAGAGATCATGGGGCCCACTTAGGGATCGTACATAGAGATATTGGGGCCCACTCAGGGATCATACATAGAGATCATAGGGCCCTATCAGGGATCATACATAGAGATTATGGGGCCCTATCAGGGATCGTACATAGAAATCATGGGGCCTACTCAGGGATCATACATAGAGATCATAGGGCCCACTCAGGGATTGTACATAGAGATCATGGGGCCCTATCAGGGATCGTACATAGAGATCATGTGGCCCACTCAGGGATCTTACATAGAGATCATGGGGCCGACTCTGGGATCGTACATAGACATAATGGGGCCCACTCTGGGATCGTACATAGACATCATGGGGTCCACTCAGGGATTGTGCATAGAGATTATGGGGGCACAGTCAGCGTCATACATAGAAATCATGGTGCCCCATCAGAGGCGTTTGTACATAGAGATCAAAAGGCCCAGTCAGGGGCATACAAAGAGATCATGGGGCAACATCAGAGGCGTACATACAGATCATGGGGCCCACTCAGGGATCATACATACAGATCATGGGGCCCACTCAGGGATCGTACATAGACATCATGGGGCCCACTCAGGGATTGTGCATAGAGATTATGGGGGCACAGTCAGCGTCATACATAGAGATCATGGTGCCCCATCAGAGGCGTTTGTACATAGAGATCAAAAGGCCCAGTCAGGGGCATACAAAGAGATCATAGGGCAACATCAGAGGCGTACATACAGATCATGGGGCCCCATTAAGGGCGTACATACAGATCATGGAACCCACTCAGGGATCATACATACAGATCATTGGGCCCACTCAGGGATCATACATACAGATCATGGGGCCCACTCAGGGATCATACATAGAGATCATAGGGCCCACTTAGGGATCGCACATAGAGATCATGGGGCCCACTCAGGAATCGTACATAGAGATCATGGGGCCCACTCAGGGATCTTACATAGAGATCATGGGGCCGACTCTGGGATCGTACATAGACATAATGGGGCCCACTCTGGGATCGTACATAGACATCATGGGGTCCACTCAGGGATTGTGCATAGAGATTATGGGGGCACAGTCAGCGTCATACATAGAAATCATGGTGCCCCATCAGAGGCGTTTGTACATAGAGATCAAAAGGCCCAGTCAGGGCATACAAAGAGATCATGGGGCAACATCAGAGGCGTACATACAGATCATGGGGCCCACTCAGGGATCATACATACAGATCATGGGGCCCACTCAGGGATCATACATAGAGATCATAGGGCCCACTTAGGGATCGCACATAGAGATCATGGGGCCCACTCAGGAATCGTACATAGAGATCATGGGGCCCAGTCAGGGGCATACAAAGAGATCATGGGGCCCCATCAGAGGTGTACATACAGATCATGGGGCCCACTCAGGCATCATACATACAGATCATGAGGTCCACTCAGGGATTGTACATAGAAATCATGGGGCCCACACAGGGATTGTACATAGAGATCATGGGACTTTTCAGGCATTGTTCATAGAGATCACGAGGCACAGTCAGCAGCATACCTAGAGATCATGGGGCCAATCATAGGAGTTCGTACATAGAAATCAAGGGGCCCTCTCAGGGGCATGTATAAAAATCATGGGGCACAGTCAAGAGCGTACATAGAGATCATGGGGCCCCATCAGAGGCGTTCGTACATAAAGATCATGGGGCCCAGTCAGGGGTGTACATACAAATTATGGGGCAGCGTATAGAGAGATCATGGGTCCCCATCAGAGGTGTTCATAGAGATCATGAGGCCCAGTCAGGGATCTTACATAGAGATCATGGGGCCCACTCTGGGATCGTACATAAACATCATAAGGGCCCACTCAGGGATTGTACATAGAGAATTTGGGGGCACAGTCAGCGTCATACATTGAGATTAGGGTGCCCCATCAGAGGCGTTCATACATAGAGATCATGGGGCCCAATCAGGGCATACAAAGAGATCATGGGACAACATCAGAGGCGAACATACAGATCATGGGGCCCCATCAGAGGCGTACATACAGATCATGGGGCCCCTTCAGAGGCGTACATACAGATAATGGGGCCCACTCAGGGACTATACATACAGATCATAGGGCACCCTCAGGGATCGTACATAGAGATCTTGGGGCCCACTCAGGGATCATACATAGAGATCATAGGCCCACTCAGGATCGTACATTGAGATCATGGGGCCCACTCAGGGATTGTACATAGAAATCATGGGGCCTACTCAGGGATCATACATAGAGATCATAGGGCCCACTCAGGGATCCTACATAGAGATCATGGGGCCCACACAGGGATTGTACATAGATATCATGGGGCTTACTCAGGCATTGTTCAAAGAGATCATGGGGCCCATCATAGGAGTTCGTACATAGAGATCAAGGGGCCCACTCAGGGGCATGTATAAAAATCATGGGGCACAGTCATGGGCATACAAAGAGATCATGGGACCCTATAGGAGGCGTTCGTACATAAAGATCATGGGGCCCAGTCAGGGGCGTATAAAGAGATCATGGAGTCCACTCAGTGGCGTACATATAAATTATGGGGCACAGTCGGCAGTGTACATGGAGATCATATGTCCCCATTAGAGGTGTTCATAGAGATCATGGGCCTAGTCAGTGATTGTACATAAAGATCATGGGGCCCACTCAGGGATCTTACATAGAGATCATGGTGCCCACTCTGGGATCGTACATAGACATCATGGGGCCCACTCAGGGATTGTACATAGAGATTATGAGGGCACAGTCAGCGTCATTCATAGAGATCATGGTGCCCCATCAGAGGCGTTCGTACATAGAGATCATGGGACCCAGTCAGGGGCATACAAAGAGATCATTGGGCAACATCAGAGGCGTACATACAGATCATGGGGCCCACTCAGGGATCGTGCAAAGAGATCATGTGGCCCACTCAGGAATCGAACATAGAGATCATGGGGCCCACTCATGATTGTACATAGAGATCATGGGGCCCTATCAGGGATCGTACATAAAGATCATGAGGCCCACTCAGGGATCATACATAGAGGTCATGGGGTCTACTCAGGCATCGTTCATAGAGATCATAGGGCACAGTCAGCGTCATACATAGAGATCATGGGGCCCAGTCAGGGGCATACAAAGAGATCATGTGGCCCCATCAGAGGCGTACATAGAGATCATGGGGCCCACTCATGGATCATACATACAGATCATGGGGCTCACTCAGGGTTTGTACATAGAGATCATGTGGCCCTCTCAGGTATCGTACATAGAGATCAACTTTCAAAACCTTCAATTCCTTACTCTGCCCGCCTGATCCCTCTATCTCTCCCCTTATCTCAGCAGAAGATTTTGCCTCCTTCTTCAAAGAAAAGATTGACAAAATCAGAGACAGCTTTGATCCACTGTCCCCACAGCCTCCCCTTTCACCTATACTGCCCTTTTCTTCCATCAACTGCTTCCTTCCCATAACTGAAGACCAGCTGTCCTCCCTCCTGTCAAAATCACATCTCACCACCAGCGCCCACGACCAGCTCCCATCCCACCTCATTCCTAACCTCACCTCCGTTAACATCCCAGCCCTAACTCATCTTTTCAACCTATCTCTTACCACTGACACGTTCCCCTCAGCCTTCAAACTCGCCACAACTGTCTCCAACTAGCACCCTATATCTCTCCTCCCTTTCGCCTCTAAACTACTTGAACAGCATGTCCACTCTGAGCTGTCCTCTCACCTCTCCTCCTGCTCCCTCTTTGACCACCTGCAATCTGGCTTCTGACGCCTCCACTCCACTGAAACAGCCCTGACCAAAGTCACCAACGACCTACAGACTGCCAAAAGCAAGCGCCACTACTCTGCTCTCCTCCTCCTCGACCTGTCTGCCGCCTTTGAAACTGTTAATTACGCCCTTCTACTATAGATCCTGGAATATCTTGGCATCATGGACCTCGCCCTCTCTTGGATCTCTTCATACTTAACGGACCGGAACTTCAGCATCACCCACTCCCACACATCCTCCTCGCCCTACCCCCTATCTGTCGGGGTCCCCCAGGGCTCGGTTCTTGGACTGCTACTGTTCTCAATCTACACTCTCAGCCTAGGGCAACTCATTGAGTCCCATGGCATTCAGTACCACCTCTACGCAGACGACACCCAAATCTACCTGTCTGGTACTGACATCGCCTCGCTTCTATCCAAAATTCCACACTGCCTGTCCGCCAACTCATCCTTCTTCTCTGCTCGCTTCCTTAAGCTGAACATGGACAAAACCGAGTTCATAGTTTTAACAACAGTAAAGAGAAATGTCGGGCACAATCGTCTGTAAAATCGCAGATATAACCCTCAGAGTGTGCGATTCCTATTTAAGGCGGTGGCCGTGTGCTGAAAATCCGACAGTCAGTTATAGCGATTTCATAGAAAGAAAACACGGCACTCACCATAGGATAAATCTTCAAAGACTTTTTATTCCATGCGACTCGGCAGGACTAAAACGCAGGGAGGGGAGGGGGTGCTGAGGCTTGGTGACGGTTCCCCGTTTCGCAGCGAGACTCGCTGCTTCTACGGACCAAACTAGTCTGGTCCGTAGAAGCAGCGAGTCTCGCTGCGAAACGGGGAACCGTCACCAAGCCTCAGCACCCCCTCCCCTCCCTGCGCTTTAGTCCTGCCGAGTCGCATGGAATAAAAAGTCTTTGAAGATTCATCTTATGGTTAGTGCCGTGTTTTCTTTCTATGAAATCGCTATAACTGAGTTCATAGTTTTCCCCCCAAGGCGATCCCCCTCACTACCTGACCTATCCATTGTTTTCAACGACTGATCACTCTCCCCAGTCCCCCAAGCCAAGTGCCTCGGGGTTATCCTTGACTTTTCCCTCTCCTTCAAGCCCCACATCCAGGCCGTCGCCACCTCCTGCCGCCTCCAGCTCAAAAACATATATAGGATCCGCACTTTCCTTGACCACGACACTGCTAAAAACTTATTCACGCTCTCATCATCTCCCGCCTTGACTACTGCATCCTCCTGCTCACTGGCCTCTCCAATACCTTCCTTGCACCTCTCCAATCTATGCTGAACTCCACTGCCTGCCTAATCCATCTGTCCCCCTGCTACTCCCCTGTCTTCCCCCTCTGCCAAGCCCTTCACTGGCTCCCTACTTCCCGGTTTAAAACATTAACCACGACATACAAAGCCATTCACAACCTGTCCCTCCATACATCTCTGACATGGTCTCCCGATACCTAAACTCACGCAACCTGCGATCCTCCCAAGAGCTCCTCCTCTACTCCCGCCTCATCTCCTCTTCGCACAACCGCATACAGGATTTCTCCCGTGCTTCACCCATACTCTGGAACTCACTGCCCCAACACATCAGACATTCACCTACCCTAGGAACCTTCAAAAGAAGCCTGAAGACCAACCTGTTCTGCCAAGCCTACCACCTGCAATAAGACCCGGTCCTCCACACTGCCTCACGACTGGAACTTCCCCCTTCTACTGTATCCCCACCCCCCTATATAAATAAATAATAAATAATAATAATCATTGGGCCCATTCGGGGATCGTGCATAGAGATCATGGGGCCCACTCAGGGATCATACATAGAGATCATGGGGCCCACTCAGGGATCATACATAGAGATCATATGGCCCTATCAGGGATCGTACATAGAGATCATGGGGCCCACTCAGGGATCGTACATAGAGATCATAGGGCTCACTCAGGGATCGTACATAGAGATCATGAGGCACAGTCAGCAGCGTAAATACAGATCATGGGGCCCCATCAGAGGCGTTCCTACATAGAGATCATGGGGCCCACTCAGGGATCGTACATAGAGATCATGGGGCCCACTCAGGGATCGTACATAGAGATCATGGGGCCCACTCAGGGATCGTACATAGAGATCATGGGACCCACTCACGGTTCCTACATAGAGATCATTGAGCCCACTCAGGGATCATACATAGAGATCATGGGGCACACTCAGGGATCGTACAAAGACATCATTGGGCCCACTCAGGTATCGTACATAGAGATCATGGGGCACAGTCAGCAGCATACATAGAGATCATGGGGCCCGATCAGAGGTATTCGTACATAGAGATAATGGGCCACACTCAGGGATCGTACATAGAGATCATGGGGCACATTCAGGGATCGTAAATATAGATCATGGGGCCCACTCAGGGATCCTACATAGAGATCATGGGGCCCACTCAGGGATCCTAGATAAAGATCATGGGGCCCACTCAGGAATCGTACAAAGAGATCATGGGGCCTACTCAGGGATCGTACAAAGACATCATGGGGCCCACTCAGGGATCGTACATAGAGATCATGGGGCACAGTCAGCAGCATATATAGAGATCATGGGACCCAATCAGAGGCATTCTTATATAGAGATCATGAAACCCAGTCAGCGGCATACAAAGAGATCAAGGGGAACCATCAGAGGCGTACAAACAGATCATGGGGCCCACTCAGGGATCATAAATACAGATCATGGGGCCCAATCAGGGATCCTACATAGAGATCATGGGGCCCACTAAGGGATTGTACAAAGACATCATGTGGCCAACTCAGGAATCGTACATAGAGATCATGGGGACACAGTCAGCAGCATACATAGAGATCATGGGGCCCGATCAGAGGCATTCGTACATAGATATCATGGGGCCTTCTCAGGGATCGTACATAGATATAATGGGGCCCACTCAGGGATCGTACATAGAGATCATGGGGCCCACTCAGGGATCCTACATAGAGATCATGGGGCCCACTCAGGGATCCTACATAGAGATAATGGGGCCCACTCAGGGATCGTACATAGAGATCATCGGGGTACAGTCAGCAGCATACATAGAGATCATGGGGCCCGATTAGAGGCATTCGTACATAGAGATCATGGGCCCACTCAAGGATCGTACATAGAGATCATTGGGCCCACTCAGGGATCGTACATAGAGATCATGGGGCCCACTCAGGGATCGTACAAAGACATCATGGGGCCCACTCAGGGATCCTACATAGAGAATATGGGGGCACAGTCAGCAGCATACATAGAGATCATGGGGACCGATTAGAGGCATTCGTACATAGAGATCATGGGCCCACTCAGGGATCGAACATAGAGATCCTGGGGCCCACTCAGGGATCCTACATAGAGATCCTGGGGCCCACTCAGGGATCATACATAGAGATCATTGGGCCCACTCAGGGATTGTACATAGAGATCATGGGGCCCACTCAGGGATCGTACATAGAGATCATGGGGGCACAGTCAGCAGCATACATAGAGAACATGGGGCCCGATCAGAGGCATTCGTGCATAGAGATCATGGGGCCCACTTAGGGATCGTACAAAGAGATCATGGGGCCCACTCAGGGATTGTACATAGAGATCATGGGGCCCACTCAGGGATCCTACATAGAGATCATGGGGACCACTCAGGGATCATTCATAGAGATTATGGGGCCCACTCAGGGATCTTACAAAGACATCATGGGGCCCACTCATGGATCGTACATAGATATCATTAGGACCACTCGTGGATCATAATTAGAGATCATGGGGCCCACTCAGGGATCGTACATAGAGATCATGGCGCTCATTCAGGGATTATATATAGAGATCATGGGCCCACTAAAAGATCATACATAGAGATCATGGGGCACAGTCAGCAGCACACATAGAGATTATGGGCCCCCATCAGAGGCATTTGTACATAGAGATTATGGAGCCCACTCAGGGATCGTACTTAGAGATCATGGGGCCCACTCAGGGATCGTACATAGAAATCATGGGGCCTACTCAGGGTTCATACACAGGGATCATACGGCCCACTCAGGGATCGTACATAGAAATCATGAGTCCCACACAGGGATTGTACATAGAGATCATGGGGCTTACTCAGCCATTGTTCATAAAGATCAATGGGCACAGTCAGCAGTATACATAGAGATCATGGGGCCCATCATAGGAGTTCATACATAGAGATCAAGGGGCCCACTCAGGGGCATGTATAAAAATCATGGGGCACAGTCAAGAGTGTACATAGAGAATATGGGGTCCCATCAGAGGCATTCGTACATAAAGATAATGGGGCCCAGTCAGGGGCATACAAAGAGATCATGGGGCCCACTCAGGGATCATACATAGAGATCATTGGGACCACTCGTGGATCATACTTAGAGATCTTGGGGCCCATTCAGGGATCGTACATAGAGATCATGGGGCCCATTCAGGGATCATACATAGAGATCATGGGCCCACTAAAAGATCATACATAGAGATCATGGGGCACAGTCAGCAGCGTACATAGAGATTATGGGGCCCCATCAGAGGCGTTCGTACATAGAGATCATGGAGCCCACTCAGGGATCATACATAGAGATCATATGGCCCTATCAGGGATCGTACATAGAGATCATGGGGCCCACTTAGGGATCGTACATAGAGATCATAGGGCCCACTCAGGGATCATACATAGAGATCATGAGGCACAGTCAGCAGCGTAAATACAGATCATGGGGCCCCATCAGAGGCGTTCCTACATAGAGATCATGGGGCCCACTCAGGGATCGTACATAGAGATCATGGGGCCCACTCAGGGATCGTACATAGACATCATGGGACCCACTCACGGTTCCTACATAGAGATCATTGAGCCCACTCAGGGATCATACATAGAGATCATGGGGCACACTCAGGGATCGTACAAAGACATCATGGGGGCACAGTCAGCAGCATACATAGAGATCATGGGGCCCGATCAGAGGTATTCGTACATAGAGATAATGGGCCACACTCAGGATCATACATAGAGAGCATGGGGCACACTCAGGGATCGTAAATATAGATCATGGGGCCCACTCAGGGATCCTACATAGAGATCATGGGGCCTACTCAGGGATCCTAGATAGAGATCATGGGGCCCACTAAGGAATCGTACAAAGAGATCATGGGGTTTACTCAGGGATCGTACAAAGACATCATTGGGCCCACTCAGGGATCGTACATAGAGATCATGGGGCACAGTCAGCAGCATATATAGAGATCATGGGACCCAATCAGAGGCATTCTTATATAGAGATCATGAAACCCAGTCAGGGGCATACAAAGAGATCAAGGGGAACCATCAGAGGCGTACAAACAGATCATGGGGCCCACTCAGGGATCATAAATATAGATCATGGAACCCACTCAGGGATCAAACATAGAGATTATGGGGCCCAATCAGGGATCCTACATAGAGATCATGGGGCCCACTAAGGGATTGTACAAAGACATCATGTGGCCAACTCAGGGATCGTACATAGAGATCATGGGGGCACAGTCAGCAGCATACATAGAGATCATGGGGCCCGATCAGAGGCATTCGTACATAGATATCATGGGGCCTTCTCAGGGATCGTACATAGATATAATGGGGCCCACACAGGGATCGTACATAGAGATCATGGGGCCCACTCAGGGATCCTACATAGAGATAATGGGGCCAACTCAGGGATCGTACATAGAGATCATCGGGGTACAGTCAGCAGCATACATAGAGATCATGGGGCCCGATTAGAGGCATTCGTACATAGAGATCATGGGCCCACTCAAGGGTCGTACATAGAGATCATTGGGCCCACTCAGGGATCGTACATAGAGATCATGGGGCCCACTCAGGGATCGTACAAAGACATCATGGGGCCCACTCAGGGATCGTACATAGAGAATATGGGAGCACAGTCAGCAGCATACATAGAGATCATGGGGACCGATTAGAGGCATTCGTACATAGAGATCATGGGCCCACTCAGGGATCGAACATAGAGATCCTGGGGCCCACTCAGGGATCCTACATAGAGATCCTGGGGCCCACTCAGGGATCATACATAGAGATCATTGGGCCCACTCAGGGATTGTACATAGAGATCATGGGCCCACTCAGGGATCGTACAAAGAAATCATGGGGCCCACTCAGGGATCGTACATAGAGATCATGGGGGCACAGTCAGCAGCATACATAGAGAACATGGGGCCCGATCAGAGGCATTCGTACATAGAGATCATGGGGCCCACTTAGGGATCGTACAAAGAGATCATGGGCCCACTCAGGGATTGTACATAGAGATCATGGGGCCCACTCAGGGATCCTACATAGAGATCATGGGGACCACTCAGGGATCATTGATAGAGATTATGGGGCCCACTCAGGGATCTTACAAAGACATCATGGGGCCCACTCATGGATTGTACATAGATACCATTGGGACCACTCGTGGATCATAATTAGAGATCATGGGGCCCACTCAGGGATCGTACATAGAGATCATGGCGCTCATTCAGGGATTATATATAGAGATCATGGGCCCACTAAAAGATCATACATAGAGATCATGGGGCACAGTCAGCAGCACACATAGAGATCATGGGCCCCCATCAGAGGCGTTTGTACATAGAGATTATGGAGCCCACTCAGGATCGTACTTAGAGATCATGGGGCCCACTCAGGGATCGTACATAGAAATCATGGGGCCTACTCAGGGTTCATACACAGAGATCATACGGCCCACTCAGGGATCGTACATAGAAATCATGAGGCCCACACAGGGATTGTACATAGAGATCATGGGGCTTACTCAGCCATTGTTCATAAAGATCAATGGGCACAGTCAGCAGTATACATAGAGATCATGGGGCCCATCATAGGAGTTCATACATAGAGATCAAGGGGCCCACTCAGGGGCATGTATAAAAATCATGAGGCACAGTCAAGAGTGTACATAGAGAATATGGGGTCCCATCAGAGGAATTCGTACATAAAGATAATGGGGCCCAGTCAGGGGCGTACAAAGAGATCATGGGGCCCACTCAGGGATCATACATAGAGATCATTGGGCCCTCTCAGGGATCTTACAAAGACATCATGGGGCCCACTCATGGATCGTACATAGAGATCATTGGGACCACTCGTGGATCATACTTAGAGATCTTGGGGCCCATTCAGGGATCGTACATAGAGATCATGGGGCCCATTCAGGGATCATACATAGAGATCATGGGCCCACTAAAAAATCATACATAGAGATCATGGGGCACAGTCAGCAGCGTACATAGAGATCATGGGGCCCCATCCGAGGCGTTCGTACATAGAGATCATGGAGCCCACTCAGGGATCGTACATAGAGATCATGGGCCCACTCAGGGTTAGTACATAGAGATCATGGGGCCCACTCAGGGATCGTACATAGAGATCATGGGGCCCATTCAGAGATCGTACATAGAAATAATGGGGCCCACTCAGGGATCGTACATAGAGATCATGGGGGCACAGTCAGCGGAGTACATAGAGATCATGGGCCTCATCAGAGGCGTTCTTATGTAGACATTATGGGGCCCAGTCAGGGGTGTACAAGGAGATCATGGGTCCCATCAGAGGCGTACATACAATTCATGGGGCCCACTCAGGGATCAAACATAGAGATCATAGGGCCCACTTAGGGATCGCACATAGAGATCATGGGGCCCAGTCAGGGGCATACAAAGAGATCATGGGTGCCATCAGAGGCGTACATGCAGATCATGGGGCCCCATGACAAGCGTACATACAGATCATGGGGCCAACTCAGGGATCATACATACAGATCATGAGGCCCACTCAGGGATTGTACATAGAGATCATGTGGCCCACTCAGGGTTCGTACATACAGATCATGGGGCCCACTTAGGGATCCTACATAGAGATATTGGGGCCCACTCAGGGATCGTACATAGAGATCATGGGGCCCACTCAGGGATTGTACATAGAGATTATGGGGCCCACTCAGGGATCGTACATAGAAATCATGGGCCTACTCAGGGTTCATACACAGAGATCATACGGCCCACTCAGGGATCGTACATAGAAATCATGAGGCCCACACAGGGATTGTACATAGAGATCATGGGCTTACTCAGCCATTGTTCATAGAGATCAATGGCACAGTCAGCAGTATACATAGAGATCAAGGGACCCAGTCAGGGGCATGTATAAAAATCATGGGGCACAGTCAAGAGTGTACATAGAGAATATGGGGCCCCATCAGAGGCATTCGTACATAAAGATAATGGGGCCCAGTCAGTGGCGTACAAAGAGATCATGGAGCCTACTCAGAAGCGTACATAAAAATTATAGGGCACAGTCAGCGGCGTACATAGAGATCATGGGTCCCCATCAGAGGTGTTCATGGAGATCATGGGGCCCACTCAGGGATCTTACATAGAGATCACGAGGCCCACTCTTTGATCGTACATAGACATCATGGGGCCCACTCAGGGATTTTACATAGAGATTCTGGGGGCACAGTCAACGTCATACATAGAGATCATGGTGCCCCATCAGAGGCGTTCGTACATAGAGATCAAGGGACCCAGTCAGTTGCATACAAAGAGATCATGGGGCAACATCAGAGGCGTACATACAGATCCTGGTGCCCCATCAGAGGCATACATACAGATCATGGGGCCCACTCAGTGATCATACATACAGATCATTTGGCCCACTCAGGGATCGTACATAGAGATTATGTGGCCCACTTAGGGATCGAATATAGAGATAATGGGGCCCACTTAGGGATCGTACATAGATATCCTGGGGCTCACTCCGGAATTGTACATAGAGATCATGGGGCCCTATCAGGGATCGTACATAGAGATCATGAGGCCCACTCAGGGATTGTACATAAAGATCATAGTGCCCACTCTGGGATCGTACATAGAAATCATGGGGCCTACTCAGGGATTGTTCATAGAGATCATGGGGCCCACTGAGGGATCGTACATAGAGATCATGGGGCCCACTCTCGGATTGGACATAGAGATCATGGGGTCTACTCAGGCATCGTTCATAGAGATAATGGGGAACAGTCAGCTGCATGCATAGAGATCATGGGCCCAGTCAGGGGCATACAAAGAGATCATGGGGCCCCATCAGAGGCGTACATACAGATCATGGGGCCCTCTCAGGTATCGTACATAGAGATCAACTTTTCAAAACCTTCAATTCCTTACTCTGCCCGCGTGATCCCTCTATCTCTCCCCTTATCTCTGCAGTAGGGATGGGCGAATCTACTCGCTAAGACTCGTTACTCGGCGAGTAGTAAGGGACTCGCAGGACTCGGTACTCTGCGAGTTTCCCAGTGATTACTCGCACAAGTCCAATGCAAATCAATATCAATCCTAGTTTTGTCAGAAACGCTGACAAAACTAGGATTGTCATTGTTTGCATTAGACTCGGCAACTGTGCCAGTGATAGCAGGGAAACTCGCAAAGTAACTGCTGTTACATTGCGAACCGAGTCCAGCTGTCTTCTCTGTGCAGCTCCAGGGTCCTAGAGCCCGCCTGCTCACAGAGATGATGTAGCAGTGCTGAGATTGTTCTCAGTCTGCTCATTCCCTGTGCATAGACATCTATATCTATGCACAGGGGATGTAGCAGAGAGGACATCGCGTTTTGGACTACGTCGGACGGAAGAGGATTTTTTTAATTAAAGATGGAGTCCCTAATGGCATTTTTTTTTATTTCAAATAAAAATGTTTCTCTGTGTTGTGTTTTTTTAACCCTTTATTGGAGATTCTTAGTGGCTGGGTCAAACGTGGCCTGACATGAAGAATCTCGGGCTTAATATCAGCTTGTATAACAAAGCTGGTATTAACCCCTTTATTACCCAGCGTGCTACCGCCACCAGGGCCGCTGGAAGAGCGGGGTTCAGCGCCAGAGGATGGCGCTTCAATGAACGCGCCATCTTCTGGGGCGGCTGCGGGCTGCAATTTGCAGCGGGGGTGCCCAGAAAGCTTGGGCATCCTTGCGCTGCGGATTCGAGCCCCCAGCTGCTTAGCTGTACCTGGCTAGACATAGAAATTGCGCGGAGCCCCACGCATTTTTTTTTAATTATTTCATGAATTTCAGAGTCAGAGTCTCAGAGTCAGAGTCAGAGTCAGAATCTCAGAATTTCATGAAATAATAAAAAAAAAATGCGTGAGGCCCTGCGCAATTTCTATGTCTAGCCAGGTACAGCTAAGCAGCTGGGGGCTGGAATCCGCAGCGCAGGGATGCCCAAGCTTTCTGGGCACCCCCCACTGCAAATTGCAGCCCGCAGCCGCCCCAGAAGATGGCGCTGAACCCCGCTCTTCCAGCGGCCCTGGTAGCGGTGGCACGCTGGGTAATAAAGAGGTTAGGGCCAGCTTTGTATTATCAGCTGGCCCTAAGCCCGAAATTTATGGCGGTCACGCCAATATTAGACATGACCGCCATGAATTTCTATTAAATTGTTTTAAAAAAAACACAACACAAAGAAAATTTTTTATTAGAAATAAAAAAAAAAAGCCATTAGGGACTCCATCTTTAATTAAAAAAATCCTCTTCCGTCCGACGCAGTCCAAAACGCGATGTCCTCTCTGCTCATCCCTGTGCATAGATATAGATGTCTATGCACAGGGAATGAGCAGACTGAGAACAATCTCAGCTCTGCTACATCATCTCTGTGCACAGACATTCATGTCTGTACACAGGGAATGAGCAGACTGAGAACAATCTCAGCACTGGTACATCAGGCAGCAGGCAGGCTCTAGGACCCTGGAGCTGGCAGCCAGCACACTGAGCAGACAGGACTCTTATCTGTGCGAGTTTCCCAGCGATTACTTACAAAGTAAACGAGTCCAATGCATATAAATGACAAAACTAGGATTGCTTCAGGCTGAAGCTTCCGAGACACATCTGCGATTTGTAAATCTCACACTACTCGCTATTACTCGCCTCCCCATTCATTAACATTGGACTCGCTAGACTCGCAACGAGTAGCGAGTCCTGTGCTCGGACTCGCTAGAGTCAAGCGATTCCGAGTAATTTAGGATTCGCCCATCACTACTCTGCAGAAGATTTTGCCTCCTTCTTTAAAGAAAAGATTGACAGAATCAGAGACAGCTTTGATCCACTGTCCCCACAGCCTCCCCTTTCACCTATACTGCACTCTCCTTCCATCAACTGCTTCCCTCCATAACTGAAGACCAGCTCTCCCCCTTCTGTCAAAATCACACCTTACCACCAGCGCCCACGACCTGCTCCCATCCCACCTCATTCCCAACCTCACCTCCGTTATCATCCCAGCCCTAACTCACCTTTTCAACCTATCACTTACCACTGGCACCTTCCCCTCAGCCTTCAAACACGCCACAACTGTCTCCAACTAGCACCCTATATCTCTCTTCCATTTCGCCTCTAAACTACTTGAACAGCATGTCCACTCTGAGCTGTCCTCTCACCTCTCCTCCTGCTCCCTTTTTGACCGCCTGCAATCTGGCTTCTGATCCCTCCACTCCACTGAAACAGTCCTGACCAAAGTCATCAACGACCTACAGACTGCCAAAAGCAAGCGCCACTAATCTGTTCTCCTCCTCTTCGACCTGTCCGTCACCTTTGACACTGTTGACCACTCCCTTCTACTTCAGATCCTGGAATATCTTGGCATCACGGACCTCGCCCTCTCTTGGATCTCCTCATACTTAACGGACCGGACTTTCAGCGTCACCCACTCCCACACATCCTCCTCGCCCTACCCCCTATCTGTCGGGGTCCCCCAGAGCTCGGTTCTTGGACCTTTATTGTTCTCAGTCTACACTCTCGGCCTAGGGCAACTCATTGAGTCCCATGACCTCCAGTACGACCTCTACGCAGACGATACCCAAATCTACCTATCTGGTCCTGACATCGCCTCCCTTCTATCCTAAATTCCACACTGCCTGTCCACCATCTCATCCTTCTTCTCTGCTCGCTTCCTTAAGCTGAACATAGACAAAACCAAGTTCATAGTTTTCCCCCCTCACCACCTCCTGCCGACTCCAGCTCAAAAACATCTATAGGATCTGCACTTTCCTTGACCACGACACTGCTAAAACCCTTATTCACACTCTCATCATCTCGCGCCTCGACTACTACAACCTCCTTCTCACCGGCCACTCCAATACCTTCCTTGCACCTCTCCAATCTATCCTGAACTCCGCTGCCTGCCTAATCCATCTGTCCCCCCACTACTTCCCTGTCTCCCACCTCTCCCAAGCCCTTCACTGGCTCCCTACTTCCCAGAGATCCCGGTTTAAAACATTAACCACGACATACAAAGCCATTCACAACCTTTCCCCTCCATACATCTCTGACATGGTCTCCCGATACCAACCCTCACGCAACCTGCGATCCTCCCAAGAGCTCCTCCTCTACTCCCCCCTCATCTCCTCTTCGCACAACAGCATACAGGATTTCTCCCGTGCTTTATCCATACTCTGGAACTCACTGCCCCAACACATCAGACATTCTCCTACCCTAGGAACCTTCAAAAGAAGCCTGAAGACCCACCTGTTCCACCAAGCCTACCACCTGCAATGACACCCGGTCCTCCACACCGCCTCACGACTGGAACTTCCCCTCCTACTGTATCCCCACCCGCCCCTTGTAGAATGTGAGCCCTGGCGGACAGGAATTCCCCCCTCTCGTATCTGTATGACCAAATTGTCCACAATTATTGTTACTTGTATTGTTACTATGTTACTTGTCCTAGTCTGCCCCTTTTAGCATGTAAAGCGCCATGGAATATAATGGCACTATATAAATAAATAGTAATAATAAATAATAATCATGAGGCCCACTCAGGGATCGTATATAGAGATCGTGGGGTCCACTCAGGGATCGTACATAGAGATCGTGGGGCCCACTCAGGAATCGTATATAGAGATCATGGGGCCCACTCAGGGATTGTACATAGAGATCATGGGGCCCACTCAGGGATCGTACATAGAGATCATGGGGCCCACTCAGGGATTGTACATAGAGATCATGAGTCCCACACAGGGATTGTACATAGAGATCATGGGGCTTACTCAGCCATTGTTCATAAAGATCAATGGGCACAGTCAGCAGTATACATAGAGATCATGGGGCCCATCATAGGAGTTCATACATAGAGATCAAGGGCCCACTCAGGGCATGTATAAAATCATGGGGCACAGTCAAGCGTGTACATAGAGAATATGGGGCCCCATCAGAGGCATTCGTACATAATATGGGGCCCAGTCAGGGGCGTACAAAGAGATCATGGGGCCCACTCAGGGATCATACATAGAGATCATGGGGCCCTCTCAGGGATCTTACAAAGACATCATGGGGCCCACTCATGGATCGTACATAGAGATCATTGGGACCACTCGTGGATCATACTTAGAGATCTTGGGGCCCATTCAGGGATCGTACATAGAGATCATGGGGCCCATTCAGGGATCATACATAGAGATCATGGGGCCCTCTCAGGGATCTTACAAAGACATCATGGGGCCCACTCATGGATCGTACATAGAGATCATTGGGACCACTCGTGGATCATACATAGAGATCATGGGTCCCTATCAGGGATCGTACATAGAGATCATGGGGCCCACTCAGGGATCGTACATAGAGATCATAGGGCCCACTCAGGAATCATACATAGAGATCATGGGGCCTACACAGGGATCATACATAGAGATCAAGGGGCTTACTCAGGCATTGTTCATAGACATCATGGCGCACAGTCATCAGCATACATAGAAATCATGGGGCCCATCAGATGATTTAGTACATAGAGATCATGGGACCCATTCAGGGGCATGTATAAAAATCATGGGGCACAGTCAAGAGCGTACATAGAGATCATGGGGCCCCATAAGAGGCGTTCGTACAAAGAGATCATGGAGTCCACTCAGTGGCGCACATACAAATTATGATGTGGTCATAAACCACTGTTTGGGCGCACGGCAGGGCTCAGGAGGGAAGAAGCGCCATTTCACTTTTTGAACGGAAAATTGGCTCCAAAATTCAAATGGTGCTCCTTCCCTTCCGAGCCCTGCCGTGCGCCCAAACAGTGGTTTATAACCACATATGAGGCATCTGTGTACTCAGGAGAAATTGCCCAACACATTTTAGGATGCATTTTATCCTGTTGCCCATGTGAAAATGAAAAAATTGAGGCTAAAAGAACATTTTTGCTGCAAAAATTAAAAGGTCTATTTTTTCCTTCAAGTTTATTTTAGTTCCTAAATAATAATTAATAATCTTCTTGAATATAGTTTTGAGTAGCTTGAGGGGTGCGGTTTTTGGAACGGTGTGACTTTTGGGTGTTTTCTGTCACATTAGTCCCTCAAAGAGACTTCAAATGTGATGTGGTCACTAAAAAAAATGGTTTTGTAAATTTTGCTGGAAAAATGAATAATTGCTGATGAACTTTGAACCCTTATAACGTCCTACCAAAATTTTTTTTTCTTCCAAAATTGTGCTGATGTAAAGTAGACATGTGGAAAATGTTATTTATTAACTATTTTGTGGCACATATCTCTCTGGTTTAGCAGAATAAAAATTAAAAATGAGAAAATTGCTAAATTTTCAAAATGTTTGCCAAATTTTTGATTTTTTTCACAAATAAACGCAAAAATGATCGACCTAAATTTAATACTAACATGAAGCCCAATATGTCACGAAAAAACAATCTCAGAATCGCTCTGATCCAATGAAGCGTTCCAGAGATATACCCTCAGAAAGGGACACTGGTCAGAATTGCCAAAAATGCCTCGGTCTTTAGGGTCAAAATAGGCTCGGTCATGAAGGGGTTAAACTTGATGTGGTCACTAAAATTGGGTTTTGTAAATTTTGTTGGAAAAATGAAAAATTGCTGATAAACTTTTAACCCTCTTAGCTTTGTAACAAAACAGTTGTTTCAATAATAGTACCGAATTTTGTGTGATTTATGGGCATAAAATTACATTTTGAAAATTGCTACATTTGTGCCAAAATTCTGATATGCAAAAAATATTGACCTAAATTTTCCACTAAAATGAAGTGTAATATGTCGAGAACAAAAATTTCTGGAATCCCTGGAATATATTGAAACGCTCCAGAGTTATTAACACATAAGGTGACTTGTCAGGGAGGTGAAAACTGGCTCACGGATTAAGGGGTTAAAAGTACATGTACAATACATCCCAAAAATGTGATTATAGTTAGTGTGCATTTGATTTGCCTAAGTAAAAATGTGCTACTTAAAGTGTGTTTTTTAAGATCTACCGCTAGATGGCAAAATTGCTCCATACATAGCTATGCACATGAAATAAAATGATAAAAACAAAAAAGTCTCCATTGCCCACAAAATTCTAATATATCTTGAAAAAAATAGATAATCATTTAAAGGTGATTTTTTTTTTTTAATTATTTATTTATAAAAAGATAATTCCATGATGGCAAAAGAACACGTGAAACAGGATTTGTTCCTGAAAAATTGATTTTTTTCATGTAAAATGGAGAAAGCTAATAATTCTTGAATATTTTTATATACCATTTTCACCATTGAATTATTATATTTAGTATATAGAGATTTTGTATTAAAAATAGCAAGTAATGTATGAATAACGAAATAATAAAAACATAACTGCTCTGTCTTTTCCTGTAATTAATTTATAATTAAATAAATGCGTAAAAAGGAAATTTCCATGTAAATGTATTATTACATGTAGTAGATTTGATGGAAACATTTTACTAACTGGTCTACAGATCTGAATATAAGATATTATGTCATTGGTCTCTTTACTTTATATACAGTCATTGCATAAAGTGTTGACGCTCTTCAAATTGTCCCAGAAAATTAATATTATTAATATTATTATTTGGCCATACACATGTTTATTTCTTTTTTCTGCATTGGGAACAACACAAAAAAAAACTGAGAAAAGAAGGCAAATTGGACGTAATTTGACACAAAACTGGGCTGTCCAAAATTGTTGGCACCTTTCCAACATTGTGGGTAAACAAGTTTGTTTCAAGAATGTGATAATCGTTCAAACTTAGGCTGGTTTCACACTACGATTTTGTGCCTGTCCGTGGGATCCGACTTTGAAGGGGGATCCCACGGACAGGCACGGATCCATACGGATCCCTGCAATCGGATGGCAAATAGCCATCCGATCTGTAGGATCCGTGTGGATCCTGCGGTCCCCTGTCTCTCCCTACTCCTGCCTCCTCCATCTTCTGCCCTCTCCTATTCTATATGCTGTGCCCCCGCTATTCTTTGCTGTGCCCCCTCTTCTCTATCCTCCTCTATCCCTATCCTCTTTCCTGTCCTCACCTTGTGTGTAAAAAAATAAAAAAACTCCTCCGGGAGTATACATTACCTGTCACCGGCTCCAACGCTGCAGCACGATCAGGGCAGAAGAGCCTGTGATGATGTAAGAGACCCAGTCAGCTGACGAGTTATGTGACCGGGCTCTTACATCATCACAGGTCCTTCAGTCCTGATCGTGTGCAGCGTTGGAGCCGGTGACAAGTGATGTATACTCCCGGAGGAGTTTTTTTATTTTTTTACACACAGGGAGAGGACAGGGGACAGGATAGGGATAGATGAGGAGAGAGAAGAGGGGGCACAGCAAAGAATAGCGGGGGCACAGCATATAGAATAGGAGAGGGCAGAAGATGGAGGAGCAGAAGCAGGGAAAGACAGGGGATACGGAGCCGACATCGGATCCGAGGTGAACTCAGATCCGATGTCCATAGGCTCCTATGCTGTGGGCACTAGGATCAGCCTCGGATCAGCAGTGATCCGAGGCTGTCCGATGTGAGTCACGGACACAAAATCATAGCAGGCTACGATTTTGTGCCCGTGATTACATCGGATGGGATCGGATGGTGCCAAAATCGGATGCCAATAGTGGCACATCCGATCCCATCCGATTCCCATAGGGGAACATGGGGTCCGATTTCGGATCCGATTGTATCCGTTTTGAAACGGATACAATCGGATGACCGAAAATCGTTATGTGAAAGCAGCCTCACCTGTAACAAGTAACTGATATGGGCAATATGAAAATCACACGTGAAACCAGATAAAAAGGAGAGAAGTTTACTCAGTCTATGCATTGTTTGCTGTTTGTGCTGCACTAAACATTGAGAACAGAAAGTGTAGAAGAATATGATCTGAAGAAAATCCATCTCCAAAGATCTTATTGTTCCTTTTTCCATGGTGCACAGCATATTCTAGAAGTTTACAACCCATGGTACTGAAGCTAATCTCCCTGGATGTGGATGGAAGAGAAAAATTAATGAAAGGATAGTCTGGATGGTGGGCAAGCAGCCACAATTAAGTTCCAAAGAAATTCCAGCTGTTTGCAAGTTCAAGGTGCATCAGTGTCAGCTTGAACTATCGACATTTGAATGAACTGAAACGCTATGGCAGGATACATAGGAGGACCTCACTGCTGACATAGATATAAGAAAAATAGCTAGAAGGCAGTTTGCCAAAATGTATGTAAGTCAAAATCCTTTTGGGAAAGCATTCTGTGGACAGGTGAGACCAAGATAGAGCTTTCAGTCTATTGTTTACCAAAAATGGAATGATACCAAATATGGTGGAGGTTCAAAATGTTTAGGGTTATATTGCTGCCTCTGGTACTGTGAGCCTTGACTGTGTCCAAGGCATCATTTATGATATCTGAAGAATTTCAAAGGATTTTGGTTTGCAATGTAGTGTCCAGTTTCAAAAAGCTGTTTTTACATCCTAAGTCAAGGGTCTTCTAGCAGGACAATGACCTCAAACATACTTTAAGAAGCAATCAGAATTTAATGGAAACAAAGCGCTTGAGAGTTTTGAAGTGGCGAGAAATGAGTCTGGATCTACATACCATTGACCACCTGTGGAGAGATCTTAAATTGCTGTTGGGAGAAGGCACCCTTCAAATAGGAGAGACCTGGAACAGTTTGCAAAATAGCTGTCCAAAATTCCAGCTGAGAGGTGTAAAAACCTTGTTGATGGTCAGGGGTTGGCTGGAAAATTTTTGCCTGAGGGCAAGCATACATTAATGGCCTGCATGTTGTGGAGGCCCACAGCGCCGGACTGGGGTGTCTGGGGCCCACCAGGAAAATTGACTCCAGGGGCCCACCCACCCGAGCCCACCCACCCGGGCCCACCCATTCTTCAGCTATATGCAAATACCTGTTATGCCTGTTATAGTGGAGCGTGGACTGTAAAACACAGGCGGCTCCTGCACATCCCTGTGCGCTCACCATTATTGCGATGTACAATTACTGTAGTTTGCATTAAAGGGATTTTTCGGTGAACACAAGTTCTCAGCGATGCACAGGTTAGGAAGGTGATCAATTTTATTGGTGGAATCTGCACCATCAGAAGAATGTGGCACTTTGAGCATTTGGTGAGTTTTTTACCTCTGTATTTGTAAGACAATACCAGGAGTGGAGCAATCAGAGGAAATGTTTTCTGCATTTCTCACCCTCTCCTGGTTTTGTCTTATAAATACTGAGGTGAAAATCTCACCAAATGCTCAGCTTGCTTTCTCTGGAGAACCTCTGTGACGGTGCGTGCACACGGTCTGGAGGAGCTGCGTGTTGGACGCAGCTCCTACGGACCTGAGTGAAGGCGAGGGTGGCCGCAGGGAGACCGCAGCCGCCCTGTACTCGCCATGTGCGGCGGGTGCAGGGCGGCTTCTCTCTGCAGTCACCCGATGACAGCCGCTTCCGACTCCGCTGCATGAAATAAACATGCTGCTGAGGGGGGACTGCCGGCAATCCGCACCACAGCTCCAAACACCCTGCGGGCGGGTTACGCATAGTGAGGATGGGATTTCTTGAACTCCCATCCACTATGCTAGTACTGTACTACGCAGCGTTTTAGATGCAGAAGCAAGAGGCTGCGTCCAAAACGCTGCGTACACTGATCGTGTGCACGCACCCTGATTGCATCTCCGCTGCAATGTCACAGAACAGGGAGGGGTTAAATATCCAAGTATTTAATATGTTTTGGAAATAAAGACATTTCCCCTTATTGATATCAGATAAAACAAATGTCTGACCACAATCCACTCTACGAAGACCAATATTACCATACCACCACACTGTGACCAGATCACATATTACCATGACATAGTGCCCAAATAAAGCCACATACAAGGCACAAATACTGCCACACCATGACCAAAGCACATAATACCACCACATAGTGATTAAATACTACTACATATAAGGTATAAGTACTGCCACACCATGAGACCTCATATTACCACCACATAGCGACTGTATAATACTACATACAAGGGACAAATACCGTCATGTCATGACCAAAGTACATAATGCCACCACATAGTGACAAATAATACTAAATTAATAAAAATTTAAAAAAGCTCTGCATATAGTGTCAGTGTACAGGTAATGCAATGATCACCATTGACATTATACACAGGAGCTCTGTATATAGTGTCAGCGTGTGTGTATAAGTAAGGCTAAGGTCACACTTGCAAAATTCTAAGTTCCCTGCGTTGTTTGCATAGAACTTAGATTTTTTTTTCCCTCACTACGCAGCCTGTACGCAGCCTTCACGCAGGCTGAGTAGCAGCGGACGCGGCCCCTAGCAACCCGCTGTGTTTCCTGGATACCAGCTACACAGCGGGCTGCAGGGAGTGCGATTTGCACCACGCACAGGGGAACGCATCACGATGCGCTCCCCTGTGCGTGGTGCAAATTGCACTCCCCGCAGGGTTGCTAGGGGCCACGTTCGCCGCTACTCAGCCTGCGTGAAGGCTGCGTAGTGAGAAAAAATTCTAAGTTCTATGCAACCAACGCAGGGAACTTAAAATTTTGCAAGTGTGACCCTAGCCTTATACACATACTCACCAGTGATGTCTCTAGGTGAAGTTCTTTATCTGTCGCAGACCGATATCACGTCTTCTATGTAGGACTCATCTCTGCAGAAAATAACATAGTTAGTTATACCTGACTCACTTCCAGAGCACAATCCACTCTTTTCCCAAGATTTCTACACTACATGAAATGACAAAAAAAGAAACATAGTGCCGCACTACACAGTAACAGTACTCCAGTGTCATTCTGTGCCTGCTCATCCTTGTCAGCAGACATATTTGTCTGATGGCAAAGATGTAGCAGAGCTGAAGACAAAAGACCCGTGGATTACGTCGAAACAAGGATTTTTTAATTAAAGATGGAGTCCCTAAATGTGTTTTGTGTTTTATTTTTAATTTTAAAAAAAATTCTGTTTTTTTTTCTGTTTACTAGAAATTCATGTTGGCCATGTCTAATTTGTCATGACACCATGAAGTTTGGGCTTAGTACCAGCTAATAATACAAAGCTGGCCTGGTACCAACCCTTTTATTACCCAGGGTGCCACTCACCACCAGAGCCACTGGAAGAGCTGGGTAAAGTGCCTGGAAATGGTGTTATGATGAATGCGCCATTTTCAGGGGTGGCTGCGGGTTGCGATTTTCAGTGTGGGGGGCCAAGAACGCTTGGGCCTTACCATGCTGAGAATCCCAGCCCCCTGCTGCCTTGTTTAATCTGGCTGGCGATCAACATATCACGGGAGCCCACACATTTAAAAAAATATAGATATTTTACATAAGTTTAAAACAAATATTTGGCTTATCTGTCTTTTGATTGCCAGCCAAGGTAAAGCCAGGCAGCTGGGGGTGGCAGGCTGTAGCTGTCCGCTTTATCTGCGGTGAGAATCAAAAATTCTGCAGAGCGCTATGTCATGTTTTTAAAAATTATTTATTTTCACACTTCTATATGTGACAGACCACAACAGCCAATCACAGATGCGGTCAAAGAGGATGGGCATCTGTGATTGGCTGTTCGAGAAATCTACAACCAGCCCATACATTCTAGTACGGTACTATGTATGGGCTGCATTCAGGTTACCTAAGCAGCCAATCACAGATGCCCATTCTCTGTGTTAGTGTCTGTGATTAGCTGTTGGGCCTGTCACACATATAGAAGTGTGAAAACAAATAAATACTAAAAAAAACATGACGTAGCGCTCCGCAGATTTTTTGATTCTCAGCGCAGATAAAGCAGACAGCTACGGGCTGCCACCTCCAGCTGCCTGGCTTTACCTTCGATGGTGATCAAAAGTCAGGAAAGCCCAATTTTTTTTTATAAATTATTAAAAAAAAAAGAGTGGGCTCCCGCCATATTTTGATTGGCAGCTGGGGGCTGGGATTCTCAGCATGGTAAGGCCCAAGCATTCTGGGCCCCCGATGCTGAAAACGGCAGCCCACAGCCAATCCTGGAATTGGCGTAGTCATCATAGCGCCATTTCCAGGCGCTTTATTCGGCTCTTCCAGTGGCCCTGGTGGGGGGGGGGTGGCACGCTGGGTAATAAAGGGGTTAGTACCAGCTTTGTATTATCAGTTGGTACTAACCCTGAAATTCATGGCATCACGCCAAACTAGACATGGCCACCATGAATTTCTAGTAAACAGAAAAAAAACACAACACAGAGAAAATAAATGTTTAATAAAACTCAAACACATTTAGGGACTCCATCTTTAATAAATAAAAAAAATCCTTGCTCCGACGTAATACACAGGTCTTCTGTCTTCAGCTCTGCTACATCTTTGCAATCAGACAATATGTCTGCTGACAGAGATGAGCAGTCACAGAATAACAGTAGAACACACCTGTTAGTGATAGAATCGCTCAGCTGGCCTCCAGCCAACGACCGTATTTCCTGTGCATTGCAAACAATGCATACTTTCAAACGTATGCCTATTTTTGCAAGCGTTAGAATGCATTTTTGCAATGCAAGTCTACGGTACATTGCATTTGTGCTGCTTTACAACTGATCCGTTGCAACGCACAGCATAAACGCAATGTTAACAGCTGCGAGGAGGGGAGACAGAGCCCTAGTCAGTCTACTGATGGTACTATCATACCCATTGCCCAGTATGTCCTTCCAGCCTTTGTGGCACTATTATGCCCATTGCCCAGTATGTACTGCCAGCCTCTGTGGTACTATCATGCTAGTACTACCACCAGTGGCTGTCAGGACATGCTGAGTGGGCATGATAGTACCACAGATGCTGACAGGACGTATTGGGCAATGGGCATGCATGATAGTACCACCAGAGGCTGGCATAACATGCTGGCCAACGGGCATGATAATCATGGCCATTGCCTAGTAGTATGTCCTGCTAGCCTCAGCTAAGGGTCCCAGGCAGTTACCTTCTCATCCGTCCTGCTGCTGGCTGGGAGTCCTGTACAGTGCAGCATGTAGTGTGAATGCCACACTATGGAGATGCTGCTTCTACTACTGCCACATGGAGGCGAGGCTCAGGACCACAGAGATTACAGGGGCCACATAAGGGGCGGATATGGGTCCCAATCAGAGGCGTACATAGAGATCATCATGGGGCCCACTCAGATGCGTACATAGAGATCATCATGGGGCCCACACATAAGCTCACATAGAGATCATGGGGCCCACTCAGAGGCGCACATAGAGATCATGGGGCCCACTCAGATGCGTACATAGAGATCATCATGGGGCCCACACATAAGCGCACAGAGATCATGGGGCCCACTCCGATGCGTACATAGAGATCATCATGGGGCCCACAAATAAGCGCACAGAGATCACGGGGCCCACTCAGATGCGTACATAGAGATCATCATGGGGCCCGCACATAGAGATCACGGGGCCCACTCAGATGCGTACATAGAGATCATCATGGGGCCCACTCAGATGCATACATAGAGATCATCATGGGGCCCACACATAAGCGCACAGAGATCACGGGGCCCACTCAGATGCGTACATAGAGATCATCATGGGGCCCGCACATAGAGATCATCATGGGGCCCACTCAGATGCGTACATAGAGATCATCATGGGGCCCACTCAGATGCATACATAGAGATCATCATGGGGCCCACACATAAGCGCACAGAGATCATGGGGCCCACTCCGATGCGTATATAGAGATCATCATGGGGCCCACACATAAGCGCACAGAGATCACGGGGCCCACTCAGATGCATACATAGAGATCATCATGGGGCCCGCACATAGAGATCACGGGGCCCACTCAGATGCGTACATAGAGATCATCATGGGGCCCACTCAGATGCGTACATAGAGATCATCATGGGGCCCACACATAAGCGTACATAGAGATCATGGGGCCCACTCCAATGCGTACATAGAGATCATCATGGGGCCCACACATAAGCGCACATAGACAGGGGCGGAACTACACTGGTGCAGCTGCACCAGGGCCCCGACCGGCTAGGGGCCCCCTTCAAGCCTGGAGAGGGGCCCCCAGCCGACCCCCGCAAGCTGCGGTCAGAGGAGAGGAGGGTCAGGCAAGGGAAGCAGAGAGCTTCCTGCTTCCCTTGCCTGATCCCGCCCCTCCTCTCTTCTGCCCCTCCATGTCGCAGGACACTGCAAACAGCCGGCGCGGCTCACCAGGCAGGAGAGCACCGCGCCGGCGGCTCCCAGCACCGTCTACCACCCCCCTCCATCAGGCCGCGACGACGGCTATACAGCTATTAGCACCCCCCCCGGGCCGCGCCGACGGCCGGCAGCACCCCCCCTCCCCCCGGCGCCTGCACCAGGGCCCCCAGGGGTCACGGTCCGCCCCTGCACATAGAGATCACGGGGCCCACACAGATGCGCACATAGGGATCATCATGGGGTCCACACATAGGTGCACATAGAGATCATGGGGCTCTGTGAGGTTAGGCTCTCACCGCACCCCAGTATGGTGCCATCATGGAGCTCCCACAGTATTTGCTTCATGCTAAGGCCTGTGATGCCCTGTGGGACCTCCCTGAGGGCACCATGCTGGGGCAGTAGTAGAAGCAGCATCTCCTCACACTAAATGCTGCACAGCACTACAGGCCCCCAGCAGGAGAGACTGGATGGTGGAGGCTGCAGCACAGTCTGGGACCCCCAGGCCCCAGGCTGATGGCTGAGGAGCCCATCTCTTATGGAAGAATGGGCTCCTCAGTCACTCAGCAGGACGACCTAACACTGCCCACCCCCCTGCCCCCCCTAACCCAAGCCTCCTCCCCTGGACAACCGCCTTTATAGTCACCCTGCCTGGGCTGCCGCCTGACTGTCTGCGGGTCTGCTGGGGCGACGGCGGGTGACGGTCCCTCTCCTCCTCAGCGACGCTGCCGGCACCTGCGCTGCAGACACAGCCTGGATGGAGGCAGTCATCTCAGGCTGAGACTGTCTCCATCTGCGCACGCGCCGGCAGTGTCGCGCTGCGCAGAGGAGGCTGGGCGGCATCGCAACAGCAGGCAAAGCACGGAGAGCTCTCTCCGTGCTTTGCTGCTGCAAGACCAGAACAATCACTCACTAATCATATCGGCAGTGCGCCGATATGATTAGTGATAATACCGGAGGGGGCCTCACACTGTCACTCTGCAGGGCCCAGGGGGGTATGGGGGCGGGGCTAAGTGGGCGGGGCTAAAAAGTGTCGGGGCCCCCCGGGGGATCTCCCGATCTCCCGCCGGGCCAGTCCGCCCCTGGAGGCCCATATTTAACTCCTTACTGACATATGACTGGTATGTCATATATCGGCTCCCTGAGTGGGATGCGGGCTCACAAGCCGATAGGTGGGAGCGTCATTTTTTACATCAATCAGCTAACCTGTGACAAAATTACGGGGCATTGATGAGTTATCATAATGGAAAAAGGTTTGCTGTGATACCCCATGCCCGTCATGACACTTCAGCACAAGCCTGGCATTCACAGGAGACTGTGATTTCTTCTACTGTATAGAGAGCAATATTGTATTATTGCTTTATATCACACAAGCGATCAGAAAATTTCAGGTTCATGTTCCTAAGGGGACTAGAAAATGCAGGGAAAAGTTAAAAAAAAAAAAAAAAAATCTGATAAGAGTAAAAAAAATCTTAAAGCTCAATTCACACTCCTTTTCTCCTACAGGTATTAAAAAGGCTAAGGTCACATTTCCATTTTGACCCTAGCCTGCCGGATTCCAGTTTTAACTTAGAAGTTTTTCCAGCACCGCATAGCGTTACCGCTATGCGGTGCTGGAAAACGCAGTCCCTAGTTACCCTATGTTTACCTTCACTACCTGTCACACAGGAGTGCACTTTACAGCGCCACACAGGAAATGTTGCAGACAGCGTTTCCTGTGCAGCGCTGTAAAGCGCACTCCGAGCAGCTGCCTGTGTGACAGGTAGTGAAGGTAAACATAGGGTAACTAAGGGCAGTGTTTTCCAGCAGCACATAGTGGTAACGCTATGCGGTGCTGGAAAAACTTCTAAGTTAAAACCGGAATCCGGCAGGCTAGGGTCAAAACGGAAATGTGACCCTAGCCAAAGACATAAAAAATACATATTATTATCACTGCATTTGTGAAAGTCTCATCTATCAAAATATAAAATGAATTAATATAATCAGTAAATGGTGTAACAAGAGAAAATATCAAAATGATAGAATTGCAGTTTTTTGGTAACAACACAAATAAATATAATGAGAGGTGATCAAAAGATCACATGTACCCAAAAGTGATATCAATTAAAATAATAGAAAATTTAAAAAAAATGTTGTGTTGTATCGCCATTTCCCAAGGCCCATTATGTTTTCACTAGGGATGAGCGAGTCTACTCGCTAGGACTCGTTACTCGGCGATTCTTAAGGGACTCGCTGGACTCGGGAATCGGCGAGTCTTTTAGCGAATACTCGCTCAGTAACGAGTCCAAAACGGGCGTCGCTTTGCGGCCGGCGAGTCGGTTTGCGGCAGGCGGGCTGCTTCGCGGCTGGAGGAGGTAAGGTCAGCTTTGATAGCCCCGCCGGGCCCGACAGCACCCCCCCCCCCCCCCCGGTTCTCAAGGCTGCCTGGACCCGACAGCACCCCCCCCCCCCCCCCGGTTCTCAAGGCTGCCTGGACCCGACAGCACCCCCCCCCCCGTTCTCAAGGCTGCCTGGACCCGACAGCACCCCCCCCCCCCCCGGTTCTCAACCAGGGCCGGGGATACCTAACTGCCACCCAGGGGAAAAGGCTCCAGCCAGCCCCTGAGTCCAATGCTCCGAATCCTAGCGAGTCTGCGATTCCGAGTCCTGTATTATCTATTCGGGACTCGCGAATCCATATTCCCTATTCTTTAACATTGGACTCGCTAGACTCGCCACGAGTACCGAGTCCTGGGCTCGGACTCGTGCGGGTCTAGCGATTCCGAGTAATTTAGGACTCGCTCATCCCTAGTTTTCACTTTTTGGTCACTGGAGATGTGTGAGGGCTTATTTTTTGCAGGGTGAAATTACATTTTTGTTTATAACATTTTGGGATAGATGTGATGTTTTGATTACTTGTTACAGCATTTTTTGTGGGATTGCAAGGATAAAAGAATGTTATTATTTTGGTATTTTTAATAACCAATTGCGTTAAATATTTTTATATTTTGATAGGACTTTTCTGAATATAGTTCTACCACGTACAGTGTTGGCCAAAAGTATTGACACCCCTGCAATTCTGTCAGATAATACTCAGTTTCTTCCTGAAAATGATTGCAATCACAAATTCTTTGGTATAATTATCTTCATTTAATTTGTCTTCAATGAAAAAACACAAAAGAGAATGAAGCAAAAAGCAAAACATTGATCATTTCACACAAAACTCCAAAAATGGGCCGAACAAAAGTATTGGCACCCTCAGCCTAATACTTGGTTGCACAACCTTTAGCCAAAATAACTGTGATCAACCGCTTCCAGTAACCATCAATGAGTTTCTTACAATGCTCTGCTGGAATTTTAGACCATTCTTCTTTGGCAAACTGCTCCAGGTCACTGATATTTGAAGGGTGCCTTCTCCAAACTGCCATTTTTAGATCTCTCCACAGGTGTTCTATGGGATTCAGGTCTGGACTAATTGCTGGCCACCTTAGAAGTCTCCAGTGCTTTCTCTCAAACCATTTTCTAGTGCTTTTTGAAGTGTGTTTTGGGTCATTGTCCTTACTGGAAGACCCATGACCTTTGAGGGAGACCCAGCTTTCTCACACTGGGCCCTACATTATGCTGCAAAATTTGTTGGTAGTCTTCAGACTTCATAATGCCATGCACACGGTCAAGCAGTCCAGTGCCAGAGGCAGCAAACCAACCCCAAAACATCAGGGAACCTCCACCATGTTTGACTGTAGGGACCATGTTCTTTTCTTTTTTAAACCAATAAATTTTTATTGAGAGTTTAAGAATTTGCATACATATTAAAGTCATACATTTACTGTGGTAATATAAACAAAGAAAAGGAAGGGGGAGGAAGGGAGGGGAGGGAGAATACAATGCAGCAGAGAGATATAGTCTGTGTACCCATTCTGGAGATACAATAGAAATAAGGAGGATAACAGTAATATACAAAGTTAACTGACTTACATATGGATATACAACTCCTTTCCAGATAATATACATTCAACAGTGGCATGTGATATCTGAAATTGGTTCAACTCACTTAAACTTAATTTAGGTCTGCACTGCGTTGTAAGAAGAGACAAGCCACGGGTCCCACCACCGAAGGGTTTTTGTTCGTGATGGAAGGTCATGTACTAGCATAAGTTCGTACATGCAGTGTAAATTTAGCCGAGAGATAACCTCTGCTATAGTGGGCGGAGTTGCTGATTTCCAGTGAGCTGCTATTGTGAAACGTGTGGCTACCAGAACGTTGGTGAGAGTGGGTCTTAATATTGATGGGAGATTCTCGATGTCTAGTCCTAACAGAGCCAGAGGTGCTGTCACATTAATAGGAACCATTAACAATTCGGTAAGTAGAGATTCTACTTGGAGCCATAGGCGGTGTATGTGAGGGCACGACCACCACAGGTGAACCATAGTGCCCGGGTCCACACAACCCCTCCAGCAACGAGAGGTAGGAGGAGGGGCGTTTGTGCCGAATTTAGCTAGCAGCACGGGGGTCAGGTACCAGTTGAACAGCAGTTTTTTGGATTGCTCCAGATGAGAGAGGCATCGAGAGTATTTGGCCGCATGGGCTGAAGCGTGGTGCCATTCCTCTAAAGATGCAGTAAATTCAAGTCTGTCTTCCCATTTAAACATATAGGGTAGTTTCTCCGAGGATAGTGTAATTTGTATCGCGTTGTATATGATAGAGACTCCTCTAGTAACACAGCCTGATTGTTTAAACAGAGCTTGGATAGGTAGCGAAGTACTCAGAGGGTCAGAACTAGGGATATCAATAGTGTTTAAAAAAATGTCGTAGACGAATATATGGGAAAAGGGAATTCGTGGGGAGATTGAATTTACGGTGGAGGGTTTCAAGTGATGCAAGATGGTTCTGTTCAAGGAGCTTCCAGAGAAAGGGGGGGCCTGGGGAGCCTGGAATACACCAATGCATTAAGGATATGTCACCCATGAGGAGCTCCACCGCCCGTAGGGTAATGTACCTGAAAAGAAATGTAAGGTGTGTTCTGGAGAGTGCACGCCAAATAGAGAGAGTGCCCTGGACAGCCTTAAGAGTGAAAGTAGGGGAAGAGGAGCGTAAAAGGTTCATTTCAAGTAAAATGCGTGTGGAGCCTGCCGGTGCAAAATATGATTCTATCTGGAGCCAACGTGAAGAAGGAGATTGCGCCCACCAGGATCTTGCTGAATCTAGGCCTATAGCTGCATAATACGTGGCAATATCAGGGACTCCAAATCCTCCTCTTTTAGTGGGAAGAGATAACATTTTCATCGCTACTCTAGGGGTTTTATTATTCCATATGAATCTGGTGAGTATTGATTGAAAGGTGCGCAGATATTTTTTAGGGAAGTGGTGGGGGATGCAGCGTAGAATGTATAGAATCCTGGGGAGGAGCATCATTTTCACAGTATTTATGCGGGCCACCCAGGAGAGCTGAACTGACGAGTAGTCCAGGCAAGCACTGCGGAGGGAAGAAATCAGGGTCTCACAATTCGTGCGTACAATATGATTTGAGTTTGTGATTTGGACTCCTAAATATTTAAAACCTGTCGGGGACCATAGTGATGGGAAAAAAGAGGCAAGATGCCGTTGTGAGTCTGTGGAGAGGTTGAGAGGAAAAGCGGAGGATTTTGCAAAATTCAGTTTGTAGTATGAAGCTGCAGAGAAGTCTGAAAGAACAGAAAGTACAGCGGGAAGAGAGGTGTTTGGGTTGGTGCATGTGAGGAGAACATCATCCGCATAGACTGATTTTGTGGTCTATTGGTCCTACCACAATCCCAGTGATCTCAGGATGCGAGCGAATTATAGCGGCTAGCGGCTCCATGACAAGGGCGAAAACTAGAGGAGAGAGGGGGCAGCCTTGTCTGGTCCCGTTTGAGATCGAAAAGTCCGAGGACGTGAATCCACCGGCCTTTACGAACGCACAGGGAGAAGAGTATAAAGCTAGAATAGAGGATCTTATATTTCCTGAGAAGGCGAATTTGTCCAGAACAGCTGCCAGGAACCCCCAGTGCACACGGTCATAAGCTTTTTCAGCGTCAAGGGAGACCAGCACACTGGGGGTGCCTCTCTTCTCTAAGACCTCAATGAGGTCTATAACTCGCCTTGTCGCATCTCTCGCCTGTCTGCCAGGTATGAAACCTACCTGGTCTATGGCGATCAAGGACGGAAGTACCCCCTTGAGACGGTCCGCCAACAGTTTCGCATATAATTTCAAGTCGCAATTTAACAATGCTATGGGGCGGTAGTTAGCTGGGTCGGTGGGAGTTTTCCCTGGTTTCAGGATTGTAGAGATTGAGGCTCGAAGGCCCTCGGGTTTGATGTTCCCCTCACGCTGCCAATGGGTAAAGAGGGCTAGGAGACGCGGAGCAAGAAGAGGAGCAAAGGAAGAATAATATTGAAAAGAGAAGCCGTCAGGACCTGGGGCAGATCTCTTTTTGGATGTGCGGATGACCTCTAATATTTCTTGTAGAGAGAAAGGAGCATTAAGAGTATTTAGTTGTGATGGGGATAGGGAAGGGAGATCAGCTTTAGCAAGAAAGTTAGAGATGATTGTCTGAGTGGGTTGTGGAGTCGAGGAAGAGGAGTGGAGATTATAAAGTTCATTGTAAAACTCTCGGAATTGTTCAGCAATGTGAATTGGGTTCCGGATAGCTGCACCTTGGGGTGAAGTGAGTTGAGAAATACGAGTGCGTGCCTCAGACTTTTTAATCCTGCGCGCCAGTAGTGCTCCTGCGCGGTCACCCATATTGTAATAGTGAGATTTCGTCTTTTTCAATTGGAGTTCCACCTTGGTGAGGAGAAGAGCTCTCAGATCATTGCGGGATTTCGTGAGGTCAGAGAAAATGTTTGGGGATGGGGTGGTTTTGTATAATGTTTCAAGTTCTTTTAATTTGTTTAGGAGGGAAGACAGAGTCATATTATACTGTCTCTTCTTAAGTGCAGCAAGCTTGATTAAGTATCCTCTCATAGCAGCCTTATGGGTGAACCATAGCGTGTCCGGGGCGACGTCATCTACCTCATTTATCTGAAAGAATTCTGTCAGTTGTGAGGATAGAGTATCACAGTTGTCTTGTGAGATTAAGAGTCGTTCATTAAGCTTCCAAGAGGTGAAATGGTTACGTGGAGTAGAGTCCGTAAAGGTCAGGGTGATAGGGGCGTGGTCACCCCATGTGATTAAGTCAATCGTTGAGTTCAGGCAAAGGGGCAGTAGAGAGTCGCTGACTAGTATAAAGTCTATTCGACTGAATGAGCGATGTCGGGGGGAGAAGAAAGAGTAGTCACGTTCAGTACTGTGGTGGTATCTCCAGACATCATGAAGATGAAAGGAGTCAATCAGTGGGCTCAAGTCTGTCCTGTATGTTGATGGCGAGGAGCAGTCAAGTGAACGTATTAGGGGGGCATTCAGGTCTCCGGCAATTAGTTTATGACCAGTCATAGTAGGAGTGAGAGATTCAAGGGTAGCGCGTATGAAAGTGGTCTGTTTGTGGTTGGGGGCGTAGAGGGCAAGTAAGGAGAAGAGAACATCATTCAGTTTACATGTGATTAGTAGGAAGCGGCCCTCAGGGTCCGGGGTAGCAGTTATTAATTCAAATGTCAATCTTTGAGAGACCAATATAGCTACTCCCGCTACTTTTTTCTTCGCGTTCGCGAAGTATCGATAGGGAAATAGATGAGATTTTATGCGTACATTGTCCTCCTCCAACAAATGTGTTTTCCTGCAGAAGGACAACATCTGCTCGAGATTTTCGTAGTTGGTTATATAACAGGGAACGCTTTTGTGGGGAGTTTAAACCATTAACATTCAATGATAAAACAGATATAGCCATAGGTAAATTCTAGAGTAGTTTCAAACATTGGGTAAAATATTAAGCACATCAATGTAACATTATGACTGCATGCATCAGTAATGTGGAAGGGAGATAGGGAGGGCAGAAAGGGAGGGAAACATAAAGTAAAAAAAAAATAAAACACATTAAACCATAATGCATGCGCTGCAACAGAGGAACGCACATACATCATGGAACAAAACTTAGAAGTGAACAGGCTGAACACTGTGGTACCGAGGGAGGGGTCCCAAGCAGAGGGACAGGAGGTCCGAGGACCCGGTTCCCAGGCACTCGCAGTCCAGAAAATGGGGGGGTAGTCCAAACCAATTGGTGAGGGACTAGTACAAAGGGAACAGAGCGAGAGAGGTAAAATAATTCGCTCAGCGGGGCAAAACCTCCCTGTATCTCAGGTAGTAACAGAGGGGTGAGAGCTATGTAAAAGATTTAAAGAGAGGGAAGGAAAATAGGGGTTTAGATGGGGGGAGGGAGGGTGCAGTGAGAGAGAGAGAAAAGGTAATATAAGAGCTGAATGTTAGGGAAGATAAAGGGGGGGGAAGAGGAGAGATTCAGGAGATAGAGAAGGAAGGAAAGAATGATAATAAGTAAAGGTGGATTGGAGAGAAGCGAGGAAGGAAGGAGAAGGAAAATGTAAGAGAGCCAAGTGGGTTAATAAGTAGAGATACGACCTCGGAGGTTTAGGTAGAGGACCAGGAAGGCGGAAGTCCCAGGAGCCACGCCAGCGTTATAAGGTCCAAAATGACTTGTAGCCACATCATCCAGAGAAAGACGGATCCATCACACGATTTTCCATTCCGGATCCACTCTGCGGGTTTAGAGTCACGCTTGGAAGGCTGTCCTGAGTCCGGTCTTTGTGAAGTAAGTGGATCTGCAGGGGGAAGCATATTCCATGACTTCAGAAGATGTTCCGCTCTCTGGGGGGTTAGGCAGACATATGATGTATCGTCCTTTCTAACAATCAAGCGGGTGGGACGACCCCAGCGGTAAGGAATGTCTTTTTCTCGTAGAATTGTGGTGAAGGGCTTGAACGCCCTGCGGGTAGCCAGTGTGGCAGAGGATAGATCCGGGAAGACTTGTATGTCAGAGAACTTCAGTGAGAGGGAGGGGGATGCACGTAGGGCCCGCAGGAACTCCTCCTTAGCCTCATAGAAATGGATCCTACACAGGACGTCCCTAGGCAGGTCCACACGGATCCCTTTTGGTTTGGGGACCCTGTGGATGCGATCCACTTTCAGATCCCTAAGTTCAAGATCAGGAAGGATCTCTCTCATGAAGTCCTGCAGGAAGCTTCTGAGTTCCTCTTGTGGGACAGATTCTGGGATGCCCCTCAGGCGAATATTGTTTTGCCTGTTGCGGTCCTCCAAGTCAGCTTGTTTGGTACATGCTGCACTCATTGTGGTTTGGAGAGCTTCATGCTCGTCCCATAGGTCATTGTGGGATTGGATTAATTCGGCCATTTTAGACTCCATGGAGTCTGTGCGGTTTCCCAGGTCCGTCACTTCTCCCCGTAGGTCTGCGACCATAGACCTCATGTCTTCTTGTAATGAAGACCGGAGCTCCGCCAGTAAGGACTTCATTAATGCAAGGGTGACTGGAGTCTCCGGGGGCAATGAGGAGGCCAAGGTCTCCTGTGTTTGCTGGTCCCTGCGTGAGGTGCGCGCAGCCCGAGGAGACTGTGGCGCCATGTTGGAGGAAAGCGCGGGAGCCTGGGGGCCCGAGGAGAAGAAGTCCGAGACCCGTCTTGGTAAGAGGGCCGGTTGGTTCTTGACTTTACCCATGAGTGCAGGAGAGGATTCTGGAGGGGAGCACAGGGTTTGAGCTGGAAATAAGCGATGTGGCAGCTTAAAAATCCGCTTTTGTGGCTCAGGGTCCGGGAGCTCCTGGTTTATGCGACTTGCTCCATCGGCAGTCAAGCCACGCCCCCATGTTCTTTTCTTGAATGCCTCTTTTTTTCTCCTGTAAACTCTATGTTGATGCCTTTGCCCAAAAAGCTCTACTTTTGTCACATCTGACCAGAGAACATTCTTCCAAAACGTTTTAGGCTTTCTCAGGTAAGTTTTGGCAAACTCCAGCCTGGCTTTTTTATGTCTCGGGGTAAGAAGTGGGGTCTTCCTGGGTCTCCTACCATACAGTCCCTTTTCATTCAGATGCTGACGGATAGTACGGGTTGACACTGTTGCACCCTCGGACTGCAGGGCAGCTTGAATTTGTTTGGATGTTAGTCAAGGTTCTTTATCCACCATCCGCACAATCTTGCGTTGAAATCTCTTGTCACTTTTTCTTTTCCGTCCACATCTAGGGAGGTTAGCCACAGTGCCATGGGCTTGAAACTTCTTGATGACACTGCGCACGGTAGACACTGGAACATTTAGGTCTTTGGAGATGGACTTGTAGCCTTGAGATTGCTCATGCTTCCCCACAATTTTGTTTCTCAAGTCCTCAGACAGTTCTTCGGTCTTCTTTCTTTTCTCCATGCTCAATGTGGTACACACAAGGACACAGGATAGAGGTTGAGTCAACTTTAATCCATGTCAACTGGCTGCAAGTGTGATTTAGTTATTGCCAACACCTGTTAGGTGCCACAGGTAAGTTACAGATGCTGTTAATTACACAAATTAGAGAAGCATCACATGATTTTTCTAACAGTGCCAATACTTTTGTCCATCCCCTTTTTCATTTTTGGTGTGGAACTATATCCAATTTGGCTTTAGGACAATTATTTTTGTGTTTTTTTTCATTGAAGATAAATTAAATGAAGATAATAATACCAAAGAATTTGTGATTGCAATCATTTTCAAATTGCTAAAAACGTGAGGACTACCACTTCAGGATTAGTATTAAAAGAATTCTTTTATTGATTCTCTTTAAAAATGACTGGTCTAGTCAACAAAGTATACAAACGTGAAAAAAGTGTATATTTACAAGTTCACTGGAGGAGAAGAGCACATCACAATATGAGTATGCCTTTTCTGCCCCTATATCTGTAGAGCTGCCTAGCAGTGGAGGTAATACCACCTTAATGTTCCGGGTGCCCTCACTCCATGACGGCTTGCCCTATGATAGCCCTATGTAAATGTGATCAATATGATAGCAATATAGTTTATACAGAGATATGTCATAATTTATGAGGATAACGACAGGACAAAACCTGTATCAGGATTAACTTAACTCGTATAGAGTATCAGAGTCCTCTGATTCAACAGAAGTCCAATGTGCAGTCATTTTCTTCCTCCAGTTGTGACATTAAAAACAATGGGAAATCTCCATCAGTTTTTATCTTACGCGTTTCATGTTAACGGGTATCGTAAGGCTCATCTGAGACCTTATAGGAGTATTCACACAATTGCCTGTCACTTTTTTCCGGGAGACACAATGAAACCAAAATGGTAGTCCCTTATTCAGAAAAAGTTCCACAACCATTGCGTATACCCTGTCTCCTGGGGCTTTGTGAATACACCCTAGTGAACTTTATTGTGGAACTTTTTTTGAATGAGGCATAGGGCAAGCCGTCGTGGAGTGGGGGCACCCGGAACATTAAGGTGGTATTACCTCCACTGCTAGGCAGCTCTATAGATATAGGGGCAGAAAAGGGATACTCATATTGTGATGTGCTCTTCTCCTCCAGTGAACTTGTAAATATACACTTTTTTCACGTTTGTATACTTTGTTGACTAGACCAGTCATTTTTAAAGAGAATCAATAAAAGAATTCTTTTAATACTAATCCTGAAGTGGTAGTCCTCACGTCTTTAGCAATTTGAAGAGATAAAAACTACCCAACTCATTAGATACCTCTGTTTAAATATATGCAATCATTTTCAGGAAGAAACTGTGTATTATCTGACAGAATTGCAGGGGTGTCAATACTTTTGGCCACAACTGTACATGGATTTCTTAGATAATGTTATCTTTATTTTTAATCTTTCAATCTTTTTTTAAATTTTCTCTGTAGCTATTTGTCTTTTAAGGGGACTTCAACCTGTCACTCATCCCTTCTGCTTTATACCGGTACTGGTAATGTAATGACCAGTAAGCACCCTTTAAACACCGTTTACCGGTCATCACATTGCAATAAAAAGTCACCGCTGACAAAATTACTTTCTCTTTCTCCTGACATGAAAACGCATGTCGGATGAAAGAGAAATGTTATAACCTAAGGCTCCCAGGTCCACCGATGCTGGAGATCTCCCACCCACCCCCCCATCCTTCCCCGGACCACCCCAAAAATGGCGGCGGCACGTGTGACATTTTCCCACCTCCCCTGCATGTCGATACATGTGTGACATGTTAGATCGTATGGTAATCACATCCCCTGGTTCCTCCCCACACTTTGCAGCCTTGGACCCCTCCATCTACCTCCTCCAGCCCCCAGTACTCATCCATGCTGCCTCCTCTCCTCCACTCCTCTAACCCCTCTGCTCAGCTCCTCCAGCCCCTCTGCTCTGCTCCCCTAGCCCCCCTCCTCCGCTCCCCCAGCCCCTCTGCTCCGCTCCCCAAGCCCCTCTCTCTTACCCACCTCCGGTGGTCTCTGGCAGTCCCAAGATCCTGGCACTGGCCGCCAGCAGTAACAGGTCTTCTGTGCATGCATTCATGCATGCACCTCCTCTGTGCACGCACTCTTCCAGGGGAGTAATAAGTCATGAACTTACAGAGTTCATGACCTATCATTCCCCTGGGGTCACACAGTGATTAATTCATCTTCATGATAATCTGCTTTAGAGATCATCATGAAGATAAATTAACCCCTGTGTGACCCCTGGATCCTGATGGGTCATGAACTTACAGAGTTCATGACCTGTCATTTCCGCTGGGAGGGTGCCTTCCCTTATAGCATATGGGGATGCCCACATATGCTATAATACTGAGAATCATCACGGGACCGCCCACTGGACTATGTCGGACTTCACTGGCCATTGCACTACGTCGGACATTACCGCCCACTGGAATACGTCGGACATCACAGACTAATAAAGAGGGGTCTAAATAAGTGTTTGTCTTTTTTATTCTAATAAAAATATTGTTCTCTGTGGTGGTTTCTTTACTATTTACTAGAGATTCCTAATGGCTGTGTCTAATATTGACCCGACATTATGAATCTCGGGCTTAGTGCTAGCTGTCAAAACAAAGCTGGCAATAACCCCGCATTACGCAGTCTGCCACCGCTACACAGCAGCTGGAAGAGTCGAACACAGCGCCAGAAAATGGCGCTTCTATGAACGTGCCATTTTCTGGGGCTCCTGCGGGCTGCAATTTGCAGTGGGGGGGGGCAGAAAACTTGGGCCTCCCCACGCTGAGGATTCCAGCCCCCAGCTGGCTAGTTGTACCTGGCTGGACCGAAAATATGGCGAAGCCCCACATCATTTTTTTAGCTATTTCATGTAATAATTTAAAAAAAAGGGCTTTCCTTTATTTTTGGTTTCCAGACAGGTAAAACTAGGCAGCAGGGGTTGGTGGCAGCCCGAAGCTGCCTGCTGTATCTGGCTGGACCAAAAATATGGCGAAGCCCCACGTCGTTTGTTTTAAAAATGTAATTAAGAAATAATTTTTAAAAATGCAGGAGAGGAGACGTGCAGGACACAGTGTCTCTGGATCTTGCGCACATGCCCTAAAAGTGAGAAATTGTGTGTGAAAAAAGAAAATATTCAATATGACGACCTATAGTTATCAATTCTGTGAAGTAGCTATAGGCTCCAAATGCTCACTATACCCCTAGATATAATCCTTGCGGGGTCTAGTTTCCAAAATAGGGCCACTTGTGAGGGAGCTCCAATGTTTAGGCACACAGGGGCTCTCCATATACGACATGGTGTCCGCTAACAATTTGAATGGAAAATTAGCTCAAATTGTTAGCGGACACAATGTCGTGTATGGAGAGCCCCTCTGTGCCTAAACATTTGAGCTCCCCCACAAGTGACCCCATTTTGGAAACTAGACCCCCCAAGGAACTTATCTAGATGTATAGTGAGCACTTTGAACCCCAAGGTGCTTCACAAATTGATCCTTAAAAATGAAAAAGTACTTTTTTTCCACAAAAACTTTCTTCTGGCTTTAATTTTTTCATTTTCACATGAGCAACACTGTAAAATGAATACTAAAATTTTTTGGGCAATTTCTCCTGAGTGCACCGATACCTCAAATGTGTTCATAAACCACTGTTTGGGCGCATAGTAGGGCTCAGAAGGGAAGGAGCACCATTTGACTTAATGATTGGAAAATTAGCTCCAAAAGTCAAATGGCGCTCCTTCCCTTCTGAGCCCTGCTGTGCGCCCAAACAGTGGTTTATGACCACATATGAGGTATCAGTGTACTCAGGAGAAGTTGCCCAACAAGGATATTATTTTATTATGATGCCTATGTGAAAATGAAAAAAATGAGGCTAAAAAAACTTTTTGTTGGAAAATTAAAAGGTCTATGTTTTCCTTCCACTTTGCTTTAGTTCCTGTGAAGCACCTGAAGGGTTAATAATCTTCTTGAATGTAGTTTTGAGTAGCTTGAGGGGTGTAATGGTGTCACTTTTGGGTGTTTTCTGTCATGTACGCCCCTCAGAGGGACTTCAAATGTGATGTGGTCCCTAAAAAATGGTTTTGTAAATTCTGCTGGAAAAATGAGAAATTGCTGATGAACTTTGAACCCTTATAACTTCCTAACCAAAATGTTTCTTTCCAAAATTATGCTGATGTAAAGTAGACATGTGGGAAATGTGATTTATTAACTATTTTGCATCACATAACTCTCTGGTTTAAAAGAATAAAAATTCAAAACTTGAAAATTGCAAAATTTTCACAAAATTTTTGATTTTTTTCACAAATAAATTCAAAAATTATCAACCTAAATTTACTACTAACATGAAGCCTAATATGTCCTGAAAAAACAATTTCAGAATCACTAGGATCCGTTGAAGCTTTTCAGAGTTATTACCTTTATAAAGGGACACTGGTCAGAATTGACAAAAAAAACAGTCTGTTCATTAAGGTGGAAATTGACTCCGTCACTAAGGGGTTAAGGGAGCTTCGTACAGCGTTCTTCAACAGACCCTCAGATGTTAATACAATAAATCGATGCCCTGCGGTCACATCACAGTGGGTGCACCATTTGCACAGTATAAAGTGTAGCAGGCCCCCAACACCTCATAATATACATGGTAACATTAATCCATCACTTCATCATATACATGTTACCAAGCCCTAATATTATATAGACCCCTCCCAGCCCACCACAGTACATAGAGATGAATACCCTGAGACCTGTCACCATAGAGTGTAGCACACCTCCTTCCCTCATTGGACACAATTTATTAGATGCTATTTGCATCTTACCCAACTTTTCCACAGCCAGGAGGGGTTATGTGTGCAGAAGGAGAGAAGCCCAGAAAGATACCACAGAGCAGAGAGGAGGAGCTAACACTGAGCAATTAGCGCCACACAGGTCCTGAAGAGGCAGGAATACTCCTCAACCAGTGTGTTTAGTGATAGGACTTGGTGGCCTTACACAGTGTTTCTTTGGCACATCTGCTGCACTCTGCTGCAGCCAAGCTGCCAAATTTAAAGATACAGTGCATCCTGGTGGCTTCTAAAACAGCTGGGGACCTTGTGCCCCTAGGCACCTCCCTGGGATCTGGCCTGGGGTGAATATGCCCCTGTGCCCCTCCATGGCCCAGTCCACTCTTCTTGAAGGTGATAGGAAGCGATTCATTGCTGTTATCTGTTCCAAATATTAAGTTGAGGGTATCAACTATATTGTCAAGCCCATTTTGCGGTTTATGTGTGAAATTATATTAAATTCTCCTTTTTTATTCTCAGTTTTTTTTTGTTGCTAAAATACACACAAAGGTAATAAACATGTGCATAATGAATTATGTGTAATTGCAATAATTTTCTAGAAGAAATACTTCATTTTCTGGAACAATTTCAAGAGTGCCAACCCTTTTGGCCATGGCTGTAAAAGTGCACAACCTAAAGGAGTTGTCCAAGGCTTTAAAATTTTTTCAATTAACTAGTTTGATTTCTTTGTGCCAGAAATTTGCACCAAAATTGTGTGCACTTTTGGTGCCCAGTGGCCCTAAATCATCAAAACTTTGAAAAATCACTATTTTTATGTGTAACTCTGAACTTAATGGAACTTTTGATGTTTCAGAGACTGAAGTAAGATTTCTATCATGGTGCATGGAGGCAAATGCCACTCGTTGATACTTCTAATTCATGAAGAGCTATGTGCATATCTTGATGAATTTGGGACCATTGTCTTATTAAGCCACATCCCATTTAAGTGGAGCCATGTTGCACATTTTGATCAAGAAGCTGAATGTGTCCAGGAGCACATACAGTGTTTAATATGGCACAAGATACATTTTTTTTCTAAAGCAATTACCTTGATGAATCTCTCCACAAGTGTACTTTAAAAAACATTTTCCCAAATATAAATATAAAGGAAACCCACATCATCATCCCTTTAAAAGGAATAGTGGCAGAGCTATGTAGGAGGAGACCACCAGGAGCTGAAGACTGAAGGATCTTAAACTGCAGAACCATAGGTGATGTTACCATCACATGATCCAGCCATCCCAGAAATGCTAGGCTCCGCTTGATGAGTGGTAATACACTATAGGCTGGAGATCCTAGTTGTACGGGTGGTACAACCAGGAAAGGTTAGTGTTAACCTATCCACCTCCCCCACTAGAACACCAGTTATTACCCAATGAGGCGCCCCACCTATTTTTTTTCTCTTACTTCTACCTATAGTCCCTATATTTTCTCTGAAATGTTGGCACATTTCAGAGTAGAACATACCTGACTTTAATCATGCTGCATAGCTCTGATTCATGCTGCCTATGCTGCATGAATTATCTGATAGGTTCCCATTCTGTAATTAAAGGTGATCTAACAATTACCGTATATACTCGTGTATAAGCCAAGTTTTTCAGCACAAAAATTGTGCTGAAAAGAGCCCCCCTCGGCTTATACACGAGTCACTATACGGCTGAGTGTGGGGGGAGGGCGGTGTCCGGGGGCTGGAGGAAGCAGGGGGAGGCTGTAATATGAGCGTCCGGTCACGTGGGGCCGCTCATTAGAGCAATGCAATATGCACTGCATCCCCCTGTCCATCAGCGGCAGGGGGAGCTGTGCATATTACACTGCGCTCGCCCAGTGGTATATACAGGCCCTCCCGCTCCCCCTCAGTGGTATACACAGGCCCCCGCTCCCCCCAGTGGTATACACAGGCCCCCCGCTCCCCCAGTGGTATATGCAGGCCCCTGCTCCCCCCCCCCCCCGTGGTATATACAGGCCCCCCGCGGTATATACAGGCCCCCCGTTTCCCCCCCCCAGTGGTATACAGGCCCCCGGTTGCTGCCGCACACCTGTAAAAGAATAACTTTCATACTTACCCTCCTCGCTGTTACCACGCTCCTCCGGTCTCCTTCCCACTTCTACCCGGCCGGCCAACGCAACCACAATGACGTCATTGTTTCTACGCGGTCACATGACTCCGGGTAGAAGCAGGAAGAAGACGAGGACGCGCGATGACAGCGAGGAGTGTAAGTATGAAAGCTATTCTTTTATAGGTGTGCGGCAGCAACCGGGGGCCTGTATACCACTGGGGGGGAAAAGGGGGGGCCTGTATATACCGCGGCGGGCCTGTATATACCACTGGGGAGGAGCGGGGGCCTGTACATACCACTGGGGGGGAGCGGGGGGCCTGTATATACCACTGGGGGGGAGCGGGGGCTGTGTATACCACTGGGGGGAGCGGGGGCCTGTATATACGACTGGGGGAAGGCTTGAATATACAACTGGGGGGAGCCTGTATATATACTGATGGGGCCTGTATATATCACTATGGGGGCCTATATATATCACTGGGGGGGGCTGTAACCTCTAATGGGGGGCCTGTATATACCACTAATGGTGGGCCTGTATATACCACTGGGGAGGCTGCTGTATACCACTGGGGCTGCTGTATATACTGTTGGGGCCTGTATATACCACTGGGGAGGCTGCTGTAATACTGCTGGGGCCTGTATATACCACTGGGGAGGCTGCTGTATACCTCTGGGGCTGCTGTATATACTGCTGGGGCCTGTATATACCACTGGGGAGGCTGCTGTAATACTGCTGGGGCCTGTATATACCACTGGGGAGGCTGCTGTATACCTCTGGGGCTGCTGTATATACTGCTGGGGCCTGTATATACCACTGGGGATGCTGCTGTATACTACCACTGGGGAGGCTGCTGTATACTACCACTAGGGAGGATGCTGTATACTACCACTGGGGAGGCTGCTGTATACTACCACTGGGGAGGCCTGTATTTCACTGGGGGGCCTGTATACCACACTGCTGGGGGCTGCATACCTGTGCTGGGGTCCACCGTCGGCTTATACACGAGTCAATAGGTTTTCCCAGGTTTTGGTGGCAAAAGTAGAGGGGTAGGCTTATACATGGTTCGGCTTATATTGATCCTGAGGGACAAGGGGTGGCAGTTAAAGGGATGTTTTATGGAAGGCCGATGTGTATAGTGGCGCTTTACATCCCCCCCCCATATTCAAGCACACAAATTAGAGTGATGCGAGAGTATGCTGAACAAGGCAGGGTGCTACCGTTGCTGATGGTGGGAGACTTTAATAATGTAGTAGATGCTTTTTGGGACCGTAGTAGGAGACAGATCAATGTACGGGACAGTACCATGACAGTCTTTGGCAACTTCATTACGGAACTTGGTCTGATTGATACTTGGAGAATTAGAAATAAAGGGAGGCGATGTTACTCCTGCCACTCGACTTCGCATGGTACGTTGTCCCGCATAGACCTGGCCCTAGCGGATGGGATGGCTGATGCTGTGATCAGAGAGGTCCAGTATCTTCCTAGAGTGATATCAGACCATAGTCCTCTTATGGTAAACATTGTTTATGGAGCTCGAAAGGGAGTGATCAGGGAAGGGTGGAAGATGCACCCGATATGGCTACAACACCTTAATGTCCACACGATAGAGGAGGAACTGGTAGAATATTTTACACATAACGAAGGTAGCACGGACAGACTAATGGTGTGGGATGCCATGAAGGCCTTTCTCAGGGGAATATTATTCAGGGACATCTGCAGGCGTAAAACACAAAGTAAGCGAGAGGAAACAGATGGTCTGGAGGCATTGGTGAGGGCGGAGGAAGCTGCTATACATGTTAATACCCCGGAAGCACAACAAGATCTTAAGACGGCACAGGATAAGGTGAATAAAATACTGCTAGAAAAAACGGCAAAGAAACAGGCATTTAGGAAGGTGGAGTTTTATGCTGAGGGGGAGAAGGTGGGACACCTGCTGTCCGTCATAGCGGCAGCACAAACTGCTAGCTCACATATCCATGAAGTGGTAGACAGGACTGGGGCATCTGTCACGGAATTAGAAGGAATACTGGCTGTCTTCAGAGACTTTTACAGCACACTTTACTCCTCGGAAGGGGTAGCAGCACAGGAGATAGATGCCTTTCTGGGATTGGGTGGGCTCCCTGGTTTGGATGATGAGGGCAGAGAGCGACTGGATGCACCTATTACTGAAGAGGAGATGATACATGCTCTGCATGGCGTGGCCAATGAGAAGGCACCGGGTATGGACGGCCTACCAGCCGAAGTATATAAGCGATTTGCGGATCTCTTGCTCCCCAAATTATTGGAAGTCTTCGAGGAGGCCAGTGAGAGGTGTCTTTTGCCGGAATCTATGAGGGAGGCGGTGATAGTGGTGATCCCGAAAGAGGGGAAGGACCCTAGAGTACCCGAGTCATATAGACCAATATCATTATTAACAGCTGATGTTAAAATCTTAGCAAAAGTATTGGCTAACCGGCTGTCTGGGGTCATCTCCTCTCTGATTCATCCTGATCAATCCGGGTTCATGCCCAACAGATCTACGGCTACAAATATTCGTAGATTGTTCCATAATCTCCAACTGCAGGCTGACAACAAGGGACGTAGAGTAATAGCCTCATTGGACGCCCATAAGGCGTTTGATAGCATACAGTGGGAATATCTGTGGAAGGTTATGCAGACAATGAGATTTGGGCCACGATTTTATAAACTGGGTACAATTACTGTATTCGCAACCCACGGCAAGGATTAGAGTGAACGGGGCGATGTCTACGTCATTCCGGCTTGCTAGGGGAACCAGGCAGGGGTGTCCGCTGTCGCCGCTCCTTTTTGCCATAGCAATTGAGCCACTTGCCGCGACTATCAGGAGAACACGGGAGATCCGGGGATTCCGATATGGGAGTATAGAGGAGAAAGTTGCTTTATATGCGGATGACCTATTGTTGTTTCTAGGAGATCCTGAGGGGTCGTTGAGCTGTGCCATGCAGACCATCGAAAAGTTCGGGAACATTTCGGGGTTGAAGATCAATTGGTCCAAATCAATACTATTTAAAGTGGACAGAGAAGTGGAGTGGACGGACAGGGATCTAGAGGCAAACAAGCTGCAGTGTACGGAGGAGTTTAAGTATCTGGGGGTGCAGGTGTCCTTGCCCATCTCAAACTACCTTACCATTAACCTCGCGCCACTAATTAAAAAACTGAGAGCTAAAATAGACGTGTGGATTAAATTACATTTGACAGTGGTAGGAAGGATAAACCTTTTAAAAATGATCATAATGCCCAAATTGCTTTACATCTTACATAATGCACCAGTTTGGATTGCTAAAAAATGGTTTAAATCTCTGAATGGCTTGATTAGGACTCTAATATGGGGCAAGAAACAGGCAAGAATAAGACTGGAGAGCCTTCAGAGACCCAAAGATGAGGGAGGGCTGGCACTGCCAAACCCGGAACTGTACTTCTTAGCAGCTCAGAGCCAGCACTTTAGGGGTTGGTCAAGCCCTGGGAATGGAGGCACCATTACGCGACTGTTGGGACACTTCATGAGTGATAGACCAGTGCTGGAGGGTTTGGAGGGGGGAGATATGAAAAAGATGGGGAAAACAGGACCCACGCTTGAGTTGATTCATAGAGTTTGGGATAAATTGAAGAAGGTGAGAGGAGTGAAAGGAATGACCATGCACACACCCATATGGAGGAATAGTAGTCTCCCGGAGATACAAAAAATAGGGTCCATAAGAGTGTGGATAGACAAAGGAATAACCTGTATGGCACACATATTGGAGAATGGTGACGTTAAGCCATTCCTGCAGTTGCAGAATGAGTTTTTACTGCCGAGCACGGAATGGTTACACTATGAACAGGTTAGGCATGCGATTAAAACCCAAAGAGCTACGCGGCCTATGGTGGTGGAGACGGATCTGGTTCTCAGTTATGTCTGTCAAGAAGGGAATACCAGAGGAGTAATCTCGGGCACGTATAAAGATCTTATGCATACATTTCTGTTACAGTTCCCACTGAAGGCCAGGGGAAAATGGGAGGAAGACATAGGCCCCATACAGGATGAGGTATGGGAGACCATACTGGAATACATCCCGAAACTTTCCATGAGCGAACCTGCGAGATTATCACACATCTATGTGGTCCATAGGGTGTATAGATCGCCACTAAGATTATATAAAATGGGACTGCGGGAGTCTTCTGCGTGCCCGAGATGTGGAAATGGTGAAGCGGGTATATTCCACATGATGTGGGAATGCTCCAGGCTATCATCATTCTGGTCAGGAGTAATAGACATGATCGAAGGGGCGTATGGGTGTGAGGTCTCTGGGGATGCTATTACGTGCTTATTGGGATATGTGGAGGAAATCTCAACTACGTCTAGTGCCAAACTTGCCATAGCCAGACTTCTGTACTGTGCCAGGAAATTAATTGCGAGACATTGGACTGGGGTTGATCCTCCGACTACTGCTGAATATTCTAATAGGGTGGAGTATATCCTGCAATTGGAAAGAGGTATCTATGAGAAGAGAGGGTCGCAGTCCATGCATGAGATGATATGGGGGCCATGGATCCAATTTAAAGGACTGTAAGATACTAGTTAACACTTGGGACACATGGCTTTGCCTGATGGACTTCTGATGGGTGGGAGAAGAGGTGTAGAGGAGAGTAAACTGTGTCATTTTGCTGTGCAAGAATGCAAAGGACTGTACTGCTGTCAGGGAGGGTGGGGAGTGGGAGGGTAGGGGGGTGTTCAACATTGTTGTAGGTGCAGTGGGATATATTGTGTTGTACTGTGTGATTTACATATGTTATATCTGTTATGATGATTGATTACAATATATCAATAAAAATGTATTTGATTTAAAAAATACATGGTTCGGCTTATACACGAGTATATACGGTAGCTCACTTCCCTGAATGTGGGTTTAGAAATCCTTAATAATAAGCTAATAAGGTAAAAAATATTTATGCCATGTTAGCCAGTAGATAGAAAAATATTAGAATCTGAGAGTCCTCAGTGGTTGATACATTTTAATGACTAACTGAAAAGATCGTAAGTAAAGCCAGCTTTCGAGACACTATGGCCTCTTCATCAGGCTGATAATGACACAAATTCTGAAGACACACACATACATACATATGCAGGGTGGGATGATGCAGTAAATACGACAGGTGACGTAAAGCAGAGTCAGTCTTGGGAGGGGGAGAGGAGCTGGGGAGGTAAAATAAAAATTCCGAGTTAAGAGGAACAGATTGTATTATTGTTTTATGATTAGTGGTCTGTGGGGACCTGAAAATTCCTCACTGGGTGTAGCAAGCTATAGATTCATATAAATCATTATTAGCCTGACGAAGGGTCCTTAGTGTCCTGTAAAGCTTGCTTTGCTTACCATCTTTTTAGTTAGCCATTAAAAGGTAGAAACCGCTGAGGACTCTCAGATTCTAATATTTTAATGATAATCTGGTTTTAATATGGGAGTCTGTAAACAATTATACATTCCTGGTTGTACAGTACAAGTAAAACGATGGGCCATTTTTCATTGGTCTCTGCGATCCGGGTTTCAACAGTCTTTGGTCAGTTTCTCAGTTTTTAACATTATCACTGATTCTGCTGTATGCAAAAAATATTCAAATTTACTCTTATAGACTTCAATGTTACTGTAACAGTTGACATCACACAGATGGAATTAGAGATAGATAATATTAATACAGTAATAACATTTATTCACTTATATAGCACTATTAATTCCACAGTGCTTTACATACATTTGCAACACTGTCCCCATTGAGGCTCACAATCTAAGCATCCTATCAGTATGTTTTTGGACTGTGGAAGAAAACCAGGGAACACAGAGGAAACCCACGTAAACACAGGGAGAACATACAAACTTATTGCAGATGTTGTCCTTGGTGGGAATAGATGGAGTAGATGAAATTTATGTGAGGTCCATGATTTTAAAAGGAACCTGACCCCTCCAAATCACCCCCAACCCTATTAATACCTGTCCCTGCACCCTAACATATCAGTATTAGTGCTCCTTTTTTTATAAAAAAAAGTGCTCTGTAACAATGGAATAATCAACAATATACACTTACAAATCTGAGACTTCTTGTCCCTGAATAAGTCTCACAGGGCGTCCCCTGTGAGACTCTTAGCCCTCCCTAGGTGCTCATTTTCACCCCCCGAATGATCTCTCTGTCTGTGCTTCTGTGTTGTGGAGCTGAAGGCAGGACTAATGATTTGCATTCTGTGAGTGATAGAGAGGGGGGAGGGTAAAGCCTGCATAAGCAGAGCACACAGACAGAAAGAGGGTGGATCCTGGAGCCTGCAAAACAACACGCCCTAAGGGCTAAAGAATATAGCCCCTGCTAATTATAATCACTAATGAGTGAATATTAAAATGTTTTTATGCACTTTCACAGGATGCTTTTAGGAGACAAAAGAAGTGTGAGATTAGTGATGGGATGCTGCAGGGACATGTTTTGCAAGCTTAGGAGGCGTTCTGGAGGTGACAGGATCCCTTTAATGAATTCACAGACTTGTATTAGTGATTTTGACCTGAGACTTCGGTTAACAACTCATGTGTCTCTGTCGTTTTTGCTTTGACTACACACAGTCCCCAAACAAACATGGACATATACACAACACCATAGACTACAATGGATAGATATTCAACACACTAAGAGAACAAATATGTGAAAAGGTCTCATTGTGGATTAAAGGGATCCTGTTACCTCCAAAACGCCTCCTAAACTACCGAAACATGTCCCTGCAGCATCCTATCACTAATCTCACACTCCTTTTGTCTCCTAAAAGTATCCTGTGAAGGTGCATAAAAACGTTTTAATACTTACTCATTAGTGATTATAATTAGCAGGGGCTATATTCTTTAGCCCTTAGGGCGTGTTGTTTTGCAGCCTGAATGATCCAGCCCTCTCTGTGCTGTGATGTGGAGCTGAAGGCAGGACAAATGATTTGCATTCTGTGAGTGACAGAGAGGGGGAGGGCAGAGCCTGCACAGGCAAAGCAGTACAGACAGAGAGGGTGGATCCTCGAGGCTGCAAAACAACACGCCCTAAGGGCTAAAGAATATAGCCCCTACTAATTATGATCACTAATGAGTAAGTATTAAAACGTTTTTATGCACTTTCACAGGATGCTTTTAGGTGACAAAAGGAGTTTGAGATTGGTGATAATATGCTGCAGGGACATGTTTTGGTAGCTTAGGAGGTGTTTCTGGAGGTGACAGGATCCCTTTAATGTTGAGTAAAGATCATGTTTCAACCTGCACTCATGGCTTCGATCTTAACTGAAACCTGTCAGGTTGGAGAATGCTATTAACCTGCAGATATACAGTTGTGGCCAAAAGTATTGACACCCCTGCAATTCTGTCAGATATTACTCAGTTTCTTCCTGAAAATGATTGCAATCACAAATTCTTTGGTATTATTATCTTCATTTAATTTGTCTTCAATGAAAAAACACAAAAGAGAATGAAGCAAAAAGCAAAGCATTGATCATTTCACACAAAACTCCAAAAATGGGCCAGACAAAAGTATTGGCACCCTCAGCCTAATACTTGGTTGCACAACCTTTAGCCAAAATAACTGCGATCAACCACTTCCGGTAACCATCAATGAATTTCTTACAATGCTCTGCTGGAATTTTAGACCATTCTTCTATCTGATCCCATAGAATACTATGGGGCCAAAATCCGGTTCGGGGCTGTCTGGTTTACACGGACAGCCTCGGATCGGATGAGACCCGCTATGTGAAGGCGGCCTTAGTTGAGAAGAGAAACCGGGCACTGACCTCATTGCATTGAAGTCCTGTGTGCAGAGGCATTCATGGATCTGGGTTGCTCAGCTGTAGATGCAGGGATCAATTAAGAACTTAGGAAGAAAACAGCGGCACTCCGAGATCCTTTATTCCATGAACAGTTTTATTCCAGAAAGTTTATATTGGTGGATGCAGGGAAGGGAGGACGGATGGACGACGGTGACCGTTTCGCTTGCTTTGCACGCTTCAGCGGGTTTTGTTTTCTTTCTAATTTGTATGTGTTGTTATGATTGCAGGGATATCAAATATGTACATGTTGTTTGCTGATTTGTGCATTAAAACTTAATTACTGTAATTGCTTGTCATTATTTTTTAGTAACTTTTATAGGAAAAAAAAGTTCTATAACTTTTTCTTTACTTCCAGAAGACATGTGCATGGAAATACACTAATACATAAAGACAGGAACTTAGCTACTGGGGGGCTGAGAGGGTGGTTGACCTGGGTCTTGAGCTCTCAGGGCCCACCAGGAGCTATCGCTACTTTTAACTGTATCTTCATCCTCAGTGCACTGATACAGTTGAACTCCACAATTGAGCAAGGAGACTGAATCTCTCTGCTCTACCGCTCTCCATTCTGTAGGCTGTAGATTAGACATGCAGTTTATAGGATAGCGGGAAGACTCACATACCCGGCCTGACATGGAGCAGCATAATGATGTTATTACATGGTAACTCTGCATGCCCGGGTGCCATGACATCACCACAAAAGTACAGTCTGCTGATCCATGTGTTGGTGAGTACAAGATGTGTTTTTAGTTGTTTTTTTAAGCTCATAGGTGAAATACTTGTGGACTATGGAAGCTGCATTATAGTAAACGGAGGCTGCATTATAATATATGGAGGCTGCATTATAATCTATGGAGTCTGCATTGTAATCTCTGGAGGTTGCATTTTTATCTCTGGAGGCTTCATTATTATTTATGGAGGCTGCATGATAATATATGGAGGCTGTATTATATTCTACAGCTGCATTATACTCTATGAAGGCTGCATTATACTCTATAGAGTTGCATTATAATATATGAAGGGGCATTATAATATATGGAGGCTGCAATATAATGTATAGAGGCTGAATGATAATCTAAGGAGGCTGCATTATGGTATATGGAGGCTATTGCATTAAAATCCAATGGAGCTGCATTTTAATCTATGGATGCTACATTATGATGTAGAAAGGCTGCATTATTTTTATATGGAGGGGCATTATAATATATGGAGGCTGAAATAAAATGTATGAGCGCTGCATTATAATATATGAAGCCTGCATTATAATATTTAGAGATTCATTATACTTATGGAGGCTCTGCAATATAATGTATGGAGGCTGCATTATAGTATTTGGATTCTGCATTAAAATCTATGAAGGCTGCATTATAGTGAATGGAGGTTGCTGCATAATATAAGGGGGCTGCATTATAATCTATGAAGGTTGCATTATAGTATATGGAGGCTGCATTATAATCTATGGAGGCTGCATTATAGTAAATGGATGCTGCATTATAATCTATGGAGGCTGCTTTATAATTATGGAGGCTACATTATAATCTATTGAGGTTGCATTGCAATCTATGGTGGCTGCATTATAGCATATAAAGGCTGCATTATATTCTATGGTGGTTGTGTTATAATCTATGGAGGTGTATTATAAAATAAGGAGGATTATTTGGGTGCATTATATTATACTTCCAGTGCATTAAGATAGATGAAGCCACACACGTTCAGTATATGCCCAATCCTTTATTTAGCCAGTGGGTAATTCACATGGAGAGGGTGGTGGGTGGGAGGACGGGGAATTGTACCACCTTCCCCGTCTTCCCACCCACCACCCTCACCATGTGAATATCCCACTGGCTGAATAAAGCATTGGGCATTTACCGAACGTGTGCGGCTTCATCTATCTTAATGCACTGGAAGTGACGTACCTTAGCACAAGGAAGTGTGCATCAGAGGGCTGCCTGGACTACGCGTGGGACACAGGATCCTGCAGGGACTGCGGAGTGGAAATCTATGACCCACGGCACCCGAGCACCGGAGGGTTGTGCTGGCCACACTTCAGAAACGTGAGTTAGCATTATAGTATACTAGCTGTGGAGCCTGGCGTTGTCCAGGCGTAATGTCCATATATGGTCGTAATACTCATATATGGCAATATCACCTATATATGGCAAAATTGCCCACATATAGTAATGTATGTATGTGTGTATGTATCATATCCCTGTCACCTCTCAGTAGCCCCACCCCTACACAGATCTGTGCCTATGTGGCCCCACCCCTATCATAGCACCGCCCCATGCTGTGTGGTTTCATTATACAGTATGAAAATGTGTGGTGCCATTATACTGAAAGTATGACCATTAAACTGCATGGAGGGCTTTGTGGGAGTCAAAGTTGGGAATCATACTGTGTTGGGGTCACCATTCATTGCTGAGGTAGATTCCTCTTGCCCCTGTCTACTTCCACAGAGAGTTATAGGGCAGGCGTGGCCATCTACAGCCCTCAAGGTCTGAAAACAGTGCAAGTTTTTAGGATTTTCTTAATATGGCTGGCACCTTTAATGTGTCTCAGTGTCAAGTACAAATAATTAAAAAAAAAGATTTGAAGAGACTGGAGATTTATTAGACAAGCCCATGTCCGGCAGACCCCGCAAGACAACTGCTCAGGAGGAACGTTTGTTGGTTAGAAAATCCAAAGCAAGCCCCTCTTCCACTTCAGCAGAGCTCCAACAGGCCTGGTCACCTGAACAGTTTGTAGGATTCTGTCTCAAAATGGCCTCCATGGTCGAATCAGTGCCCAGAAGTCAGCACTAAGCAAAAGGCAAATAAAAAAAGTGTGGCATTTGCAATGTCCCACAGCCTGCTAAATAGATGGACGCTGGAAAAGTGGCAGAAGGTGGATTTCTCTGATGAATTTTCAGTAGAATTACACCACAACCACTGCAAATACTGCAGGAGACCTACTGGAGCCTGTATGGATCCAAAATACACCCAGAAAACACTTAAATTTGGTGGTGAAAAGATCATGGTCTGGGGTTACATTCAGTATGGGGGTGTGAGAAACATTTGCAAGGTGGAAGGCAATATCCACAGCCTAAAATATCAAGACATTAGCTACCTCTTACATTACAAATCATAAAAGGGGTCAAATTCTGCAGCAGGATGGTGCTCCTTCTCATACATTCATCTCTACAACAAAGTTCCTCCAGGCAAAAAAGATCAAAGTGCTCAAGGACTGGCCAGCCAGTCACCAGACATAAACATCATTGACCATGTTTGGGGTAGGATGAAAGAGGAAGCTTGGAAGACAAAACCAAAGAATCTAGATGAACTCTGGGAGGCATGTAAAACTGCATTGCTTGCTATTCCTGATGACTTCATTAATAAATTGTATGAATAATTGTTGAACGGCATGGATGCAGTCCTTCAAGCTTATGGAAGTCACACAAAATAGTAAATATGACTCTAATAGCATTAAAACTTAATTCACCAATGTTATGCAACATATACCGTATTTTTCGCTTTATAAGTCGCACCGGATTATAAGACGCACCCCCAAATTTGGTGAAGGAAATAAGAAAAAAAATAGTTTTCAATGTTAAATGGGGTCCGTCTTATAATGCCAGTGTCCGTCTTACAATCAGTATATATGTCCCTAATCCTGGTACATAAAACCTCCAATTCTGGTATATATATCCCTCATCCTGGCATATATGTCTCTCATCCTCGTATACATGTCCCCATCCTGGTATGTATATTGCTCATCCTGGTATATATGCCCCCCATTCTGTATATATGCCCCTCATTCTGTATATATGCCCCCAAACTGTGTATATGTCCCCATCCTGTGTATATGCCCCTCATCCTGTGTATATGCCCCACCATCCTGTGTATGTGCCCCTCATCCTGTGTATATGCCCCTCATCCTGTGTATATGCCCCTCATCCTGTGTATATGCCCCCCATCCTTTGTATATGCCCCCCATCCTTTGTATATGCCCCCCATCCTGTGTATATGCCCCTCATCCTGTGTATATGCCCCCCATCCTGTGTATATGCCCCCATCCTGTGTATATGCCCCCCCATCCTGTGTATGTGCCCCTCATCCTGTGTATGTGCCCCCCATCCTGTGTATGTGCCCCCTATCCTGTATATATGCCCCCATCCCCAACCCTATATGGCCATCTTCCCCCCCAGACCCCCATGGCTCACCGAGGAGGGTACAGCTGCTCAGCGGGGGTGCCGGAGGGAGGTTCTCGTGGGTGGGGGACACAGCTGCAGGACCAGAGCAAGCAGAGATGTACCAGCGGCAGTAAGCGGTGGGCGCCGCCATGTTTTTGTGGCTGGCTGCATTCATTAACATTGCAGCCAGCGGTAGAGGCTTCAACAAAATGGCCGCGGCCATAATGGAGACCCGCGGCCATTTTGAAGCCTCTACCTCTACCGGCCGGCTACCACAAGAAACATGGCGGCGCCCACCGCTTGCTGCCGCCGGTACATTTCCGCTGCTCCGGTCCTGCAGCGGTGCCCCCCACTCACCGGAACCTGCCTCCGGCACCCCCACTGGGCAGATGCACCCCACAACCCCCCCTTATAATGGTAATATTTAATTTTTAATATTTTTTTTTTTTTACATGCGCTTTTTAAGACGCATCCCCGTTCCCCCCCAAAGTTTTGGGGGAACAAAAGTGCGTCTTAAAAAGCGAAAAATATGGTATTTGTAATTTAAGTTAATTATTTGTTTGAATACCACATTATTTTCTGTGGTCGACAAAACTTTTGTCTTGCCAAAATCTGACCATTCTGTGTTCATTATATGATCAATATTTCAGTATTGAAGCCAATTTATTTTCTTAACCTAAAGCACATTTGGGAGGGTTTCAGCTTTCAAAAGAGTAATTTATACAACCAATGGAGTAATTTAATGTCAGGTTATTTTATTTATATTGGCCATTCTAACACCTGGATATGTTTATTTTCAAACCATTCCATTGTAGATTTTGCTTTATATTTGGAATCATTGTCTTGTTCAAAGATAAATCTCCATCCCAGTCTCAGGTCTTTTGCAGACTCCAACAAGTTTTCTTCCAGAATGGTACTGTATTTGGCTCCGTCCATCTTCCTATCAATTTTAACCATCTTCCCTGTCCCTGCTGAAGAAAAGCAAGCCCAAAACATGATGCTGCCACCACCATGTTTGACAGTGGGGATGGTGTTTTGAGGGTGATGAGCTGTGTTGTTTTTACCCAAACATACCATTTTGCATTGTGGCCAAAAAGTTCGATTTTGGTTTCATCTGATCAGAGCACCTTATTCCACATGTTTGGTGTGTCTCCCAGGTGGCTTGTGGCAACCTTCAAATGAGAGTTTTTATGGATATCGCTGAGAAATGGCTTTCGTCTTGTCACTTTTCCATAAAGGCCAGATTTGTGCAGTGTACAACTGATTTTTGTTCTATAGACAGACTCTCCCACCTGAGCTGTAGATCTCTGCAGTTCATCCAAAGTGATCATGGGCCTTTTGGCTGCATCTCTGATCAGTCATCTGCCTTGTTCGAGATGAAAGTTTAGAGGGACGGCCAGGTCTTGGTAGATTTGCAGTGGTCTGATTCTCCTTCTATTTCAATATGATCACTTGCACTGTGCTCCTTGAGATGTTTAAAACTTGGGAAATCTTTTTGTATCCAAATCCGGCTTTAAACTTTGCCACAACAGTATCTCAGACCTGCCTGGTGTGTTCCTTGGTCTTCATGATGCTCTCTGCACTTGAAACAGAACCCTGAGACTATTACAGAGTAGGTGCATTTATAGGGAGACTTTATTACACACAGGTGGATTATATTTATCATTACCAGTCATTTAGGACAACATTGGATCATTCAGAGATCCTCACTGAACTCCTTGAGTAAGTTTACTGCACTGAAAGTAAAGGGGCCGAATAATGTTGCACACCCCAGTTTTCAGTTTTTTATTCATTAAAAATGTTTGAAATATCCAATAAATTTCATTCCACTTCACGATAGTGTCCCACTTGTTGATTCTTCACAAAAAAATGTGAATTTATATCTTTATGTTTGAAGCCTGTAATGTTGTAAAAGGTTGAAAAAGGGGGCCAAATACTTTCACTTTAAGACCCTGTGTGTATATAATTAACAAGCGGAATTCCATAATAAGAAGTAGACCACACTAAAGTTAGGGGGCATACTTCAAAAAGTTACTCCAAAAAGATTGCATAACATAAAGAAGGAGTATAGACTTGAAATATATCATGAAAAGTATCAAATTTATTTAGTTTGACAAACAAAGACAAGGAGGGGAAGATCACAAAGTGCTCCATGCAGGTAGCCACAGTACGGTTCACATATATTGCACTGTATCAGACACACAAACCATGTCTGTCCATATATGTAAAAACTGGTGTCTGCGCAGAGACCCATATACAATAAGCCACTTATGTGGGCACCTAATACATCATCACCTACACAACCATATGGATAAAGGTTTATACTGACATTAAAACATGTTCCATACATATATCCCTTGTGGTATTGTGGATCAGGATAGAAGAGGCATACCCATATGTCATACCCAGTCTATGGGAACAGAGCGCTACACCTATGGAGTATTACTAACAGGCAGAATCAGTGTGTCATGTAGCTAAGAGGCATAGTTACCAGAGCCGTCACTGGCCATCTCGCATGGGGCAGCAGGGGTGAGGGGTGGTCCGGACCAGGGGACCCCAACGCGTTTCGTGACCACAGTATACAGGTCACTTCATCAGGGGATGCTCCAGGCTCCTACATCGGGGATTTTTATACCGCTCGCGCCACCGGAAGTGACGTTACGCAAGCTGGTCACCTGACCGGAACTATGCGCGGCCGCGTCACAGCACACTGCACCGCCCACCGCACCAACGTCAGGCCACACGTGCGCGCATGGTCGCGGGGACGCGTCACCATAGCGACCGCGTGCGCACAGAGCCCGGACGTCAGTGCTGATAGGCAGGAGACTCTGTGACGCCGCGCGCATAGAGGGACAAGCGGAAGCAAGAGGGGGATCTGCACATATCACCATAATGATCTATTAACCCAGTGTGCCAGAATATTCCATCATTTAGAGTCATACATATATTATAACATTAGATAGTGACACATATAGCACACTGGTACGATGTTCTTCTGATTCCCAGGTAGATTATGCAATCTCCACACAGATAGTCCTCAAGTTATTCCTTAGGAAACCTTGCTTGTTTATAAAAAGAGCCAGAAAAATCCCACAGAAGCCAAGGGAGGAACCTAAAAAAATCCTTAAAAAAGGAAATAAAAACATAGATATGTCAGAAAAAGACTGACAAAAAACATTTGAGAGGTACAAAAGATCAGGACACACCAGGCGGCAGCGGTTACAGAAAAGGCGCAAAGCTTAGATCTTCGTTTAGACCTTTAGGTGACATTGTGTCCAATGCCACAATCCACTTTGTTTCCCGTTGTGACAGTACTTTACGGACATCACCACCCCTAATACCACCGTGTACCACGTCGATGCCTCTGAACATCAGGGTCGACGGGTCACTATTGTGGTATTTCAAGAAATGGCGTGGTAATGTCTTCAAAGTGGTTTGGTCTGTCACTGTGGGGGCCGCGACAATGCCCCTCACGTGCTCCCTCACTCTCCTCCTCAGCTCCCTACATGTCCTCCCGACATATATCTTACGGCAGGAGCACGTGGCATAATATACCATGCAACTCGTACCGCACGATACGTATTCACGGATGTCATAGGAGCGAGAACCATCGGAGGAGGAGAAGGAAGCAACGCGCTGGACATTCTCGCAGGCCACACAGTGACCGCAGGGATAACATCCCTTTAGAGGTCTCCTAGCTCCAAACAGGCCTGATGGAGTTGTTAAGTGGTGACTGTGGACTAGTAAATCCTTCAGATTTTTTGAGCGTCTGGCCGTCATAAGAGGACGGTCAGATAGAGAACCTTTCAGATAAGGGTCGGAGAGGAGTATCGGCCAATGTCTATCAAGTATTTCCCTCATCTTGTCCCACCCCTGATTAAATATATATATATATATATATATATATATATATATATATATAATACTAGCTGGGTGCCCGATGCACATGCATCGGGATTCTAGAAGAGCGAGTCTCTGACTCGCAATGGCCGCTTCGCGGCCAATGCTTCGCGCTGCTAAGGCGACTCGCCATGCCCGCTGCGCGGGCATAGCGAGTCGCCTTAGAACTGCTCGCAATGGCCGCTGCGGGGCCAATGCTTCGGGCGTATCCACATGACCACGCTGACTCGCAGCGTGAGCGGACTCAGAAGGGGCAAAAAACCCATTCGTGATTATATAATAGATATAGAGCTGAATGTGTGTATGTATGTCCGGGTTTGGCATCTACACCGTCGCAACTACAGCCACAAAATTTTGCACAAGAACTTCAGAAATAAAAAGATAAGATTTTTGAGTTTTTTGAAAAAAACTTAAGTTTTTAAACTTTTTCCTCATATACATATAGCTTATAGCATTTGTACATCATTGGTAGTAGCTGTGTGCTGCAAGAATTTTTTTCAAATTATTTGACCCTGCGTCTTTGCTTGCACCAGTTTGCACTGGTCTGTGAGTGCTGTGCAGTTTTTTTCTTGTTATTTAACATATGGAGTTGCAGGCTCCATGCTGCAATTTGCACCCTCATTAACCTACAGGTGATGGAGGGTCTAGATGGTGTCTGCCCACTGAGAAGTGGGCGGAGTGGACAAGGAGGATAGGGATATCAGAGTAGGACTCATCAGACCTGAAGTCACTTTGTCGCAGTTGATGAGCAAACAGACATTGGCCATTGCTTGTACTAAGAACTTCAGAAATAAAAAGATAAGATTTTTGAGTTTTTTGAAAAAAACGTAAGTTTTTAAACTTTTTCCTCAAATACATATAGCTTATAGCATTTGTACATCATTGGTAGTAGATATGTGCTGCAAGAATTTTTTTCAAATTATTTGACCCTGCGTCTTTGCTTGCACCAGTTTGCACTGGTCTGTGAGTGCTGTGCAGTTTTTTTCTTGTTATTTAACATATGGAGTTGCAGGCTCCATGCTGCAATTTGCACCCTCATTAACCTACAGGTGATGGAGGGTCTAGATGGTGTCTGCCCACTGAGAAGTGGGGGGAGTGGACAAGGAGGATAGGGATATCAGAGTAGGACTCATCAGACCTGAAGTCACTTTGTCGCAGTTGATGAGCAAACAGACATTGGCCAATGCTTGTACTAAGAACTTCAGAAATAAAAAGATAAGATTTTTGAGTTTTTTGAAAAAAACGTAAGTTTTTAAACTTTTTCCTCAAATACATATAGCTTATAGCATTTGTACATCATTGGTAGTAGCTGTGTGCTGCAAGAATGTTTTTCAAATTATTTGACCCTGCGTCTTTGCTTGCACCAGTTTGCACTGGTCTGTGAGTGCTGTGCAGTTTTTTTCTTGTTATTTAACATATGGAGTTGCAGGCTCCTTGCTGCAATGTGCACCCTCATTAACCTACAGGTGATCGAGGGTCTAGATGGTGTCTGCCCACTGAGAAGTGGGCGGAGTGGACAAGGAGGATAGGGATATCAGGGTAGGACTCATCAGACCTGAAGTCACTTTGTCGCAGTTGATGAGCAAGCAGACATTGGCCAATGTGTGTACTAAGAACTTTAGAAATAAAAAGATAAGATTTTTGAGTTTTTTAAAAAAACGTAAATTTTTAAACTTTTTCCTCAAATACATATAGCTTATAGCATTTGTACAATCTTGGTAGTAGCTGTGTGCTGCAAGAATTTTTTTCAAATTATTTGACCCTGCGTCTTTGCTTGCACCAGTTCGCACTGGTCTGTGAGTGCTGTGCAGTTTTTTTCTTGTTATATATATATATATATATATATATATAGATGAAAAAAATATGAAAACAATGGAACAGCACCAGATATTGCCAGACTTGTGCAGCGCTTGAGAAAGGACCTCCAGTCCGAAACGTCGCCACGCCATTGGCAATAAAGGTTCACTTGATATCTATTTGGTGCTGCTTTTTCCTTTTTTGAATTTTATATATATATATATATATATATATATATATATATATATATATATATATATAACCCCTGGCAAAAATTGTGGAATCACCTGGCTCAGAGGATGTTCATTCAGTTGCTTAATGTTGTTGAAAAAAGCAGATCACAGAAATGGCACAAAACTAAAGTAATTTCAAATGGCAACTTTATGGTTTTAAGAAACACTAGAAGAAATCAAGATAAAAAAAGTGGTAGTCCGATAGGGCTCATTTTTGCAGACCAAGCAGAGGGAAAAAATTATGGAATCACTCAATTCTGAGGAAAGAATTATGGAATCACCCTGTAAATTTTCATTCCCAAAACTAACACTTGCATCAAATTAGATCTGCTCATTAGTCTGCATGTAAAAAGAAGTGATCACACCTTGGAGAACTGTTGCACCAAATGGACTAACATGAATCATGGCTCCAACATGAGAGATGGCAATTAAAATAGAGGATTATCAAACTCTTAAAAGAGGGTAAATCAACAAGCAATGTTGCAAAAGATGTTGTCTGTTCACAGTCAGCTGTGTCTAAAATCTGGACCAAACACCAACAACTTGGGAAGGTTTTTAAAGGGAAACATACTGGTAGACCAAGGAAGACATCAAAGTATCAAGACCGGAAACCTAAAGCAATATTGCACACAATATTGGAAACCTAAAGGAAATGCACAACAAACCAAATAAGGAACGAATGGGAGGAAACTGGAGTCAATGTCTGTGACCGAACTGTAAGAAACTGCCTAAAGGAAATGGGATTTACATACAGAAAAGCTAAACATAAGCCATCATTAACACCTAAACAGAAAAAAACAAGATTAAGATGGGCTAAGGAAAAGCAGTTGTGGACTGTGGATGAATGGATGAAAGTCACATTCAGTGATGAATCGCGAATATGCATTGGGCAAAGTGATGATGCTGGAGATTTATAAAGATGACTGCATGAAGAGAACATGCAAAGTTCCACAGTCATTGATGATATGGGCTGCATATCAGGTAAAGGCACTGGGGAGATGGCTCTCATTACATCTTCAATTTATGCCCAAGTTTACATTGATATTTTGGATACTTTTCCTATCCCATCAATTGAAAAGATGTTTGGGGATGATGAAATAATTTATCAAGATGATAATGCATCCTGCCATAGAGAAAAAAATGTAAGAATATTCCTTGAAAGAAGACGCATAAGGTCAATGTCATGGCCTGCAAATAGTCTGGATCTCAATCCAATTGAAAATGTTTATGGAAGTTGAAGAAATGGCAAAGGTGATATGGCAACAGCAATCAGAGAAAGTTGGAGCCAGATTGATAATGAGTACTGATTGTCACTCATTAAGTCCATTCCTCAGAGACTGCAAGCTGTTATTAAAGCCAGAGGTGGTGCAACAAAATACTAGTGATATATTGGAGTGTTCATTTGTGTGTTTGTTTTTCATGATTCCATAATTTTTTCCCTCTGCTTGGTTTGAAAAAAATTACCATTACTGACTAAGGCCCCTTTTACATCAGCGGTAAGCGCTGATCGCGGCAGTTGCGGTGAAAAAAAGCATCTGCCGCAGTTACCGCATAATGGCCGCACTTGCGGTTCACCTGCGGCAAGCCCCATGCAATGTCTATGGGGCTTGCAGTAGGTGCGGCAAGTGCGGTATAGTTGCGGTTTCGGCACTTGCAGCAGATGCGGACGAGAAAAAAACTTGTTTTCTTCACCCCAACTGCTGCGATCAGCGCTTTACCGCTGATGTGAAAAGGCCCTAACACATTTTTTATCTTGATTTCTTTTACTGTTTCTTAAAGTCATAAAGTTGCCATTTGAAATCACTGTAGTTTTGTGCCATGGCTGTGATCTGCTTTTTTTCAACAACATTAAACAACTGGATAAACATCCTTCGAGCCCGGTGATTCCATAATTTTTGCCAGGATTTATTATATATATATATATATATATATATATATATATATATATATCTACTATATAATTATCTAAGGCGTCTGTCGCTCACAGAAATCGCGCGCCAGACAGAGGTTGCTCATTGGTGGCCGCCGGAGGAGGGCACCAAAGAGCGCAGACTATGCAAATAGGTAGGCGATTTGAAAGTTCGAATTTCGCGCCAATCTGCAGCGCTGTCGCCCTGATACACGGGACCAGCCGACGGTGACCATCCCGCGCTTCTCCCCCCCCCCCCGCTCTTCCTGTCCTGCCCACGCTCCATACCCCGCTCCTCTGCCCTGTCTGCGCTCCCGCCCCCGCGGGTCCCCTGCTTCTTTAGTGATTTGATTTCACAGTACATTATACACTGCGAAATCAAATGTAAAATAAAGACAAACGTATTAAAAATAATCCGCCAGGCACTGTGATTGGCCTGCTCGCGGTCATGTGATATGCGCATCACATATCACATGACCGCGAGCTGGCCAATCACAGCGCCGAACGCCGATGTCATTCTGACACCATGCAAGGTCCTAGCAGAACACTGCCTGCTACTCCTCCCGGTTACCGAGCACTCCATCCTGCCCCCCGGCTCCATCCTGCCACCCCGCCACCATCCTGCCCCACTTGCTCCATCCTGCCCCTCCACTGGCTCTATCCTGCCCCCCATCGGCTCCATCCTGCCCTGATCGCTACATCCTGCCCCCCCACTGGCTCCATCTTGCCCCCTCTGCGAGCTCCATCCTGAGCCCCCGCCGACTCCATCCTGCCCCCCCTGGCTCCATCCTGCCCTGTCGGCTCCATCCTACCCTGATCGCTCCATCCTGCCACACCGGCTCCATCCTGCCCCCCCGCTCCATCCTGCCCCCGGCTCCATCTTGCCCCCCGGTTCCATTCTCCCCTGCCTGCTCCATCCTGCCCCCCCTCCCCCGGCTCCATCCTTCCCCGCTCGCTCCATCCTGTTCCCCCTGCCTTCTCCATCCTGCCCCCCCGGCTCCATCCTGCCCCCCCCCTGGCTCCATCCTGCCCTGATCGCTCCATCCTGCCCCTTCCCGGCTCCATCCTGCCCCCCCGCCGACTCCATCCTGCCCCCCTCGCCGGCTCCATCCTGCCCCCCGCCAGCTCCATTCTGCCCTGATCGCTCCAACCTTGCCCCCCGGCTCCATCCTGCTCCCCCCGCCGGCTCCATCCTGCCCCCACCCCGGCTCCATCCTGTCCCCCCTCCCCCGGCTCCATCCTGCTCCGCTCGCTCCATCCTGCTCCCCCGTCACCATCCTGCCCCCCCCGTCACCATCCTGCCCCCCTGCTCAATCCTACCCCCATCTCCATCCTGCCGCCCCGGCAGTTAGCGGTCATGTGACCGATCAGCTGATTGGTTTCCCAGGCAACGACAGGTCCTAAAGGCATGTAGGACCTAGAAGACGGAGGTGGAGCGAGCTGGCAGACAGGTGAGTATCCTTACTGAGGATTTTTTTCGTTTTACTTTTACTGTGGAGGAACCAGGAGGAGCAGGGGGACCACGGGGAGCAGAGTATCGCCATATACCATAGTGCTGCTATACATGTACTGTAATGTACCTCCATATACCATAGCGCTGCTACACATGTGCTGTAATGCACAGCCATATACTATAGCCCTGCTATACATGTACTGTAATGTACCGCCATATACTATAGTGCTGCTATACATGTACTGTAGTGTACCGCCATATACTATAACACTGCTATACATGTACTGTAATGTACTGCCATATACTATAGTGCTGCTATACATGTGCTGTAATGTACCACCATATACTATACCGCTGCTATACATGTACTGTAATGTACCGCCATATGCTATAGTGCTGCTATACATGTACTATAATGTACCGCTATATACTATAGTGCTGCTATACAAGTGCTGCAATGTACCACCATATACCATAGCGCTGCCATATATATATATATATATATATATATATATATATATATATATACTAGCTGTAGTACCCGGCTGCGCCCGGGTTAATAAATAACTGCTGTTAGCTATAACAAAATAGAATTTGAATATGTCATATTAATGACCTGTAGGAAAATAGAAGCTGAGCTGTGATTGATTGCTATAGGCAGCCTAATAAATCTCCAGCCAACAGTAAACCCTCCCCCTGGCCGGGTAGTATATGTTACCTCACACATACACATAATAGACAGCTCATGTGACTGACATCTGCCTTAATTCCCTATATGTGAATTCAAAAGCACGGTCTCCTGTAGGGCGCTCTAATTAAGGCCAGGGACTCTGCTTGTGGAAAGTCCTTTTATTAGAAATCCTCCATCCGCCACCGTCAGTGGCGGATGGAGGATTTCTAATAAAAGGACTTTCCACAAGCAGAGTCCCTGGCCTTAATTAGAGCGTCCTACAGGAGACCGTGCTTTTGAATTCACATTTATCATCTCGCATAGAGAACACGGCTGGAACAGCTCGTTGATACTTGAGGACCTGCAGACCGAGCTAAATCCTTTACCAGGAGAGAAACACAGGACCTGCCTGCGTTAGTGCGCCCGGTCACGTGGGGCGGCAGCAGGCGGGGTTACAGAAGGAAGCGAGCGGGAACGCCGAGACTCCCGGGACGGATCTGATTCAACTTGTCTCCACACCACCGCAAAAAACGTTTAATAGGAGAAAGGAGACCCCGACCGCTTCCAAAATCTACACCATTGTTGTGCGGGGATTGCACAACAATAATAGGTTAGTGAACACGCATATTATTATCCCCCGCTGGTAACATTGATAATGCACTAGTGCGCCCCCTGTATTTCTTTTGTTTTTAATTCCCTATATGGCACATGTGTTGCACATTGGCTGTTTTTAATCAGATGTTTATGTTTGGAAAATAAAGATAGCACACATGTGAGGCGAGTTGTGTGAGGTGATTTGTGCATATCTGTGTCTGTCTGTGTGGTGTGTGTGTCCCTGGGGTGTGTATGTGTGTGTCCCTGTGGGGGGGTCTGTGTGGTGTGTGTCTCTGTTGTGTGTGTCTGTTTGTGGTGTGTGTGTGTTCCTGTGGGGTGAGTGCATGTGTCCCTATAGGGTGTGTATGTGTGTGTGTCCCTGTGGGGGGGGTGTCTGTGTGGGGTGTGTGTGTCTCTGTGTTGTGTGTGTCTCTTTGGGGTGTGTGTCCCTGAGGGTGAGTGCATGTGCCACTATAGGGTGTGTATGTGTGTGTGTCCCTGTGGGGGGGTCTGTGTGGTGTGTGTGTATCTATGTTGTGTTTGTCTCTTTGTGGTGTGTGTGTCCCTGTGGGGTGAGTGCATGTGTCCCTATAGGGTGGCTATGTGTGTGTATCCCTGTGGGGGGGGTCTGTGTGGTGTGTGTGTCTGTGTCATGTGTGTCTCATTGTGGTGTGTGTGTGTGTCCCTGTGGGGTGAGTGCATGTGTCGCTATAGAGTGTGTGTGTGTCTCTTTGTGGTGTGTGGGTGTTTCTTCGGGTGCGTGGTGAGTATCCAATGTTGGGGCTGCACCTTAGCGACTATACTCTTGCTGTTACTCTTTGTGTGCGTGTGGTGTGTATACATGTCCCCGTGCGTGGTGAATATCTCATGTTGGGGCCCCACCTTAGTGACTATATGCTGGTATATGCTGTTAGTCTTTGGCGCTGTCATTAAGCCCCTCTCATTCACAACTGTCAACTGGTAACTGTCACTTTTTCCCCATTATGTAGATAGGGGCAAAATTGTTTGGTGAATTGGAATGCGCGGGGTTAAAATTTCGCCTCACAACATAGCCTATGACGCTCCTGGGGTCCAGATGTGGGACTGTGCAAAATTTTGTCTCTATAGCTGACAGCTGTCGATTTTGCTCCAACTCTTTTCCATTCACTTTTTCCCCATTATGTAGATAGGGGCAACATTTTTTGGTGAACTGGAATGCGCAGGGTTAAAATATCGGCTCACAACATAGACTATGACGCTCCCGGGGTCAAGACGTGTGACTGTGCAAATTTTTGTAGCTGTAGCTGACAGCTGTCGATTTTCCTCCAATATTTTTCCATTCACTTTTTCCCCATTATGTAGATAGGGCCAAAATTGTTTGGTGAACTGGAATGCGCAGGGTTAAAATTTCGCCTCACAACATAGCCTATGACGCTCCCGGGGTCGAGATGTGTGACTGTGCAAAATTTTATGGCTGTAGTTGCGACGGTGTAGATGCGAAATTTTAACCCCGCGCATTCCAATTCAAGAAACAATTTTGCCCCTATCTACATAATGGGGAAAAAGTGACAGTTACCAGTTGACAGTTGTGAATGAGAAGGACTTAATCATAGCACCACAGCTTATAGTCACTAAGGTGGGGCCCCAACATGAGATATTCACCACGCACGGGGACATGTATACACACCACACGCACACAAAGAGTGACAGCAAGTGTATAGTCGCTAAGGTGCAGCTCCAACATTGAATACTCACCACGTTCCCGAACAAACACACACACACCACAAAGAGACACACACAACACAAAGACACACACACCCCACACAGACACCCCCCCCCCCACAGGGACACACACACATACACGCCCTATAGGGACACATGCACTCACCGCACAGGGACACACACACACCACAAAGAGACACACACAACAGAGACACACCACACAGACCCCCCCCCCACAGGGACACACACACATACACACCCTATAGGGAAACATGCACTCACCCCACAGGGACACACACATACACACAGACAGACACAGATGTTCACAAGTCACCTCACACAGCTCGCCTCATACGTGTGCTATCTTTAATTTCCAAGCATAAACATCTGATTAAAAACAGCCAATGTGCAACACATGTGCCATATAGGGAATTAAGGCAGATTTCAGTCACATGAGCTGTCTATTATGTGTATGTGTGAGGTAACATATACTGCCCGGCCAGGGGAAGGGTTTACTGTTGGCTGGAGATTTATTAGGCTGCCTATAGCAATCAATCACAGCTCAGCTTCAATTTTCTTACAGGTCATTAATATGACATATTCAAATTCTATTTTGTTATAGCTAACATCAGTTATTTAACCTGTTAACGACAGCCGTACGTCTCTAGACGTCGGCTGTCATTACCCCCGTGTTTGAAGTGAGCTCCGGCGTGGAGCTCACTTCAAACCTCCGACATCTCAGCTGATCTCACTAGCTGAGATGTCGGTCTAACAGCACCGATCGGTCCCGCCATACGATCGGTGCTGTTAACCCCTTAGATCCCGCCATGAATCTCTGAAAGCGGGATCTAAGGGAGCCGGAGCCGGAGCCGGCAGCGCGTGCTTACCGGGCTCCAGGGGAGATCTCGCGATAGTATCGCGGGATCTCCCGTGCTGATGTGACAGGCCAGGGTCCTGGCTTGACCCTGGAACCTGTCATGGAGCATTTCCTGCTTGTGGTTGGCAGGGGCTGCCAACCACAACAGGTCCGCGATTCTGACACATACAGAGGAGCTGCAGCTCCTCTGTATGTGTCAGAAGTGATCGGACTGTGCATCTGCATGCCTCTCTATGGGGCAGTGTAAAATTAAGAATCAATAAACAAATAAAGTTTTTACAAAGTTGAAAAAAACCAAAAAACATAAAAGTTCAAATCACCCCCCTTTTCTCCCATCCACAATAAAAGTATTAAAAAATTAAATAAAATACACATATTTGGTATCGCCGCGTTTAGAATTTTTGCAAAAGGTGGATCTACTAAATATTAATGTCACTTTTCTGTTGAGGTGCCCATACTTTTGGACCTGTCAAATTTTGAAATAATGCATCTTTCACATTTTTGGTTAGTACAATAAACCTCATTTCAATCCTGAAATATTACTGTGTCCATAAGTTATTACATATATCACACTGAAATAGCTGTTGCTAAAACCCAATGTTAAACCAAAAAAAAATGAGTAAGATTAAGAGGGGTGCCCAAACTTTTTCATATGACTGTATACACAGTGCCTTTTGAAAGTATACTGACTGACAGCCTTGAAGACAGGAGTGAACTGTGTCACACTGACTGCCAGCCTTGTATACAGGAGTGAAGTTCGTCACACTGACTGACAGACCTTGTAGACAGGAGTAAACTGTCACACTGAATGACAGACCTAATAGACAGGAGTAAGGAGTGAGAATGAGGAGGCTGTGAGAATGGGGAGGCTGTGAGGATGGAGGAGGCTGTGAGGATGGGGAGGCTGAGGGGTGGGAGGAGACTGTGAGGATGGAGGAGGCTGAGGGGATGGAGGAGGTTGAAAGGATGGGAAGGCTGTGAGGATGGGGAGGCTGTGAGGGTGGAGGAGGCTGTGAGGATGGGGAGGCTGTGAGGAATGGGAGGCTGTGAGAATGGAGGAGGCTGTGAGGATGGGGAGGCTGTGAGGATGGAGGAGGCTGTGAGGATGGGGAGGCTGTGAGGATGGGGAGGTTGAGGGGATTGAGGAGGCTGTGAGAATGGGAAGGCTGAGGGAATGGAGTAGGCTGCAAGGATGGGGTTTGCATTCAAACCGCTCGCCAAGCCGCAGTACTCTTCTGATTGGTCACCGCGGACGCGGGCGGTGACCAATCAGAAAAGTAGAGCGGCTTGGCGCGCTGTTTGAATTCCGCTCCTCTGATTGGTCGACCGCGGCGACCAATCAGAGACGCGGTGCGCACTATGCCGCCATATTTCAAATACACTGTACTCAATGTATTTGAAATATGGCGGCATAGCGCACCGCTATTCTGATTGGTCGCCGCTTTCAGCGTGGCGACCAATCAGAATAGCGGCGCGCACTATGCCGCCATGTTTCAAATACACTGTACTCAGTGTATTTGAAATATGGCGCCATAGAGTGTGCCGCTATTCTGATTGGTCGCCGCGTTCAGCGTGGCGACCAATCAGAATAGCGGCGTGCTCTATGGCGCCATATTTCAAATACACTGTACTCAGTGTATTTGAAATATGGCGGCATAGCGCGCGCCGCTATTCTGATTGGTCGCAGCGTTCAGCGTGGCGACCAATCAGAATAGCGGCGCGCGCTATGCCGCCATATTTCAAATACACTGTACTCAGTGTATTTTAAATATGACGGCATAGCGCGAGTCGCTATTCTGATTGGCTGCCACGCTGAACGCGGCGACCAATCAGAATGGCGGCGCGCTCTATGGCACCATATTTCAAATACACTGAGCACAGTGTATTTGAAATATGGCGGCATAGCGCGCGTCGCTATTCTGATTGGTCGCCACTCTGAAAGCGGCGGCCAATGAGAAGAGTACTGCGGCTTGGCGTGCAGTTTGAATGCCGCGAAGTGCACCACCGCTGCGAGCAGCCTGGAGATGGCCGGCTGACGCCGGTCATCTCCCCGCTGACTCGCCGCTGACTGGAGCTCAGCCGCTGCACAGAGGTCAGCGGCTCGCCAACTGGGAAGCTGGCTCGCTGCGGACCTCCATGCCGCTGGTAGCCGCGGCTGAGCTCCGGTTAGCGACTCGCCAGCCAGGAGACGACCGGCTGACGCCAGTCGTCTCCTGGCTGGCTCGCGCGCGCTGGGTCCACCGTTTGCCGGACCATGCATACCTGCGGAAGCGACACTCACGCGCCGCTTCTGCCGGGCTGCAAATTGGCGCGAAATTCGAATGTTCAAAACGTGCTATTTGCATACTCTGAGCTTATTGGCCGCTGCCTTCGGCAATTATATAGTGGATATATATACTGATATATATATTTATATATACTAGATGTGCGCCTGATGCTATTGCATTGGAATGGCGTTGGCATCACAATGAGAGAAGTTTCTGTGGCACTGGGTGCAGAAGTTGTTGCTCTCCCCTGTCTGCTATCTTCCCCTCCACGTGTGCTGTTTCTTTTCCCCAGTGCTTCTTCTTCTTTCATGTGCTCTCTCCTTTGCCAGTGTGCTCTTTCTGCCTCCCTGTGAGCTCTGTCTGTCCCTCTTGTGTGCTGTATCTGTCTCCCTTTGTGTGCAGTCTCAGTCCTCCTTTGTGAGCGGTCTCTGTCCCTTTGTGCACTCAACCCATACCCAGTGTGCTCTCACACCCCTGTGCGCTCTCTATATGCCCTCCTGTGCGGAGACTGGGACCGTGGGAAAGGAGTAAAGGGTGCAAAGACCAAGGGAGGGGAGCAATATGTGCAGAGACCAGGGTAAGGGAGCAAAGCATGCACAGACCAGGGGAGGGGAGCAGACTAGCACCAGGCGAGGGGAGTAAGTGGAGACTGGGATCGGCGGGGTAGTGGAGCATGCAGATATCGGGGGAGGGTAGTGTGCAGCGATCAGGACTGGGGGGAGGCGAAATCAGAAATCAGGACTGGGGAAAAGGAGTGTGCAGAGACTGGGAGTGGAGAGTGAAGAGACCGGGACTGGGGGAGGGGAGCATGCAGATACAGGAGTGAGCAGAGATCATGACCGGGGGAGGGAGCGTGCAAAGACTGGGACCAGGAGGCAAGGGTGTGCAGAGACTAGGACTGGAGGAAGGGAGTATGCAGAGACTTGGACCAGGGGAGGGGAGTGTGTGGAGACCAGGACTGGGTGAGGAGAGAGTGCAGAGACTGGGACCTGCGGAGGGGAGTGTGTGGATACAGTGACAGGGGGAGGGGAGCATACACGTGCAGAGACTGTGACCAGAGGAGGGGAGCGTGTGGAGACTTGGATCTGGAGAGGGTAGTGTGTAGAGGACGGGGAAGGGGAGGGTGAAGAGACTGGGCCCGGAGCAAGAGGAGACTGAGACCGGGGAAAGTGAGTGTAAGCAGTCATGTGGGAGGAGCCCCACATGTCCTTGCCATTCCACACCTACCATTGCAATTCCTGCTCTCCTCCTAGACCCAATCAACACTAGTCAGGGTTAAAAAAACAAATGCCTCATCCTAGTGGCTCCTGTCATTCACGGCAGCAGGAAGCCAATTCTGTGTCTGATTTGTTGGTGGAAAACTGCGGGCATGTGTGGCAATGAGGCGGGCTCATCTGATGTCAGTTGGTGTGAGCTCTGTGCTGCTGGGGGTGGGGAGTTGCCTCATTCATTGTACAATATATGGGGGCAGATTCATGGTGACGTCAATGGAGGGGGCTCTGTGCTGCTGAGGGTGGGGTGATGGCCTCATTCATTGTAAAATAATATGGGAACCAACTCATGGTGATGTAAGTGGAGGACGGGCTCTGTGCTTCTGGGGCAAGGTGTGTTGTGATTTCATTAATGAATAATTCTGGTTGTGAGCTCTCAGGCTGTTTACCTGCTCTCAGTTAGGAAGTTTCTTCCTAGGTATGAACCGCTATTCACTGTTGTCTGCAACTTCCAGTTCTGCTGGTGTTAGAATCTATTTATTCTAGTTTAATTCACAGAAGTTCCTGCAGATATAGAGGGCGGCGAGTCTTAGCATTCTCAGGGTTATTTTTTGGTACTATCCGCTGTTGGAGGTTTTTATTAGTATTTTAATACTGACCGCAATAGTATTTCATGCTGCCCTTACTATCTATCTAGTGTGGCCTCTTTTGCTAAACTCTATTATCTGCCGGTGTGTGTTTTTTCTCTCCTGTTTCGCAGTCAATATCTGTGGGGGGCTTGCTATTTTTTTGGGGTTCTGCTCTGATGCAAGATAGACTTTCCTGTTTCCATCTTTAGGGGTAGCTAGTTCTCTGGTCATGTCGAGGTGTCTAGGGCATGGTTAGTTACACCCCACGGCTACTTCTATTTGCAGTATTTAGTCAGGGACTGCGGTCAATACAGTTGCCAACTACTTCTGTGAAGTCTGTTTATGTTACTTCTAGGTCATCGGATCATAACAGGGGAGGTGGCCTCATTCATTGTACAATAATATGGGGGCAGGCTCATGGTGACATCAGTGGGGTAGGCTATGTGCTTCTGGGGGCAGAACAGTAGCCTCATTCATTGTACAATACTATGCGGGCGGAATCATGGTGACGTTAGTTGGGGGGAGGGCTCTGTGTGATACCTGTGCTGCTGGGGGCGGGGTGGTTACATAGACCAATCAGATGACAAAGAAAAGTAACATCTCGACCTCAGGTCCCAAGGCCAGTCCCAAGTAGATATATATATATATATCTCCAAAGTCCCACAGGGATAAGCAGCACACAGACTGTTAAAGTGTTGGAAAGTCCATGAAGGGCACAGACCAATAAACTCTTTGAGTTGGATGCCAATGGCTGCATGCATGCCAACTTATCTAGTAAGGGGAACCGCAAACAGTGCAAAACATGTGAAGGGAAAACAACATTAACAAAAATACAGGCCTCAATCAAGGAAGAAATGAAAACAAACAACTCAAAAAAAGTCCTTCTCTAGTCAAAATGCCACCTAAGAAATTGGTCATTGATCAAACAAAACGGTCTTCCAGCATTCTCAGCATTGCCTGGGTTGAAGGTCAGCATTGTAGATGGTACTCTGCTACTGGAATGTCTTCGTGGTCACAATGGCACCCTGAGGAAGCTGTCAATTAGGCAGCGACACGCGTAGGTCCAGAGCCACGCTTTTTATGCCTCCTTGCCTGCAGGTGTATTTTTGACTGGTGACTAACTTGCATTAATTTATTTTCATTTACAGGTATGCAGTCTACCCATAGTATTGTCTCTCATTTCTGTGGTCTATTACTAACTGGGCAATTTTAGAGGCTTATTCAGCCTTTCATTTCCCTTTATCGTATTGTGTTGAGCTTGGGATGTAGTTATCATCTTGTTTTTGTCGCTCCAATACTTTGGGGTTTCATTGCGCATCTGTCTCTTGTTTTCCTTATTATGGAAACTAGTGCAAATATTTATTCATCTCTATGCTTTGTCACCAGGTCAGCTTTGCAGGACCACTGTTATTGTTAAAAATCACAGGAGGCATGCATTTGTAATTCTTTTCGTGCGGTGTTGCACATATTTTAAATGGTTTTAAATGTTTTGTGTTCTTGTTTTACCTTGTACACATGGATTTGCTATAATAAAGAAGATTTTTCACTTGAATAAGTGTTAAAAATATTTCTTCCCTGATCCCGGCCATACATACACGTTTCTTTTCTTTTTTTGCATACCTTCATGAAGGTTTCCTCATGGAGGTGCACTGTATTTTGGCAAGTTGGTCACGTGACATGGTGGACCTGTTGACGTAGCATTGATGCCCAGCACTGTGTTCCTTTAGGAAGCCAAACTCCTTATCCTGCAAGAATGTTACCACCTTGATCTGGGTACACTGGTAATAGAAATGATTGGCCATAGGTCCATGCAATCAGTCCCGGACCTTTTATCCGTAAAATTAATCTCAATAAGGGAGACAGGAATTGGACGGGGTGGTTCATGCTATATTGCATAGTTGCTTGGAGTCGGCAGGGGTCCCACATGGCATTTTGATAAACATGGCTGAAAACAGGGCTTTCTGTGTTTTCTATCTCCATCTCCTCCTCATGCTTTAGGTCCTGGTGGAATTAGTAGTCCAGTAGCTGTTGAACTTTCTGCAGGTGGAATACAGCCAGGCATACTGCAAGGTCTGCTGCAGTGTGAAACCTGGTGCTCCCTGTCCTGGATGGCATAGGGAAAGAGTTACCTCCTGACTGTGACTATGAGCTCCTCAAGTCCTCCTGTGGCATCAGAGCTCAGAATTGAATGAAGCTCCAGATCACATAGGTGTCCATTTCCCCTGCACGCCATTCTGGTTCTGGCTATGCGGACCCACCCTTGCCCATGGAGTTGTAATGTTGAAGATCTCCTCCTCCAGATCAGGCATGTCTTGTGAGGGATCCATCGCCAAACTGCGTAATGCTGGCACATGGTAGCAGGTGAAGGAATTCCGATATAGCTCACAGAGCAGCTGGTTTACCTGTAGTAATATGGCCTGAAATGCTTAACTCCGCAGTGACACCTAGAAGACTGCCTCTTCCACTGCTAGGACTGAGTCAGATGCAAATAATCACTTGTAGGTCTTACTGTTTACACAACTTTGTTGCCTAGCTCCCATCATTATCCCTTGCATGTGATGGGCTGGAGAAGTAATGAACTCACACGTCCGATTCCCCATGCCAAAAGGTAATAAGTTACAACTGGGTTGCATGGGTACTTGGTGCAGTGATTATTGAAGACTGATTTGTAGGAGACATGATGAAAACAAGGTTATTCACGTCACCAATTCATCAATTCATCAGGAATGCTGAATAAGGCAACTGGGCACTGCCGCAATGCAAGGAAAAGTTCAATATGCATTATACTGTACATATAACTCACTTCTGCACAATGCTCATGACAAAAATGTGTATTGTAAACGTAAGGAATAGAGTGAAACATTATTGCACATTTTCAAGAAGCAATATCCATAGTATGGTGTTTCATGAGTGTGAACAGACCTTTAAGAACATTTGTGTGAAGCATATAATGGCCATATGCTATTTTTATATAAATTGGTGTCACATACCTATAGAAAAGATGGTCTCACACAGTGCTGACCCTCTGCAATAATAAAGGTTTGCTCTCTTCCCCACCCCCCCTCCCAAAAAAAAAAAAAAAATATATATATATATATATATATATATATATATATATATATAGTAAAAGAAATAAATAATGATAAAACAATTCCCTAAAAAATATTAAGCTCTCTTAAATGGATGTTTTAAGGATAAGCTTTCTGGACTTCCCAGCTGCTGTCACATCTGGCACTGTGTCCAAAATTCAGACCCAGCAGGTGTAAAAAAAACATCCGCCAACTCCCGGAAGCTTAAAAAATTCATTTAAAGCTCAGCAAAATTCTATGGATTGATACTTATAAGATTATCGATTACTAATGACCAACAGATCTTCCGGTGAGGATTTTCACCACAAACAGGGAAAATTTTAGGTCCATTTTAAATTTCAAACTTGATTCTTAAACATTGCCGCATTTGCCAATTTTGGGGAAATTGTTTGAATTCCGTTCTGAAATGGGGCCCACAAAAACCTGGAGCCGGCTCAGGCTCTACAGTTCTCTATAAGACTGCTCTTAATGACCAAACACTGTAATGTTAAACTGTGGATTTTGGTTGTATGTTTATGAGCTCAAAGAAATAGTTGATTGTTGCCGTACAAAAGATAAGGGTTTATCCATATATTTCTCTCAATAATAATAATTAGTTTTACAGTTATTAAGTTTATTTATTACTAATGTCCACATGTCATTATTAGGTATGGGTGAGCATGCTCGCTGTTACTCGGTGCTCACCTGAGCATCTCAGTACTCAAGATGCTCGATGCTCGCCGAGTACTGGCGAGATGCTCGGGCACATACTCAGCTCGCCCTCCCTGCATGTTGGTGCTCTTTACAGAGCCATCCCACATGCAGGAATTAGCTGCCACATACAGCCATGTTGGTTGTGGCATTACAGTGATTGGCTGGCCGCACAGTGTCATCAGGACTATATCAGACATAACAGCGCTGTGCTCATCACTCTGATCCAGAATCAGCTAGTGTAGGGAGAGGTGCTACTGATTTAGGGACAGATTTAATTTGTGTCTTAGGTAGTGTAAGTACTAGGTAGTGTACACAACACAATCCATCTAAACAAATAGTCATTTTTAGGACTTATCCTGCTGTATACAGGAAGTGTATATAGGCAGGCAGGGTATATAGCAGACTGCAGTGCATATAGCGATGCATATAGCGGTGTGTATAGTGGTGCGTATAGCATATGAATATTTAAAAAAAAAATGGCGTGGGGTCCCCCGTAAATTTCAAGTCTAGCAAAGGCTAAGCAGACAGCTGGGGCCGTTGTTAGAAGCATGGGAAGGGGATAATACCCACGGAGCTTCCCAGGCTATTAATATCAGCCCCAGATGAATATTTAGCCTTTACTTGCTATTAAAATGGGGGACCCCCCAAAAAATGGCATGCGGTCCCCCCTCTTTTAACAGCTAGTAAAAGCTAAGCTGCAAAGGCTGAGCTGTCTGCTTAGCCTTTGCTAGACTTGAAATGTATGGGGGACCCCATACCAATTTTTTTTTTTTAAATCTTCAATGTAATAAAAAAATATATTACACCAAAACTGTCTCCCAATTGAGTATGATCCCTTAACATTTTCCCCAGGAAAATCCATTTTGGTTTTGTTTTTGGATGTTTTTTTGTGAGTCCGTAAAAGTGGTGTAATACTCGTTCACAGCAGTGACCTGGAAGTTAGAAATCCTTAAAGGGGTCTTCCCCATGCTGTTCCCATGTCATTTGAGCACTGTTCTTATACGTTTGTGACATTTTTAGGCTTTCTGCAGACCGTTGGGGGTGCCGCTTTAAAAATGATCTCGTTTCCCATAGGTTAACATTGGGTTCGGTGCTCGGGTTGAAAACCCGAGCATCTCGATATGTTCAACCCGAGCATCGAGCACACGAGCATTTTACTGCTTGCCCATCGCTAGTCATTATTAAATTATATAATGACTGGAACTTCTCATAAGTGCTCACTCAAATCACAATATAAATTGAACCAGTGAAAAAGATAATACAAAATTTTATTCAATGAGGAAATGCTGATGAATACTTTTCTTATACCGATTTGGTGTGAGAAAAAAAATCAAAGAATGAGACTCAATGATTCAAATCTATAGTTGTGAGAAAAAAATTGTATGCCATACAGAGCCACAGTTTACCATACAATCTTTATAGATAAATGACAATTATGTAACATAAGAAACTGTAAATGCTCCTGTAAATGAAATATAGCTGCTGAGTAAAACAATGGATTGCACAGGAATGACAAGTCTTTTGTGGAAGAGAATGGGACTGATTTTTGTATACTGTCATATGACCCCAACTTTAGAAAAAGACTAATATATCTTTAAACTACTGAGACCCCTCCATCCTCCATTCAGTAGCTTGTCAAATATGCTCTATATGGAAACAGTAATTCTGTACAGTGATAATAAACACCTGGGGATTTAATGAAAGTTAATTATATGCAGAGACATGCATGGAATATATATATTCTCTCTGGTAAAACATGCTTTGTGCAGGTTGTGCTAATAGTAACCCACTATAATCCTTGGTTCAATAATCACAGAGGCTGTTAAAACTGTGATAGGCCAACACGTCAGTTTGCAGTAATGCGCATTACAACCAGTATTCATCCGGAGAGATTTTTTTCCATAGACAGGAGAGGATAGAAATATAGATTTCTTCTTCTCCCGAGCCCTGGCAAATTATACATGCATAATAGGGTCTTTAGTGCCAGGCCAATAAGCAAGCCAAATTGAAAACTATGATAAATTTAAGTCAATAATAATAAAATTGAATACATGGCATTAGACATAGGTAGTGACCAATGCAAGTATGCAACATTGAAAGATAAAAAAAATTAAGAAAAAATTATATTTAAGGGACAGACTATCAATACTATAGTACCACTTTAATTGTTACTTATTTTAATTATTACCATAATTCATTTGACTATACCGATTTTTAGTTTTGAAAAGTTAGGTTTACAGCATGTGGAATAAGTATTAAACATGTCACCAGTTTTCTAATTAAATATAATTCTAATGGTGCTATTGACATTTATTTTTCACCAGATTTTTGTACCAACCCATCCAATCCACACAGGTAAAGAAATCATATTATAGATGCCCATAAATTTTGTGAGCTGTAACAATAAGAAATATCACATGTAAAAAAAAATTGAACACATGAAGAAGGGATGTGCAAAAAGGCATGGAAAGTCATAATACCTGCTGAAATCTATCAGTAATTTAAAAGCAATCCTGGCACTAAGTGAAAAATAATATCAGATGGGTCAACTGATGGCCTATAAAAAAATGCCTCATTAGCAAGGTGCCGCACAAGAAACATCTCATGATAGGTACACCAGTGAGCTGTCTTAAAACCTTTGCAATCTTATTGTTGCAAAACATACTGATAGCATTGGTTACAGAAGACCTTCTAAACTAACAAAGTATTCAGTAAACAATGTTAGAACTATAATCCGAATGTGAAAAGAACATAATTGACCATAAACAGATCATAACGAAGCACCCCCCACAAGATTTCAGACAGAGGATTGAAAAGAATTATGATAACAGTTGTTCAAAAGGAAAGGACCATCTTTGGAGAGCTACAGAAGACCTGAAATCAGCAGGTGCAGTTGTTTAAAGGAAAACAATAAGTTAAAATGCACTTAGCATTCATGGTCTGTGCACTCACTAAACAAGACGCCATTGCAAAACAAGAATAATTTTAAAGAACATTTAAAGTTTGCCTAACAATAATTAATGTAGACAAGCCCTGGGAGAACCCTAGTCTGGTATGATGAGAACAAAATTGTACTCTTTGGATTCCATAAATGTTTGGTAAAAGGCACTGCATATCACTCCAAAACCACTACGGTATACCAACAGTAAACTTTGTAGGTGGGAACATCATGGTGTGGGGCTGATTTCAGCATATTGCACTTGCAAACAATATTTAATTGAATGAAGGATAAATAGACAAATGTACTGAGACATTCTTGATAAAAATCTGCTTTCTGCTATCAGAATGATAAAGATGAAACAAGGGTGGACATTTCAGGAAGACAATGATCCCAAACATACAGCAAAGGAAATTCTCAATTGGTTTCAGAGAAAGAAAATAAAAAAAACTGCTAGAATGGCCCCATTAAATTACCAGACCTGAAACCCATAAGTAATTTGTGGAAGAAACTAAGGATAACAGAGTCATGATTCCACCGCTCTCTGTGTCTTGGAATCAGTGAGTGACAGCTCAACTGTCCTATAGAATCAGGAGCTTGGTAAGTAGTCAGTATTGTAAAGTGACAGTCCAGTTGCCCAATCAAGGCAGGGGCGTGCTGAGTTTCTTCCAGGTGTCTCCCTTTCTTTGTGATAATCGGCAATTTAGCTGACTGACTGTGGTCTGACTATTCCCAGTCGTAACACCCAAGGAAACAGCAAAAACGAACAAATACCATAAAGTAAATAAAGAAATCACAATCTAATATATAAAGCTAAATGTGGATGTATGTATGTGTGTATGTCCGGGATTAGCATCTGCACCGTCGCAGCTACAGCCACAAAATTTTGCACAGTCACAAGTCTGGACCCCAAGAGCGTCATAGGCTATCTTTTGAGGTGAAATTTTAACCCTGCGCATTCCAATTCACCAAACAATTTTGCCCCTATATACATAATTGGGAAAAAGTGAAAGGAAAAGTGTTGGAGGCAAAGTGACAGCTGCCAGATGTGAACAAGGGGGACTTAAGGAATGAGAACGTTGGCGCCAAAGAGTATATACCATACAGTTGCTAAGGTGGGGCCCCAACATGGGATACTCACCACACACGGGGATTTAAACACACACACAAAATGCACCAAACACTCCTACGCGCTTGAACACATATACCACCTTCAGCACACATTTCACCACACATACACCAACCTCGCCACATAATCACCCTAAAACACACACACGTCTGGTATTATCCTTCAAAAATATAAATTTGATTAATAAGCAGCCAAACTACAAGAACAACAAATGTACCATATAGGAAATATGTCAGCTGTCAGTCACATGACCTGTCTATTATGTGTATGTGTGAGCTAATACTGTATATACTGTCAGGGGGGAGGGCTTCCTGTTGCCTGGGGATTTATCAGGCTATCAATAGCAACCAATCACAGCTCAGCTTCTATTTTGCTACAGTTAATTAATCTGTGAATTTCAAAAACCAAAGAAGAGGGTTTTTGCCCCATAAAGTATCAAAAATGGACCAAAGGATCATACTGCATTTAAAACACAGAATTTTTAATATTTTCTTTCCGTAAAAAACATGTATGGTATATACTCGTGCATAAGCCGAGTTTTTCAGCACAAAAATTGTGCTGAAAAGTGCCCCCCTCGGCTTATACACGAGTCAGTGACGGCTCAGAGTGTGTGGGGCCGGTGTCCGGGGGCTGGAGGAGGTGGGGGAGGCTGTACAATGAGCGGGAAGTAACGTGCTCCCGCTCATTAGTGCAATGCAATATGCACTGCATCCCCCTGTCCATCAGCGGCAGGGGGAGCGGTGCATATTACATTGCTGCCAGCGCTCCTCCGCCCCCCTGGGGTAGTATACAGCAGTGCCCCCCCTGTGGGTATACACAGCCCCCCCCCGTGGTAGTATACAGCAGTGCCCCCCCCTGTGGGTATACACAGCCCCCCCCTGGGGTAGTATACAGCAGTGCCCCCCTGTGGGTATACACAGCCCCCCTGGGGTAGTATACAGCAGTGCCCCCCCTGTGGGTATACACAGCCGCCCCCCCGTTTCTGCCGCACACCTGTAAAAAGAAGCGCTTTCATACTTATCCTCCTGCTGTCACCGCGCGCATCCTCCGCTCTCCTTGCAACCCGGCGTCCATCCACGTGACCGCGCACAAATAATGACGTCATTATTTGTGCGCGGTCATATGGATGGACGCCGGGTGCAAGGAGAGCGGAGGATGCGCGCGGTGACAGCAGCAGGATAAGTATGAAAGCGCTTCTTTTTACAGGTGTGCGGCAGCAACGGGGGGGCAGCTGTGTATACCCACAGGGGGGGCACTGCTGTATACTACCCCAGGGGAGGGCTGTGTATACCCACAGGGGGGGCACTGCTGTATACTACCACGGGGGGGGCTGTGTATACCCACAGGGGGGGCACTGCTGTATACTACCCCAGGGGGGGGCTGTGTATACCCACAGGGGGGGCACTGCTGTATACTACCACGGGGGGGGGGGGGTGTATACCCACAGGGGGTGCACTGCTGTATACTACCCCAGGGGGGGGCTGTGTATAGTGTATACCCACAGGGGGGCACTGCTGTATACTACCCCGGGGGGGGCTGTTTATACCCACAGGGGGGGCACTGCTGTATACTACCCCAGGGGGGGGCTGCTGTATACTACCACAGGAGAGGGGCTTTTGTATATACCTCTGTGGCTGCTGTATACTACCACAGGGGAGGGGCTGCTATATATACCTCTGTGGCTGCTGTATGCTACCACAGGGGGGGCTGCTGTATACTACTGGGGGGGACTGTATACCTGTGCTGGGGTCCACCCTCGGCTTATACACGAGTCAATAGGTTTTCCCAGGTTTTGGGGGCAAAAGTAGGGGGGTCGGCTTATACACGGGTCAGCTTATACACGAGTATATACGGTAAAATAAATACATTTAAAAAAATGTATGTGGAGTCACACGTATTTACTAACTAGCAAATGTAAAGCTGTTGGCTGAGGTCTGATGTCAGGCTGGGAAGGGGCCAATATCCATTCCTATTTCCACCCTGATAGTACTAGCCCCATGCTGATTGTTTTATCTGTGCTGGTTATCAAAGTAGAGAGGACCCACATCTTAAATAAATAATTGGAAAAATGATTTGGGGTCCCCCATTTTTTATAACTAGCACAGATAAAGCAGACAGCTGCGAGCTAGTTTTATCAGAGTGGGATGGTCCACTGGATTATTTACAACTATAATTTCACTGCTTTTATTCACCTTTTTCAGGTGAGTACTGTATTTTTCCGCTGCAGGAATCCGGCAGTTAGGAGACCACGTGAGGCATCTGATTATACTACTGTAATATTCACTGCTCTGGGGAGGCTCCTCACGCCCACCTGGCCCACCTGTCAGCACTGGCTTTTCAGTGCCGAGAAGGAGATGTGGGAAGCAGCTAATGATTACACAGCAGACACATGATTGCCCCAGCCAGAGTCCTGCATCAGCTGGGGAAATCGTCTGTGTGTTGGGCTGGAGAGCTGGAGCAGGGATCGCAGCACTCTTGCCAGGCCTGAAGGGAGTGACACTGCAGTGACAAGGTCAGGCACCGCATACCTGAGCACCACAACACAGAAGAGTCATCTTATAGGACCTGCAGTGATATAATGAAGAGGGCAGGCTGGAGCATCATACAACAGCATGGGGCCCTCCTTCTTCACTACATTACCACAGGTCCTGTCCAGACTAGAAACAAGAATCTCTCCACAGGGTGACAGTGATATTAGTGATGCTGAGGATCTGAGTTTCCGTAATATGGACAGTAGTAACGAGGAGTTTTTGAGGTTCCCTGATGTTTAGAGGACTTTAAATGCTTAAAGCTTAAAGTCAGTAATAATGATTGTTAATGCTGTTGTTAAGTTGTCATGTCATGTTATCATATTTAATAGTATGTTATTTATGTTATTTATGTTATTAAAAATTTTACCATATTTTTTGCTTCAAATCTTTTTTCCCTATTTTCCACCTCCAAAATCTAGGTACGTTGTATGGTCTATATTTGGGGGGTACTGGAGCTAACCTGTTGGTGTCAACTAACCCTATTGGGGTAGTTGTGGTAGCTGCTGAGGATCAAAGAGTGAAAACCATGCACGCTTGTTTTACTAGGTTTAGTTTTAGTAATAAAGAAGGTGTAATGACCTAGCGCGTACCAGAAATATATATGTGCTACATCTATAATGTTATGCGTTGATATAGGAATCCGGCTTGTAGATCGCGCTGTTCGAAAAATTTCGTTAAAGATTTTTAAACTCCTGAGGAAGTGTACAGTGAGTACACGAAACGCGTAGAGTCTGGGAGGAATAAAGATCTTTGTTTTAAAGATCCAAGGTCCTTGGAGTCATTTTCTCGGCCAATTTTTCGAACAGCGCGATCTACAAGCCGGATTCCTATATCAACGCATAAGATTTATACAACTTTCCTGGCTGATTGCTGCGTTCGACAGGATCCAATTGTCTGGTTTAATAGTGGTTGTGTCACACACAACCCGACCAGGTGAGTGCGACCATACTTACAATTCACTGATTATATCGGATAAGACCCTATTGTGCGCTTCCTCTCCATCTATTACATCTATAATGTAACAGTCTGTCAAGTCCGTACACAATTTTAAAGTTTAAAACTATTTATTTGTATCAAATTGTAAAAACAAAAATAAAATTTCAAAATAAAATTTCTAAAATCAGTGTTATTCTATCCTCTGCTTGTTGTAGTGAATCAAAGACGACTTCAAGCTAGGATGATAAGGTGTGGCTTATATTGTTATTGCTTGAAGACTATCTATTATATAATTGCCGTAGCGACTTCCGTCGCACACGGCGCTACTTCCGTGGCTATGTTCGTGGCTTTGTTCATGCCTTTGTTCACTCACTCACAATGCCCTCGAATCCCGATGCAATCGCATCGTTAGCCGGTCGTCTCCCTCCCGCCACACACCACTTCCGCCCGCCATCAGACCCCCGAGAGCTCACCAGACCCCCCATAGCCCCCCTCCACTGTCCGATCACCCCCCTGCCTCTCACCATAGCCTCCCTCCACTGTCCGGTCCCCCTCCACTGTCCGCTCACCCCCCACCTGTCAACACAGCCCCCCTCCACTGTCCGGTCTCCCCCCCCCCTCTCTTACCACAGCTCCCTCAAGCTGGCCGCCGCTGCACTTTTCCTGGTGCTTCAGGACCTCTGTTGTCACGATGATGGGTGGAGTCACAGATCACATTACCGTGATGTCATCAAAGGTCCTGTCCCGATCTAACCTCCTCTGCCTACTGATCCCCCCGCGCTGCCCACTGACCCACGCTCTGCCCCCCACTCTGCCCACTAACCCCCACTCTGCCCACTGACCCCTGCTCTGCCCACTGACCCCTGCTCTGCCCACTTACCTCCCCCCCCACGCTGCCCCCCCCACTCTGCCCACTGACCCCCCACTCTGCCCACTAACCCCCACTCTGCCCACTGACCCCCACTCTGCCCCCTTACCCCTGCTCTGCCCACTGACCCTGCTCTGCCCACTTACCTCCCTCCCCACATTGCCCCCCCACTCTGCCCACTGACCCCCCACTCTGCCCACTGACCCCCACTCTGCCCACTGACCCCTACTCTGCCCACTGACCCATGCTCTGCCCACTTACCTCCCCCCCCCACACTGCCCCCCCACTCTGCCCACTGACCCCCACTCTCTGCCCACTGACCCTCTCTCTGCCCACTGACCCCCACTCTCTGCCCACTGACCCCCACTCTCTGCCCACTGACCCCCTCTCTGCCCACTGACCATGCTCGGCCCTCTGACCTTGCTCGGCCCACTGACCCCTCACACTGACCCTGCTCTGCCCACTGACCCTCACACTGCCCACTGACCCCTCACACTGCCCACTGACCCCTCACACTTCCCACTGACCATGCTCTGCCCACTGACCCTCACAATGCCCACTCACCCCTCACACTGCCCACTGACCCCTCACACTTCCCACTGACCATGCTCTGCCCACTGACCCCTCACACTGCCTACTGACCCTGCTCTGCTCATTTACTCCCACTCTGCCCACTGACCCCCCACTCTGCCCACTGACCCCCACTCTGCCCACTGACCCCCACTCTGCCCACTGACCCTGCTCTGCCCACTGACCCCCACTCTCTGCCCACTGACCCCCACTCTCTGCCCACTGACCCCCTCTCGGCCCACTGACCTTGCTCGGCCCACTGACCTTGCTCTGCCCACTGACCCCTCACACTGCCTACTGACCCTGCTCTGCTCATTTACTCCCGCTCTGCCCACTGACCCCCGCTTTGCCCACTGACCCCTGCTTTGCCCACTGACCCTGCTCTGCCCACTGACCACCCTCTGTTCACTGACCCCCGCTCTGCTCTTTCACCATGCCCACTGACCCCTGCTCTGCCAACTGACCGTGCCCACTGACCCATGCTCTACCCACTGACCCTTCTCTGCCCACTGACTGTGCCCACTGACCCCTGCTCTGCCCACTAACCCCTGCTCTGCTCAGTCAGCCCCGCTCTGCCCGCTGACCCCTGCTCTGCCCAATCACTCTGCCCACTAACCCTGCTCTGCCCACTGACCCCCGCTCTGACCCTGCCCTGCCCACTGACCCCCCCAATCCTGCTCACTGACTCTGCTCTGCACATTGACCCCCCCGCTCTGCCCACTGACCCTGCTCTGCCCACTGACCCCCCCCTCTGCCTACTGACCATGCCCACTGACCCCAGCTCTGCCCACTGACCCCAGCTCTGCCCACTGACCCCCACTCCTGCCTACTGACCCCCTCTCTGCCCACTGACCCCCTCTTTGCCCAGTGACCCCTCACACTTCCCACTGACCATGCTCTGCCCACTGACCCCTCACACTGCCTACTGACCCTGCTCTGCTCATTTACTCCCACTCTGCCCACTGCCCCCCACTCTGCCCACTGGCCCTGCTCTGCCCACTGACCCCCACTCTGCCCACTGACCCCCACTCTCTGCCCACTGACCCCCACTCTCTGCCCATTGACCCCCCCTCTCGGCCCACTGACCCCCTCTCGGCCCACTGACCCCCTCTCGGCCCACTGACCTTGCTTGGCCCACTGACCCCTCACACTGCCTACTGACCCTGCTCTGCTCATTTACTCCCGCTTTGCCCACTGACCCCCGCTTTGCCCACTGACCCCCGCTTTGCCCACTGACCCCTGCTTTTCCCACTGACCCTGCTCTGCCCACTGACCACCCTCTGTTTACTGACCCCCCACTCTGCCCTTTCACCATGCCCACTGACCCCTGCTCTGCCCACTGACTGTGCCCACTGACCCCTGCTCTGCCCACTAAACCCTGCTCTGCCCACTGACTGTGCCCAATAACCCCTGCTATGCCCACTAAACCTGCTCTGGTCAGTCACCCCCGCTCTGCCCGCTGACCCCTGCTCTGCTCACTGACCCACGCTTTCACCCTACTCTGCCCACTGACCCCCCCAATCCTGCTCACTGACCCTGCTCTGCCCATTGACCCCCCGCTCTGCCCACTGACCCTGCTCTGCCCACTCACCCCCCCTCTGGCTACTGACCTTGCCCACTCACCCCAGCTCTGCCCACTGACCCCCACTCCTGCCTACTGACCCTGCTCTGCCTACTGATTATGCCCACTGACCCCTGCTCTGCCCAATGACTGTGCCCACTAACCCCTGCTCTGCCCACTGATCCCCCACTCTGCCCACTGACCCCCGCTTTGCCCACTGACCCCCAGCTGATCGGTTTCCCAGGCATCGACAGGTCCTGTCCTGGGAGCTACAAGACAGGTGGAGCGAGCCGGTGGAGGGTAAGGGGGCCATGGGGAGTGGAGGAGGTCAGGAGGAGCGCCTCCATCCTGCCCCCTGTATCCATCCTGCCCCCCGTATCCATCCTGCCCCCCCGCCACCATCCTGCCCCGCCGGCTCCATCCCGCACCCCCACCACCATCCTCCCTCCCCGCAACCATCCTGCCCCGCCCTCTCCATCCTGCCCTGCCGTCTCCATCCTGCACTGCCTTCTCCATCCTGCCTCGCTTGCTCCATCCTGCGCCACTCGCTCCATCCTGCTGATCTTGCTCCCTCGGCTCCATCCTGCACGGCTCACTCCATCCTGCCCCCCCCTCCCCCCCCGGCTCCATCATGTTTCCCCCCGGCTCCATCATGTTTCCCCCGCCTCCATCATGTTTCCCCCCGGCTTCCATCCTGCCCCCCCCTTCCCGCTCCATCCTGCCCCGCTCGCTCCATTCTGCCCCCCCCGACACAATCCTGCCCCCCGACACAATCCTGCCCCCCCTCCCCTCCTCAGCTGATCGGTTTCCCAGGCAACGACAGGTCCTAAAGGCCTGTAGGACCTAGAAGGCGGAGGTGGAGCGAGCCGGTGGACAGGTGAGTATCCTCACTGAGGATTTTTTTACTTTTACTGTGGACGACCGGGGGCCAGGAGGAATGGGGGACCGTGGGTTCCGGAGTATCGCCATATACCATAGTGCTGCTATACATATACTGTAATGTACCGCCATATACTATAGTGCTGCTATACATATGCTCTAATGTACCACCATATACCATAGTGCTGCTATATATATATATATACATCCATATATATATATATATATATATATATATATATATATATATATATACAGTTAGGGCCAGAAATATTTGGACAGTGACACAAGTTTTGTTATTTTAGCGGTTTACAAAAACATGTTCAGAAATACAATTCTATATATAATATGGGCTGAAAGTGCACACTCCCAGCTGCAATATGAGAGTTTCCACATCCAAATCGGAGAAAGGGTTTAGGAATTATAGCTCTGTAATGCATAGCCTCCTCTTTTTCAAGGGACCAAAAGTAATTGGACAATGGACTCTAAGGGCTGCAATTAACTCTGAAGGCGTCTCCCTCGTTAACCTGTAATCAATGAAGTAGTTAAAAGGTCAGGGGTGGATTCCAGGTGTGCGGTTTTGCATTTGGAAGCTGTTGCTGTGACCAGACAACATGCGGTCAAAGGAACTCTCAATTGAGGTGAAGCAGAACATCCTGAGGCTGAAAAAAAAGAAAAAATCCATCAGAGAGATAGCAGACATGCTTGGAGTAGCAAAATCAACAGTTGGGTACATTCTGTGAAAAAAGGAATTGACTGGTGAGCTTGGGAACTCTAAAAGGCCTGGGCGTCCACGGATGACAACAGTGGTGGATGATCGCCGCATACTTTATTTGGTGAAGAAGAACCCGTTCACAACATCAACTGAAGTCCAGAACACTCTCAGTGAAATAGGTGTATCTGTCTCTAAGTCAACAGTAAAGAGAAGACTCCATGACAGTAAATACAAAGGGTTCACATCTAGATGCAAACCATTCATCAATTCCAAAAATAGACAGGCCAGAGTTAAATTTGCTGAAAAACACCTCAAGAAGCCAGCTCAGTTCTGGAAAAGTATTCTATGGACAGATGAGACAAAGATCAAAATGTACCAGAATGATGGGAAGAAAAAAGTTTGGAGAAGAAAGGGAACGGCACATGATCCAAGGCACACCACATCCTCTGTGAAACATGGTGGAGGCAACGTGATGGCATGGGCATGCATGGCTTTCAATGGCACTGGGTCACTTGTGTTTATTGATGACATAACAGCAGACAAGAGTAGCCGGATGAATTCTGAAGTGTACCGGGATATACTTTCAGCCCAGATTCAGCCAAATGCTGCAAAGTTGATTGGACGGCGCTTCATAGTACAGATGGACAATGACCCCAAGCATACAGCCAAAGCTACCCAGGAGTTCATGAGTGCAAAAAAGTGGAACATTCTGCAATGGCCAAGTCAATCACCAGATCTAAAACCAATTGAGCATGCATTTCACTTGCTCAAATTCAGACTTAAGACGGAAAGACCCACAAACAAGCAAGACCTGAAGGCTGCGGCTGTAAAGGCCTGGCAAAGCATTAAGAAGGAGGAAACCCAGCGTTTGGTGATGTCCATGGGTTCCAGACTTAAGGCAGTGATTGCCTCCAAAGGATTTATATTTTGTTTGGGTTATGTTTATTTGTCCAATTACTTTTGACCTCCTAAAATGTGGAGTGTTTGTAAAGAAATGTGTACAATTCCTACATTTTCTATCAGATATTTTTGTTCAACCCTCCAAATTAAACGTCACAATCTGCACTTGAATTCTGTTGTAGAGGTTTCATTTCAAATCCAATGTGGTGGCATGCAGAGCCCAACTCGCGAAAAATTGTGTCACTGTCCAAATATTTCTGCCCCTAACTGTATGTACTTCACTCATGTTGACTTAACAAGTTCTGTCAGTCACAGTATGTCAACTACATAAATATTCTAGACTACCCGATTCTTTAGAATCGGGCCGCCATATATAAAAGCCAAAGCCACTTCCGTCTTCAAGGGACAAAAATGACGTCACCCGACGGAAGTGGCTTGGGCACTACACCCGCTCAGGGTGGACCAAGATGGCGGCCGTAAGCGGAGCGGGACTCAGCCAGCCCCGCCACGCTTACGGCCGCCCCTACACTGCCCAAAACACCCACACATCCCGCCCGCCACACACCACTTTGGGAGATGACCGCCATTACCTCCGGCTGCTTTCACAAGTGCTGGCTCCTCCCCCTCACTTCCGGCGCCCGGGGCTGCACAATGGCGGCCGCACGAATCACCCTCCGCTCCTGCACTGCCACCAGCCTCCGGGGCTCAGCCCTCTGCTGGACGGCAGGAGGCCAAGTGGCCCCGGGGATACGGACACCGCTGCTGTGCAGCCTACGCCGAGGGAGAGAGGTATGCAGCCTGTAGGAGGAGGAGAGGTGGCGTGATGTCGTCGTTCCAGCTTCCTCTCTCCTCAGCCTCCCCTGTCCTCACCCCTCCAGCCTCCGCACGGCACTGCGCTGACCAGTCTGCCCATGGCGCTGCGCTGACCACTCTGCCCACGGCGCTGCGCTGACCACTCTGCCCACGGCGCTGCACTGACCACTCTGCCCATGGCGCTGCACTAAACACTCTGCCCACGGCGCTGCGCTGACCAGTCTGCCCACGGCGCTGTGCTGACCAGTCTGCCCACGGCGCTGTGCTGACCAGTCTGCCCACGGCGCTGTGCTGACCAGTCTGCCCACGCCGCTGCGCTGACCAGTCTACCCACGCCGCTGCGCTGACCAGTCTGCCCACGCCGCTGTGCTGACCAGTCTGCCCACGCCGCTGCGCTGACCAGTCTGCCCACACCACTGCGCTAACCAATCTCACCGCACTCACTGCTAACCACTGAGCCACCGCACTCACTGCTAACCACTGAGCCACTGCACTCACTGCTAACCACTGAGCCACCGCACTCACTGCTAACCACTGAGCCACCGCACTCGCTGCTAACCACTGAGCCACCTCACCCACTGCTAACCACTGAGCCACCGCACTCACTGCTAACCACTGAGCCACAGCACTCACTCCTAACCACTGAGCCACCGTACTCACTGCTAACCACTGAGCCACCGCACTCACTGCTAATCACTGAGTCACCGCACTCACTGCTAATCACTGAGCCACCGCACTCACTTCTAATCACTGAGCCACCGCACTCACTGCTAACCACTGAGCCACCGCGCAGTGCTAACCACTGAGCCACCGCGCAGTGCTAACCACTGAGCCACCGTACTCACTGCTAACCACTGAGCCACCACACTTACTGTTAACCACTGAGCCACCACACTCACTGCTAACCACTGAGCCACCGCCCAGTGCTAACCACTGAGCCACTGCACTCACTGCTAACCACTGAGCCACCGCACTCACTGCTAATCACTGAGCCACCGCACTCACTGCTAATCACTGAGCCACCGCACCACCGCTAACCACTGAGCCACCGCGCAGTGCTAACCACTGAACCACCGCGCAGTGCTAACCACTGAACCACCGCACTCACTGCTAACCACTGAGCCACCGCACTCACTGCTAACCACTGAGCCACCGCCAGTGCTAACCACTGAGCCACTGCGCAGTGCTAACCACTGAGCCTCCATATACTCTGCTAACCACTGAGCCACCTGTATACACACAATTCATTTCACCGCACTCCCCTAACTATTAGTAAATACACTATATACGGATTCTAGACTACCCGATTCTTTAGAATTGGGCCGCCATCTAGTCTTCTATAAAAAATCGTGCTTATTAGTTGCATTCAATGGTAATAATATTACCGTATGTGCTTTAAAGTAGTAAGCCAATTCTTACCTACACAGAGGTATCTAAAGTGCTAGATGTTGGGTAAATCTTCTGGGGTTGGAGTTCTCGCTTTTTGCCACTAAGTGTCGCTCTATTTCTAAAATACAGATAAAGTTGGATTTCGTAAGTTTTCGTTTGTGTATCTAGAACATTCCACCAGGGAGGGAAGGGGGTTACCTTTTATGTTGTTTGGTGCTAGTTAAGATGTTGCGGATTGGAGTATTCGCTATTGCTGGTGCTCCTTGCCTAATGGCTGTATAGTAAGTAAATATGCAAATAAATAAATAACTAAATAAGTAAATATCCAAACTCCTAATACTGTCTCCCGCTATTTCCTCCTTGACTCCTGCGGTGTCTGGGAGGCCCGGAATGGATCGCATGTGCCTTGGCCACAGGCACAGCGTCCCACTTTCGGGTGAGAGTATTACTCAGCACCTGCTCTCCCAGGATGTGCATCACAAGCTGGAGCTGTGAGGGGCCTCAGTCGGGGTGGAAGTCACATAGGTCACTGGGCGGTGCTGAGCAGTGTCTGACTGTGAGTGGAGTGGGCGGGGTCAATGTGTTTCCTAGGCTCTACCTACTTCATCAGGATACCCGCCCCTCTTTCTAGCATTTCGTATATAATTGTCTCTCTCCTCTGATTGGTCAGTGCTAGTTGCCAGGACAACACCCTTTGTGTGTACACTGGGAGGCGTCTTTATGCAATCTTTTTGTTCGTATGTTCTAACGAGCTGTGTCAAACCTTTATTGTGCTGCTACAGCCTGCATTGGTTAAGCACTTATGATCCTGCTATCTGGACTGCATGGGGGTATTATTTGAGTAAGAATTTTTTTTTGTTTTATGTGGTTCTCCCCAGTTATATGCTAACATTCTTGTCTTATATTATTTGTGATCTGGGTTGACTCTGGTGCATTGCGAGTACGTTCCACCAGGTCACTTCTGAAATGGTTTTGTTATCACTCTTTTACCCTCAGCCATGGTGACCTCAAATTTTAAGCCTTTATCGTGGGGACGGTCCCTAGAACTAGTGTGTAGTTGCTGTGGTTAGTGTGCTCTAATCTTTCTCAGATTTGTTTATTCGGTGGAGATATTCATTGTTTTTTTACTTGAACCCATAGGTTTCCTCCTCGTGGTTCAGTCCTTTTGGTACCAAAGTATCCAGGGTAAAAATCCACTTCGTCTCCATACATGACATCCTTTCCAGGTGGTTTCCCCCTTTCCAATTCTTCTTCCCCTCCTCGATCGCCATGAAGTGTGAACCTTTAATTTTACAACTGTGGAACTCTTTAAAATGTATACTCAATGGGTGGCCCTGGAACCCCTCCTAATATTCCTCAAGTGTTCACTTATTCTTTTTGATAAAGCCTTAGAGGTCCGGCCTATGTAGTGTTTTTGACATGGACATGTGATGGCGTAAATCACTCTTTTCGTATGACAAGTTAAATGGCTCTTGATTTTATATGTAGTTTTTTTGTCACTGCTTTGGATTGCTGACTTTCGATTATTCTTCTATACAAATTCCTGACAGACGGTACATATTTTGCAGGGTCTAAATCCCTCCGCCAATGGATGACTTGCTATTGTTGATTGAATGGGTTTCCTTGTTATTACCGGAGGTCTAATTGTTGGTGCCACCAACATGGTTAAGGATTGGGCCTTTCTAAATACTAGTCTAGGGGTTTCTGGTAGGAGGTCTCCTAAGGTTTTGTCCATTTTTAGGTACTTACAGTGCCTCTTCAGGATGCGTCTGAATGTCGCCGGGTTTTCATGGTATTCTGTAATAATGGGTAGATCGTGCACTTGATCTTGTATTGGGCATTCTTCTATTGTTTTGTTTTTTGCTGTCAGGAGTTGCTTTCTATCTATCTTATTGACATCTTCATGGGTCTTACTTAGCATGTTTTCCTCGTATCCTTTGCTGATAAGCTCTCTAGTCAGGGATTCAGCTTCTTGTTCAAAATCTTTTTCTAACGTAGAGTTTCTCTTCAACCTTATGAACTGGCTTTTGGGGACGCTCTTAAGCCAACTATTTAAATGACAACTGTCTCTTGGGATAAAACTGTTAGAGTCTGTTTCTTTTCTGAAGGTTTTTGTGCTCAGTTGGTTGTTCTCATCATTGTAGATGGTTAGATCCAGGAAGTTGATGCTTTGCTTATTTGTTGTGGCGGTGAAGTTTAGACCATATTTGTTGTGATTAATTCTCTCCAGAAATTGTAATAAATTATTCTCGGTTCCCTTCCATATGAAGAATACATCATCAATGTACCTCTTCCAGACGTATAGATCTTCTATTAGGACACCTTCCGGGTAAATCTCTAGTTCCTTCCATTTCGCCACAAATAAGTTTGCGAAATTTGGTGCGAATCTCGTACCTATCGCTGTACCGACTTCTTGCTTGTAGAATGTTCCACCAAACTTGAAGTAGTTGTGTTTTAAGATAAACATGTTGCTCGATATAATGAAGTTGATTTGTTCTTCTTTGAGTGGGGTGAATTTTCTCAGGAAGTATTCCGCTGCCGTGCATCCTTTCTGGTGGTAAATTACCGTGTATAAAGACTTAATGTCCAGGGTCCCCATAATGTACCGTGACTCATATTTGATTGAGGCTAGGGTTTGTAGCATGTGAGTTGTGTCCTTTAGATATGCTGGGATCGCTCTCACTACCTTTTGTAGGTATTGGTCAATGTATTTGACATTTGACTGCTGGCAACAGTTCACATTGTGTCTGTGAGTGCTGTGCATTTTTTTCTGTTCTGTGTATAACAAATGGAGAATCTGGCTCCATGTCTGCAACTTTGCACCCTCATCACCCACAGGTGGTCTTAGGTTGAGATGGTGTCCGCCCATTTAGTAGTGGGATAGGGAGGACAAGGAGGACAGGGATGTCAGCGTTGGGACTCATCAGTCGCCTTGTCGCGGCTGAATAGCAAACGGACATTGGCCAATGTTTGTACCAAGAACCCCAAGAAAATAAAAAACGAAGATTTTTGAGTTTTTTTAAAAAAATGTACGTTTTTAAATGTTTTCCTCAAATATATACTGCTTGTTAGCATTTGTTCATCATTAGTAGTAGTAGTAGAGTGCTGCAGATACTTTCTTCTAGTTATTTGACCCAGAATCCTTGCTGGCACCAGTTCACATTGTGTCTGTAAGTGCTGTGCAGTTTTTTCTGTTCTGGTCAATGTATTTGTAGAGATTAGCTGTTAAGCAATTGATGCCCGAAATTATCGGTCGACCCGGTGGTTTCGTCATACTCTTATGGATCTTTGGATTATGGTAGAACATGGCTATAATTGGCGTTGTGTTCATAATAAATTGTTTCTCTTTTTTTGAAAGGATTACTAATGTTTCTCCCTGTTCCACTAAAGTCTTGAGTCCCTTCATATATTTTGCTGTGGGATCCGTTAGTAGAACTTTGTATGTCTTTTTGTCTTGTAATTGTGACAGTGTTTCTGCCTCATAGTCTTTCGTGTCTAATATGACGATTCCTCCCCCCTTATCTGCTGGTCTGATGGTGATCTCTTGGAGTTCTTTGATGGCATCTCGTTCCTGCTTTGTGACATTTCTTTTTATGAATTTCATATTTCTCCTTTTTATTCTTCTTATGTCTTGAGTGACTAAATATTCAAAGTTTGATAGTTCTCTCGATTGTTCATTTATTGGATCGAATTGGGATTTATTCGTTAGTCCTGAATGGATTATTCCATTCTGTTGCATGTTTATTCTTTCCTTGGGGTTTTTAATGTAGAATTTCTTGATTCTCAGATTATGGAGGTATTTCTTTATCGCAATAAATACATTGAAGGGGACCACTTCTCTAGAAGGGGCAAATTTTAGGCCCTTCTGTAGTAGACTAACTTCCTGTGTTGTGAGTATGTGGTTGCTAAGGTTAAATATTTTTTGTGTGTGTTCTGCCTGCTCTATATTTGTTTTTTCTTTCTTGGTGCGCTTCCTATCCCTATATCCTCTCCTCCTTTTTTATTTTTTACCTGAAAAAAATCCTTATCCATGTTCTTTTGACTGAATGAAATTTTATTCCTGCTCTTATTTTTATTTTTTGGTTTATCTTTGCTGGGGTTTGTATTGTTCGTTTTTGCGGGTTTTATTACGATATTTTTTTGCTTTGTTTACTGTGTTTTTTAGGACTGTGTTTTTTTGTTGTACTGCGGTGTTTTTGTATCAGAATTTTACTTCTGCTTCTCGTTATGCGTTGTTCTTGATTTTCTACCTCTGTTTAGTTGTAGGTTGTTGTGTTATGGCTTCTTGTGGAACAATCTCCTTTATGTGTTGGTCTTCAATGGAACTGCTGTTCTGTGTATGTTGGTCTCTTGTTATCTTCTTCTTTGGTTCTCTTTGACCTTTCCCATTTTCTTCTTCGTTGCTGATCTTATTCCAGTTGGTCCAGTCTGATAGCTCCAGCCTGTGACGCACATCCTGGGAGAGCAGACGCTGAGTATACTCTCACCCGGAAGTGGGATGCTGTGCCTGTGGCCAGGGCACAAGCGAACCATTCTGGGCCGCCCAGACACCGCTGGAGTCAAGAAGGAAACAGCGGGAGACCAGAGACTGTCACTACAAGCGAGTGAGTAGTATAAGCGTTCATTTTGCAGCATAATCACAGTATTAGGTGTTAGGATATTTACTTATTTATTTATTTATTTATTTATTTACATACTTACTTACTATACAGCTATTAGGCAAGGAGCACCAGCAATAGCGAATATTCCAATCCGGAACATCTTAACTAGCACCAAACAACATAAAAGGTAACCCCCTTCCCTCCCTGGAGGAATGTTCTAGATACACAAATGAAAACTTACAAAAGCCAACTTTATCTGTATTTTAGAAATAGAGCGACAACTAGTGGCAAAAAGCGAGAACTCCAACCCCAGAAAATTAACCCAACATCTAGCACTTTAGATACCTCTGTGTAGGTAAGAATTGGCTTGCTACTTTAAAGCACATACGGTAATATTATTACCATTAAATGCACCTAATAACCACCATTTTTTATGGAAGATAGTCTTCAAGCAATAACAATATAAGCCACACCTTATCATCCTAGCTTGAAGTCGTCTTTGATTCACTACAACAAGCAGAGGAGAGAAGAACACTGATTTTAGAAATTTTATTTTGAAATTTTATTTTTGTTTTTACAATTTGATACAAATAAATAGTTTTAAACTTTGAAATTGTGTACCGACTTGACAGACTGTTACATTGTAGATGTAGCACATATGTATTTCTGGTACACGCTAGATCATTACACCTTCTTTATTACGTTGTATGGTCTGGTGCGTCTTATATTCCGAAAAATACGGTACATCTTTCCTTGAACCCTTTGTTATAGATCATTTACTACTCTAAGAGCAGTGCTTTGCTGTCTTCACTTGTCATTCTCATTTAGGATTCATCTACACTAACATGAGGTACACTGTGTAAATAAAAGAATTGTCTGAATCACTGCGATCAATTAAAGCAATCCTGAGTTATAAAACCTCATAAAGTGACATCGGTCAGATTTCTAAAATTTGGCCTGGTTATTACAGTCAAAATTGGCTTTGTCGCTAAGGTGTTAAATTAATAAATACTTGGAAGAAACAGCATCTGTTCCCCCTCCCCATTATTGGTAACCAGCACTGAGAAAGCAGACAGCAGTCAGTTTATATTATCAGGGTGAGTTTGTCCATGGTTAGTGTTCCATCCCAGCCAAAGAAAATCAGCCTGCAGCTGCCCCACAATTGGCACAACACATTAGATGCGCCAAATCTGGCATTTTAGTCCGGGTAATATATGGGATTAATGACTGCTATGAATTATGAAAAAGTACAGCTGCCATCAAGGCTTGGATTATTAATGTATAGATTTCTATGAGACACTCCCATTTCTAATCCTCTAAATCAAAAGAATAAATACAAACACAGAAACAATCCTTTATTTTAAATAAAAAACCAAGACACCCTCTTTCACCTATTTATTAACCCCAAAACACCCCTGTTATTTCAATAAAGTCCATGTCAGTAAGATCAATAGGGTTCACAGCTGAGATTCTCACAGTATCTTCTGTGACCGCCAGTAAACTCACTGCCAGACTGTCCGACCACTCTGCCACCATTTAACACAGTCTGGCAATCCACGGAACATGGTGGAATTGCTTGAGTACACAGGACTGCCAGCATTGCTGCAAATTTTAAAGGCGTGAAAGTTAGCCTGTCAGTGCTCAGAGCATATGCCGTACAAAGCATCAAATTTGTGTGCATGGTTGTTGTCCAAGAAGAAAACCCCTTCTAAAGAATATATACATGAAATCTCACAGTTTGCTGATGACAAGCATACTGTAGCTCCTGTTTCCACAGTCCTGGTAGCTTCCAGCAAGAAGAATGTTGGCTGCTGCATACTCAACTCTCCAGCGCATATGCAGCATTTTCCTCAGCTTTGTCTACTGCCTCCTGTCCGCATGCTTGTCATCTGTGTCACATGCCTTCTGGGTATGTGCCTGGGCAATACATGTGACATGCCCCCTTTTCTTAAAGGCCTAGCACATTGTACCTGGAAGTGCATCTTAGCCAATGGCTGAGAAGCAAAGATCATTTAAGCCACCTTCACCCTATGAGACGTGCCTGAGCAACACGGTCTATACCCTAGAGACACAATGCTAATTACCTTTTCCTGTTTCTTGTTCCCTTTCCTGTGTCCATATATTCTGTACCTGTGTCCGCTAACCTGTTCTTCTGTCCTAGTACCCTGACTGTACCCATTGTGCAATTGTGCATCGGCCTGAACCAGCTGTGCCTCCACACCTGCTGCATCTGCCTGAATCAGCATCATACCAGCTACACTTGCCAGTACCTGCCATGCAGCCTTACCATCTGTACCTAGTGGTGTGCAGTGTTTGAGTTTTTTCACTATTTACTCACTAGATTGTTAATGGGCAGGTCTTACAGAGGTCTGACATTACCTATCTAGTCTTTAATGACATCTTTCAATACTCTTTGTATCCCCCCGATGCCACAACACCAGAGCATCAGGCTGAGCCAGGTAAAGTACCAGAAATTGGCACTTATAATGAATGTGCCAATTTCTGGGGAGACTGCAGGCTGCTACTCTGTATCCTGGGGGGCCCAATCATTTTGAGCCTTACCATTCTGACAATGCCAGCCCCATCTTCCTGGTTTTACCTTGACTGGCAGTCAAAATTAGGAACCCACACATTTTTCATTATTTATTTAAATAATTTAAAAAATAATAATGGGCTTCCCTGTATTTTTGATTGCCAGCCAAGGTAAATTCAGGCAGCTGGGGCTAGCAGCCTATAGCTGGCTGCTTTATCTGTGCTGAGAATCAAAAGTACAGTAGAGCTGTAGGCACATTTTTTTAAATTATTTATTTATGTTTATACCCCTATGCTGGCAAGTTCATTGCGAATGGCAACAGATGCCAGGACAATGGGTAGGGGCACAGTAACCAATCACAGAGGCTGTTATAGAGAGTGGGCATCTGTGATTGGCTGCTGGAGTCAGAGTGCAGTGAATAAACAGCTTAATGAGTGGGAAACAGAAGTAGTGTGCCTGCAGTCGCCAAAGACTCGGTATGTATAATTCTCCTGTTTAATCACCATTTTGCTTATTTTACAGTCCTCCCAGCCAAACCTAAACAGTAACACAGGCTTCTCACTGAAGTCTGTGTTCTGGGTCAACACAAAGAGACAGTTTTTATTTGACACTATGGCGAAACAAGAAAAACAGTAACACACTTTGGTATAAAAAAATGACTAGTGATGAAGATGATGGTGTAAGCTGGTAAGATTTTGTCATTATCCACAGTGAATAAACATGGGTTGAAAGGTCATTCTTCCAGGAAGAAGCCATTACTCCAAAAGAAGCCAGATCAATTTTTGCAAATGCAAACAGGAACAAAGATCAACATTTTTAGAAACATGTTCTGTGCTCTGATGACACTAAAATTGAACTGTTTGCCTATAAAGACCATCATTACACTTGGAGGAAAAAAGGGAGGAGTTTTGAAGCCTAAGAACACCATCCGAACTGTGAAGCATGGTTGTGGCAGCATCATGTTATGGGCTTGTTTTGCTGCAAGAGGGACTGGGACACTTCACAAAATAGATGGCATCATGATTAAAAAAAATTATGTGGCAATACTGAAGCAACATCTCTAGAAATCAGCCAGGAAGATAAAGCTTGTGTGGGAATGACCCGAAGCATACTGATAAACAGTCAGAACCAGTTGAAGCAGCTGTCTGCTGCGAAACGGTCACCGTCGTCCACCTGACGTCCCTGCACCTCCCTCCCCTACAGCACGATTTCCTCATGTAACTTTGTTGGAATCGTTAAATAAACAGAAGATTCAACTATTCAACTAGTGCTGCTGGTCTGTTTTCTTTTTTTGTGATATAATTACACTTACCTTTAGCGGGCACCACCTGATATTGTGCTATCAATCATTTGGACTGATTCTTACCACGGATAGTGCCCGGTTCTCTTTACCTCTGTGCTTAGAATACTGATAAACAGGTTACAAAGTGGCTTAAGGATAACAAAGTAAGGCTGCTTTCACATAACGATTTTCGGTCATCCGATTGTATCCGTTCCAAAACGGATACAATCGGATCCGAAATCGGACCCCATGTTCCCCTATGGGAATCGGATGGGATCGGATGTGCCACTATTAGCATCCGATTTTGGCATCATCCGATCCCATCCGATGTAATCACTGGCACAAAATCGTAGCCTGCTACGATTTTGTGTCCGTGACTCACATCGGACAGCCTCGGATCACTGCTGATCCGAGGCTGATCCTAGTGCCCACAACATGGGAGCCTATGGACATCGGATCTGAGTTCACCTCGGATCCGATGTCGGCTCCGTATTCCCTGTCTTTCCCTGCTTCTTCTCCTCCATCTTCTTCCCTCTCCTATGCTATGCTGTGCCCCGCTATTCTTTGCTGTGCCCCCGCTATTCTATCCTCCTCTATCCCTATCCTGTCCCCTGTCCTCTTCCCTGTCCTCTCCCTGTGTGTAAAAAAATAAAAAAACCTCCTCCCGGAGGATACATCACCTGTCACCGGCTCCAACGCTGCACACGATCAGGACTGAAGAGCCTGTGATGATGTAAGAGACCCGGTCACATGACTCGTCAGCTGACCGGGTCATGTGACTCTGACATCATCACAGGTCCTTTAGTCCTGATCGTGTGCAGCATTGGAGCCGGTGACAGGTGATGTATCCTCCGGGAGGAGGTTTTTTAATTTTTTTACACACAGGGAGAGGACAGGGGACAGGATAGGGATAGATGAGGATAGAGAAGCTGGGGCACAGAATAGCATAGCGGGGGCACAGAATAGAATAGGAGAGGGAAGAAGATGGAGGAGGCAGGAGTAGGGAGAGACAGGGGACCGCAGGATCCACACGGATCCTGCAGATCGGATGGCTATTTGCCATCCGATTGCAGGGATCCGTATGGATCCGTGCCTGTCCGTGGGGTCCCCCTTCAAAGTCGGATCCCACGGACAGGCACAAAATCGTTATGTGAAACCAGCCTAAATGTTTTTGAGTGGACATCACAAAGCTCTGATCTCAATCCTATTCAAATACTGTAATTTCCTCCGGGATCAATAAAGTTTATCTTATCTTATCTTATCTTAAAATTTATGGGCAGAGCTGAAAAGGCAGGTGTTAGCAAGGAGACCTACAAACGTGGCTCAGTCACACCAGTTCTGTCAGGAGGAATGGGCCTAAATTCTTACCAACTATTGTGGGAAGGATATTCAAAAGGTTTGCCCCAAGTCATATAATTTAAAGGCAATGGTACCAAATATTAATAAAATGTATATAAACTTGTTACTTTGCAGAAAATAATAAAAATGCCTTAAAACATTCTCTCATTATTCTAGCTTTTGGCAAATATTAAACTTCAAATATTCATTACATTGTGGAAGGAGAACAATAAAACATAAAAATGATTAATAGAAATAAAAAAATAATATGCCATGGAGGTCTATATTTGAAATAATACTCAAAATCAAAGTGGAAAATCAAATTACATGTTGTTTCTATTTCAGTGGAAATGCCTAAAGACAAGAAAATGAGGCCCAGTAGTGTGTGTGGCCTCACGTGCCTGTTTGACCTCCCTACAATGCCTGGGCATGCTCCTGATGAGGAAGCAGATGTTCTCCTGAAAGATCTCCTCCCAGACCTGGATTAAAGCATCAATCAATTCCTGGACAGTCTGTGGTGCATTGTGGTGCTGATTGATGGAATGAGACATATTGTTCCAGATATGATTGATTGGACTTAGGTCTGGGGAACTGGCATGACAATACATAGCATCAATGCCTTCATCATGTAGGAACTTCTGACACACTTCAACCATTTGACGCGTAGATTTGTCATGTAGCAAAAGAAACTCAGGGACCATTGTACCTGCATATGATCTCACAATGGGTCTAAGGATCTCATCATTGTACCTAATGGAAACCAGGGTACCTCTGGCTAGCATATGGAAGGCTGTGCAGCCCAAAGAGATATCTCCCCACACATTACTGACCCCCTGCCAGACTAGTCATGCTGAAGGATGTTGCAGGCAGCAGAATGTTCTCCATGGTGTCACTAGACTGTCACATTAGTCACATGTGCTCACTGTGAACCTGTTCTTATCTGTGAAGCGCACAGGGTGCCAATTTCAGCCAAACTTGGTGTACTCTGGCAAATACCAGTCTACCTGCACAGTCCTGGGCTGTAAGCATATGAGTCGGTCGACAGGGTAGGGGGTACTCGGATACTGGGACAGGTTGCTACTTCAGTGGGAATCACGGCTGGTCGGGTCCCGGTCCCGTGCCCTGGACACTCAATGACTGAGGAGAAAACTATTTGGGATTGGGATTATTATACGTGACGCCAGCTGTGGTACCTGGTAATGTAGTTACCAGCGCTGCAGCCGGCCGCTGAGGTGATGGTAATGCAGCTTTGGGTAGTACAGCTCCCCCCAGGCGGAGCTTTACCTCAGGGCAGTGGGGTGGATGAGGGAAGTCGTAGTCCTTGGCTCTGTATAAGTTCTCCAGGTGGTGGCGGTGAATAAAGCATATCAGACACCAAGTAGCCCAAACAGTTTTTTACTGGAACCAGATGGATCAATAGGTACACGGTACAGTCTTGTTTGCCAGGATAATTGTTGCCACAGGCATTGGGGTTCGTTACAGAGTCTGTCAGGGGTGCCTTTTCAACACTTTCTTAGTTCCTTTATGAGCTCTTTTGGCTCCTTACACTCCCACTCTTGAGTCTGGTTTCTAGTCTCTGGGACTGTTGCTTAAAGTCTCTCTTACTTGTCAGTGTCTTGAACCCAGCTATGTGATAGAGGTTGGACTACTTTGATGGGTGCTCTGGCACCCTTGAGGTGCGCTCCTGTCACGCCCATAGGGTCCCCTGCATCTGTCTCTGCTGCTCTCCTCACACCATCTGACTGACTTGAGTCAAACTGTCACTGTCACTTACGTCACGTTTCCCACTCTGCTAAGCTCCACCCCCCTAGTACCTACTGAATATACAGTCCCTGGTGCTAGGGTGGCTGTGATTGGGATCTTGTGGTTTTAGTTACAGACTCTGTAGCTCCCCCTCTACCTGTGACTATGGAGGCACTACACCTTTTGTTTGGGATGCAGTACCTCCATATGGCATCCCGCCAGAGGGGCGCCACACTCCCCCTTGGTTAAATACACTCGTCGTCGAGTGTCCGAATGTTGAAACCACACCAGGTTTGAGCTTAAATTTTAATTACATATAACAAGGTAACTTTTAAACATCAACATCACATCAAGCAATATGCAAACTTTCTTCCTTCGCAGGAGGCATTTATTACTTAGAACGTTGCAAACAACCCAATAACAATTCTTAATCTACATTGGCCCAATGGGGCCGGGTGTTGAGTCTCTGACTTAGTCGAATTAGGCTCTTTGCTAAAAGTTCACATCATTGTCCATGTGAGCCTTTCAAGTTTTTGCAGGAAAAATATATAATACACATCTATATACAATTTTCAGAAATAACTACATACACTTAAACGATATCGGGATTATTTTGCAGCTTAACATTTACTGACCCGGATTGCGCACCAGCCCCTGGGTCCTGCATGGCGTTCATAGGTGATGATATCACCTTTGTATAAATCGTGGTTCGAGTGGCCTTGTCGGAGATGTGACTCCACTTCTCTCCTCCCCACAAATACCTCTGCATAGAGGTCTTCCTCCGGGGCAAAGCCATACCCGATTTCCAGATTAAATGCAGTTATTGTCCCTCTCTTACATTGGTGTCTGGGTAATGGCGGCTGAGAATGGGCAAAGGCATGGGCCTGGCGGGTCTCCATCTTATTGGCCCACCAAGCTTCCATTCCGACTCATCATCCCGCACTGGCTGGGTGAACCACGGCCTCCCGATGGGTTGCCAGGAGCAATCGGCTCTGGTTGAGGGATGGCTTGCACATCTTGTCTCCGCACCAACCCGTGCTGATGATGGTTCTGGATGACCATCCCTCCATAGCTCACAGGGCCCATACGTCTCTGTGCCGTCATCAGGTTCTCGTTGTTCCAGGCGATCAGCCCACCATTGCTCGCGGGACCCGGACGCCTCTGCGCTTGTGACTGGTTGTTCCTGGTGATCGGCCCACCATTGCTCACGGGGCCCGGACACCTCTGCGCCGCCAACTGCTCCTTCCTCCCGGTCCTCCTCCCCAGACTCTGCTTGACAAACTCCTTCACAATTAAGTCGGGCTCCTCAGAGGACCGGATTAGATCCTCCAGTTTGGAAGCTTCCTCCTCCCTGGACTCCACAGCTGCTGACATCGCCTCTGTAATATTCTCCAGGACGGGTAGTGGATTGCTTGTCTGAACCTCAGTGGTGATAGTGGAGTTGGGCTCTGTGGGGACGGGATCATCACCGGCTACCAGGTGCTCGGTCTCTGGTTCTACCGACACCCCCGATTCCGGGTTTAACTCAGGCCCTCTTTAACTTTCCTTCTTGCAGCTCAGTTTTAAGACCATCTCAGCACTCTAATGCTGGACAGTCCATTCCATGGTCTCTTGGAGTCGGGCTCGCAGGTCCCGCAAGGCTGCCCCCAGAACTCAATGTTCTCACTCTCGGTTTCCAGGGTAGACACTCCCGGGGCAGGGCTGTCGGACCTCACATCTTCCTCAACTTCTCGGATTAGGTATCTCAATTTTAGAATGGCCATTATTACCAGACCACATCCGGGTAACAAGTCTCTCGGTCTGGCTTCCGGCCGCACCCTGTGTCCTTTTTACATTGCAACTCTTGAGTCTGGTTTCTGGTCCCCGGGTCTGTTGCTTAAAGTCTCTCTTACTTGTCAGCCTCTTGAACCCAGCTATGGGACAGAGGTTGGACTACTTTGATGGGTGCTGTGGCACCTTCTTGATAAGGCCCACAGCCTGCCGGTCAGCAGTTTGGGATGAACATTAACAAACCGCCTTGGTTCCAGTTTACCAGTATTGACCTGGACTCTCCAGCCAGTTCTGACCAGTCCTGGAGTGTCCCCATCATTGTCTGGGTCACCTCTCAGTTTACAGGTGCCCTCCTGTCACGCCCGTGGGGTCCCCTGAGTCCGTATCTGCTGCTCTCCACACACCATCTGACTGACTTGAGTCAAACTGTCATTGTCACTTACATCACGTCTCCCGCTCTGCTAAGCTCCACCCCCCTGGGACCTACTGAATATATAGTCCCTGGTGCTAGGGTGGCTGTGATTGGGATATTGTGGTTTTAGTTACAGACCGTGTAGCTCCCCCTCCACCTGTAACTATGGATGCACTACACCTTTTGTTTGGAATGCAGTACCTTCCTGTGGCGTCCCGCCAGAGAGTTGTCACACAAAACACCCACTTTTTGATGTCATGTCTTCATACCACCTTCATGGAGATTGTTTGTGACAGATTAAGCAGACAACTGGATATTAGTGGCCTATTTTGCCAGGCTCTGTCACTTCTCACCTTGTGCCTCCTTGCACAAAGGAGGAGGTAGCAATCATTCTGCTTGGTTGATGCCCTATTACAGCCCCCTCCATGTCTCCTGGTGTACTGGTTTGTCTACAGATATCTGCTGCATGCTCTGGCCACAGTGCTGAAAGGCACAACTAACTTTCTTGCTATACTGCTCATTGATGTACTATCCAGGATGAGCTGCACTACCTGAGCAACTTCTGTGGATTGTAACACCTCCTCATGTTATCACTAGGGGTGAGAGAAATGACAAAATGCAAAAGTGACCAAAACAATAGCCATAAGGCTGTGTAAAGGTAATATCACACGGTTTTCTAAATATTTTACCAAATGTAAATCTAAAAATTGTGATGTGTATTTTTATTCAGAGCCCTGAGTCAATACTTTGTAGTACCACCTTATGCTGTGATTACAGATGCAAATATTTTGTGGTTTGTCTTTGCACATCTAGAGGCTGTCATTTTTGTGCATTCTTCTTTGCAAAATAGCTCTAGCTCAGTGAGATTGATGGAGAGTATCTGTGAACAGCAATGATCAAGACTTGCCACATATTCTCAATGTGGTTTAGTTCTGGACTGTAACTGGACCATTCAGACCAATGAATATGCTTTGATTTAAACCATTCCATTTCAGTTCTGGTAGTATAATTCTGGTCATTGTCCTTCGCCCCAATCTTAAGTCTTTTGCAGCCTCCAATGGGCTTTCCTCTAGGATTGCCTCCATCCATCTTCCCTATTCCTGTTGAAGAAGATAATCCCTTCAACATGACACTGCAGCCATCATGTTTGACAGATGAGGATAGCGTTTCCAGGGTAACGTGCAGTGTTAGCTTTTAGACACACATTCTCATCTAACTGGCACACCTTCTTCATATGCTAGCTGTGTTGCCTACAAGGCATGTAAAAAAAGATGCATTGGTCACATGAGAACAAAGTAGAATTTTGTGGGCAAAATGTTATATGTGGTGGTTGGCTAACACTGCATGTCACCCTCTTGACAATAAAACATGGTGGTGGCATCATCATGCTGTGGGTATGCTTTTCTTTAGTAGGGACATGGAAGCTGGTTAAATTTGATTGGAAACTGGATGTAACTTAATATAGGGCAATACTGGGGAAAATCTGTAACAGGCTGTGACTCGCCCAGGGTTATACGGGGACTCGGGTATCTGGGCCCTCTGCTGCTGTTGGAATGTCACTAGTTGCTGGCCCAGACCCGTGGCCCTGGTGGTCAACAAAAAGGGGATAAAGATCAAAGTTCACGTGACGCCACCCGCAGATTCTGGTGATTAAGCACCAGCGCCGCTTCAGACCTCCGGAGGGTGATGGTACAGCAGCCAAGATGGTACAGCTCCCTGCAGATGGAGCTGGCCCTCCGGGGCAGGGATGCACCTGTAGTAATGGAAGTGCTGATGATGGAGATAAACAAGTTGCAGTGCAGCAGTGAAATAAGCACACAGAGACTCTGTCACTCTGCCCGGGTAGTTTACTGGAACAATGCTAGTGGTGGTACAGTTCACAGAGGACAACAGTTGTTAGGTGAAGGTAGCCGGCCGGGTAGTCACAGTGGGCTGCAAGGTCTCTTGGAGTCTCCTGTGGTATGCCTTCCTTGCTCTGACCTGTGTCCTGCTGCTGCTTGTCCTGGAACAGCCCGCTTAGTACCAGGCCCTATTGGGGTGCTTTCGGAGTGTCCCGGCTTCCCGCTCTCCTCTCTCCTGTGCTGGAACTCGACCCCAATGGGTTATCCTGGCGTGACTGATTCCTTTCTGGCAGGGTGTCGGGACCGGTAGACGGACCCGTGACATCCGGTGTTATGACTCAGGGGCTGAACTCCCTGTGCCACGTCCTCGGAATAGGCACTCTGGTAAATGGATAAGGGTTCCCTCCCGGAGTATGGGTGCTCCGATTTGGCAGGTCCCATCCTTCAGTCTGGGCTGCCTGCTCTCTCTCTCCAGGCCCCCTCTCTTGGAGTCCCCTTCTCTCTCTCAGGGCTCCCGTGCCCCTTCTTCCCTCGAGGCAAACTTAGAAACCCTCATTTCATTTTTCTACCTCCCCTAACTCCCCCCCAGGGTCTAGTCTCCAACCGTTTCTCTAGGTGGGTGTGCGGGAGTGCTGGGATGGGAGCCTCCTACAAACCTTGCATTCCAACTGTGACAGGGGTATCCGCACAATTATTAATGGGTGCAGTACCCCAACACCTGACCAGTGGGGCGCCACATTCCCCCTTGGTGGAATATAGTCGTCCATGAATGTGGTTACCTAGTGTACCGGTAGAGTGAAATTTCTTTTTAAATAAACAATAACAATAATAGGTAACATATTTACATTATTCAAGCATTCTTTTTCATCCCTTTATGGGAGGCATTATGTTTAAATGTTGCAAAATATATATAAAAAAAATCATTATTAACACTAAATTCTTCGGCCACAGTGTGACCGGTAACTGGGCGGGCCCAGCGGTAATTATTGTCCTTCCCATTCCAGTGTGTCTTATCACCGCTGGGCTGCTTGGAATAAAACATTATTATGAACGGGGTTAGAGTTCTCACGAAAGTTTATGAGGCTCAAAAGGGGCAAAAAGGACAAAAAGGACAGTCAGCACACATTATTCACACTTCAAAAGAAAAATGAAAACTATTTACAGTCCAAGTTCTTGTTAGAAACAGTTACTTAAAGGCAGGCTACTCTGATAGCAAACCATCCCATGGGTTCCTCATGCCGCTCATAGATTACTTGGTCTCCATGGTAAAGGTCTCGATCCGGGTGACCGCTGCGTAGATGGGGCTCTACGTCTGCATCAAGATGAGCAAACATTTCGGTCTCTAGAAGTGCAAAACTGGTAGAGACATATCCAAAAAGACTTGCAGCAATAACTGCAGTTAAAGGTGGCCAAACTAAATATTAACTCAGGGAGGGTGAATATGTGGTGCCCATGTGGACCGATCGCCACTAAATGGCGCAGCAAATGGGATTGGTAAGTCACCCCAAACACACACCCAACACACTCTCGATCCCAAGATTAGGGACTCTATGTCCAGCAACGGGTTGGCAGGAGGAGACTAGTGAGGGTGGGGAAGCTAGACAGAACCCGCTTAGGGGAGGCAACAAAACTGGAAAAAACACCAAGTTCAGTTAGTCAGTCAGTCAAGTAAAGTGGAGGAGTCAAGTTCAACAACAGGACTGAAAGGACACGGACCTGGCAACCTGTGCCACTATGAGGCTTGTTCGGGTCCTCGGCTGCAGACCGTAGTGAAAGACAGGAGTCCTAGGTGTGCTCAAATTAGCGGGGATGCTGAGGGACTAGGGCAGAATCCAGAGTGTCGGCTCTGCTGAAGTTGCCAGGACGCTCTATGCTCCAACCACAAACATCGGCGAGGTGCGGGGTCTTTATGTTTCGCGACGCAACCTCTGGCACAGCAAAAAGAAGGCAGCCGTACTAGAGCTAGGGGACCAGGCAGGTCATCCACCAGAAAGCCCGTGACAGATGTATCATAGCTTGCATGTGGCAGACCAAGAAGCCAATGAAAGTAACACAAAAGGGGGTAACTTGGACGAGCCGCCTCAGCTGATATGAACCTACTGGTGCCACCACTGTACTGTTTTGTAACCATATGCCAAGAAAGTGAAGTAAACCCGGTTGAAGATGAGCGCTGTGTGAGACTGTGATTTCTGCGCCCAGGGGGAGATAAACTGATTCGCCAAGCCGGCAGCGGCAGCCTGCCTGAGTGTGACATTGAGCCCTGTAAGCAGTACAGCACCGCTGGCCGAATATTACCCTTGCCATCGCCACAGAAATTACGGTTGCCCTGGGGATCTGCTCTTCCCGTGGAGAGATGAACCATCTTCGCTGCTACTCCCATCATCCCCGGAGGTCCCAATGGCAGCAGTGGCTATCCTGGCCTAATTCCATGAGTGACATCACAACAAAAACATTTATTTTTTGCTTTTATTGTATTTTCATCCATTTTTCCAATTCCTCTTTTTAACTGATCACCCGATGAGGGGATCATGGACTGGGTCATGCCACCGTCACATCCCGCAGCCCAGACGACGAGAGGGCCTGGTTCCGAATACTCCACGGTCCCCACCAGGGGTGAGTAAAATACAAATACACTTCTCAATTTTTCGATCTATAATTTTACAATATTTAGAAAACTTTGTGTCATTTCCTTTACACCTCACATATACTGTATGCTGCAGTAAGATGTGCCAAATTCATTAAAAGGCATGCAGATGTTAATTAATTTGCCATATTCCTTGTATAATTTTTGTCCCGGTGGCATAAATTATTAAAATTACTAGTGCATGCTTGACCCCGTCCTGTCTTGTCTTAGCTCTGCAGTTTTCTAAAACAAGGTAGAGAGTAAATGGCATAAAACAGTCAAAAGGTTGAAATGTTTTTGTGCCTTAATTCTGATCAAAATGCCTTGATAAATTGAGTCGAAAGTAATTTTAAATACCGTAGATCTATAAATTTAACATGTATTTGCAATGTTGTTAATTGGTCATTAATTAACCTAAATTTTTATTGAAAGAATAGAGGGGGACTTAAATTTTTAGTAACAGTAGTTAGCTCACTGTATAGGGGAGTTTTTATCTATGGCAGTGATGATGGATGTTTAACTTATGGTTCCAGCCCAAAAATCTAACTTTTTGCCTTATAATTTATGGAATATTGTAGTAATGTTTCAGGATTAAAAAGTTCTATTAAATATCTGCAAGACCAGTCTGATGGGTGACAAATCCAGTAAGTTACATTTACTTTGACAAAAGATGTCAATACCACGATACAATACCATTTTAACCTTCCGCTGAACTTGAATCCGACAAACTGCTTATCCCACTCACTGCTTGTGGTTCTGGCAATGTCTTTTATATCTTACAAATAATGATGCAATTTTCTCACCCTGTATTATTGCCATTACTATTGTTATTAATAGCTAGGATGAGATTGAAAAATGCAAGGCTGCCAGAATCAAATAATCACTGTACCTACTGTGCAAAAGTAGGTGACTATCATTTAGAACAATGTACTAATATACACAGTGTTATCAATGATTTTCACTGGGACTGCAAGTAAAGTTACATTCTTTTATTTTAATGAAACTTTATTTCATACAATTATTTCTTTCTTTTTTTTCTTTGCTTCAAAAATATTAAATGTATGGGGCAAAGAAGTAGGAGAGGCATGCCCTGAGTCAAAATGATTAGATAGGCAGGGACATCACCAGCCTTTCCTAGATAAACCTTCATCTTCTGTGCTTGGCTGGTGGCCTACACATTTTCTTTTGTGTTTTATTAAGGCTAGTACAATAAGCCTGTCTTTCTATATGGGTAGGTGTACTTGACCATTTCCATTCGATAAAAACAATCCGATTATTCTGATTAGTCTCTGATTAGAGTTTGGAGTTAGGGGCTGATGCACATTATGCAATCCTGATCATAGATGAGATATTAGTATTGGTGCAGCGCACAGTGGCGGCATACATATTCATCTCATAATGGCGGCGACAGCACATGGATAGTATGGTAGAGCCCATTCCCCTTACCCTGGCCATGAATATAAGAGTGATCCATCACGCAATGATCTATATTCTGGATTATTAATATATTATTGGAGAATTGCAATAATCCATATAAATATGTGGATTATTGCAACTCTTTGCTAATTGGTCTCCCTTTTACCAAACTTGACCCTCTCCAATCCATCCTGAATGCAGCAGCCGGGATCATATTCCTATCTGACCGCTTCACCGCGATGCCTCTATCCTGTGCCAGTCATTGCACTGGTTGCCAATCTGCTACAGAGTACAATATAAAATAATCACTCTCGTGCAAAAAGCCCTCCACAGTTCTGCACCACCCTACATCTCCTCTGTCTATCGCCCTACACATGCCCTCCATTACGCAAGTGACCTAAGACTGACATCATCTACAATGCGATCCTCCCACTCCTGTCTAAAAGATTTTTCACGAACAGCACCAATTCTCTGGAACGAACTACCAAGATCAATTCAATTAATTCCCAATACCCATAGTTTTAAGCGAGCCTTAAAGGGAACCTGTCACCCCAAATCATTTTCCTAACCTCTAAATACCTGTCCGTGCATCCTTACACTACTATCTAAGCCATCCCTGTTTGACCTATTTTACTAATATAGGAGGACAATAAAGTAGTTTGCAAACTTACAAAATCCATGACAGTGGGGTGTTCCTGACAGCGTCCGTGACAGGTAGGTGGGTCCCCTGTGCCGCACTACCTCCACCTCGCCGCTCTATTACGCCCTAATGGGCGTCATTACTGCCTGCAGAGTGCGAGCACAATTAAAATCTCGCACCTGCAATGTCACCGCTGCGACGCGTTCCCGTGACTTCGGGATCGCATCACTTCCGGTCGCCGCAGGTGACCGCGTCACAGCGGTGACATTGCGGGTGCGAGACTTAAATCGTGCCCGCGCTCTGCAGGATGTAATGACGACCATTAGGGCTTAATAAAGCGGCGAGGCAGGGGTAGCGCGGCACAGGGGACCCACCTACTTGTCACAGACGCCGCAAGGAACGCCCTTCTGTCATGGATTTTGTACGTTTGCAAACTACTTTATTGTTATCCTATATTAGTAAAATATATCAGACAAGGATGGCTTAGATAGAAGTGTAAGGATGCAGGGACAGGTATTAAGAGGTTAGGTAGGTGATTTGGGGTGACAGGTTCCCTTTAAAAACACATCTTTTTTGAGTAGCCTATCACCTCACCTCACTTATCTAACTATTCCCATTTTACCCAATACTCCCAAGCATACTACTACTACAATTTTTTGCTAGGCCTCAATTCTTATGGCCACGTTACACACACAGATATATTGGTCACAGATCTCTGGTTGTAGTGAAATTATGGACACAATGTTCCATTGTACACAGCCACAAAATGGAGCAATGTGTCCATGATTTCACTGCAACCAGAGATCTGTGATCAATATCTGAACAGATATCTGTGTGTGTAACGTGGCCTTCACACTTAAGGCCACGTCACACACACAGATAATTGTGCAGAGATTGTTCGCAGATCTCTGGTTGCAGTGAAATCATGGACACATTGTTACATTTGTACACGGCCACAAAATGGAACCAAGTGTCCATGATTTCACTACAACCAGAGATCTGCAAACAATCTCTGCACAATTATCTCTGTGTGTAACTGGGCCTTTAGGATCTACTATGGCTAAGGCCACATGTGCAGTAAACAATTCTTAAAACAAATATTATCAGAGAGCCATTGGCAAAAACGTTGTGCAGATATAACTTTTTTGTCTGTTGTAGAGTAAAGGTAGCTTTACACGTCACAACATTGCATGCAATTTCTCTTGCAACTTAAGGTGGGGTCACACATGGCGATTCTGGCCTGCGATGTCGGAAGCGATGCGCGGGTGCCCGCTCGCTTCCGACATCGCAGGCCAGCTGTCACACTGCACGACGTTGCTCGCTGGGCATAAACCTGTCAACCTGCGACCAGCGATAATTTGCACACAGCGCGACGCACTTGCAATATCGCCCGCGACATCGCTGTGACGTCACTTTTCGGCGATGTCGCGGGCGAGATCGCCACGTGTGACCCCACCTTTACTGGTTACAGTGAAATCATGGACACATTGTTCTATTTTGTTCCTGTGTACAAATGGAAAAATGGGTCCATGATTTCATTGCAACTAGGGATGGGCGAATCTACTCGCTAGGACTCGTTACTCGGCGAGTAGTAAGGGACTCGCAGGACTCGGTACTCGGCGAGTTTCCCAGTGATGACTCGCACGAGTCCAATGCAAATCAATATCAATCCTAGTTTTGTCAGAAACACTGACAAAACTAGGATTGCCATTGTTTGCATTAGACTCGTGCGAGTCATCACTGGCTACTGTGCCAGTGATAGCAGGGAGACTCGCAAAGTAACTGCTGTTTCTTTGCGAGCCGAGTCCAGTTGTCTTCTCTGTGCAGCTCCAGGGTCCTAGAGCCCGCCTGCTCACAGAGATGTAGCAGTGCTGAGATTATTCTCAGTCTGCTCATTCCCTGTGCATGTAGCAGAGAGGACATCGCGTTTTGGACTACGTCGGACGGAAGAGGATTTTTTTAATTAAAGATGGAGTCCCTAATGGCTTTTTTTTTATTTCAAATAAAAAATTTTCTCTGTGTTTTTTTAACCCTTTATTGGAGATTCTTAGTGGCTGGGTCAAACGTGGCCTGACATTAAGAATCTCGGGCTTAATACCAGCTTGTATAACAAAGCTGGTATTAACCCCTTTATTACCCAGCGTGCTACCGCCACCAGGGCCGCTGGAAGAGCGGGGTTCAGCGCCAGAGGATGGCGCTTCAATGAACGCGCCATCTTCTGGGGCGGCTGCGGGCTGCAATTTGCAGCGGGGGGTGCCCAGAAAGCTTGGGCATCCCTGCGCTGCGGATTCCAGCCCTCAGCTGCTTAGCTGTACCTGGCTAGACATAGAAATTGCGCGGAGCCCCACGCATTTTTTAAAAATTATTTAATGAATTTCAGAGTCAGAGTCTCAGAGTCAGAGTCAGAATCTCAGAATTTCATGAAATAATTTAAAAAAAATGCGTGGGGCTCCGCGCAATTTCTATGTCTAGCCAGGTACAGCTAAGCAGCTGGGGGCTGGAATCCGCAGCGCAGGGATGCCCAAGCTTTCTGGGCACCCCCCGCTGCAAATTGCAGCCCGCAGCCGCCCCAGAAGATGGCGCGTTCATTGAAGCGCCATCCTCTGGCGCTGAACCCCGCTCTTCCAGCGGCCCTGGTGGCGGTAGCACGCTGAGTAATAAAGGGGTTAATACCAGCTTTGTATTATCAGCTGGCCCTAAGCCCGAAATTTATGGCGGTCACGCCAATATTAGACATGACCGCCATGAATTTCTATTAAATTGTTTTAAAAAAAACACAACACAAAGAAAATTTTTTATTAGAAATAAAAAAAAAAGCCATTAGGGACTCCATCTTTAATTAAAAAAATCCTCTTCCGTCCGACGCAGTCCAAAACGCGATGTCCTCTCTGCTACATCCCCTGTGTATAGATATAGATCTCTATGCACAGGGAATGAGCAGACTGAGAACAATCTCAGCTCTGCTACATCATCTCTGTGCACAGACATTCATGTCTGTACACAGGGATTGAGCAGACTGAGAACAATCTCAGCACTGCTACATCAGGCAGCAGGCAGGCTCTAGGACCCTGGAGCTGGCAACCAGCACAGAGGAGACAGGACTCTTATCTGTGCGAGTCAGCGATTACTTACAAAGTAAACGAGCAATGCAAATAAATGACAAAACTAGGATTGCTTCAGGCTGAAGCTTCCGAGACACATCTGCGAGTTGTAAATCTCACACTACTCGCTATTACTCGCTTCCCCATTCATTAACATTGGACTCGCTAGACTCGCAACGAGTAGCGAGTCCTGGGCTCGGACTCGCTAGAGTCAAGCGATTCCGAGTAATTTAGGATTCGCCCATCACTAATTGCAACCAGTAAGTTGCAAGTGAAATTGCATGCAATGTTGTGACGTGTAAAGGTACCTTAAATGATTTCTGCAGGATCTATTTTTTTTTTACATTAGAGTCTACGGACAATGGATCCGTAAAGGGACTGCAATTTAGCCATTTGTTTTTCTTTCATTTGCAAAAGATCTGTTGTTTGCTTACAGAATCCATTTAAAATGGAAGATAAATAGCAATATATTAATGGATCCGATCCCCATAGACTTCAATGTTAAAAAGCTAAAAAGGATCCTGCAGAAACCACAGACAAAAAAGGTTTTTTTTGCACAACTTTTTTGCCACTGGATTTTTGCAGGATCCATTCTAACAGACGATTACTGGACATGTGAACTCAGCCTTACACAGTGATTCACATTTGTATCATCTTAAAATAACTTAGACAAGTTTAATGGATTCTATTGAGCTATGCAATACTGTATTTTTCGGATTAAACGAAACAATTTTTTCCACCAAATTGGGGGGAAGTGGGGGTGTGTCTCATGATCTAGAAGTAGCTTACTTGGTGTGGAGGAGTGGCTGTTGTGATACTGCAAGCGGGTTCACAAGAGGCAGGGAGGCTGTAGTACAAGTGATGCGATGCTGCGGGCTGGGTACGGGAGGTAAAAGTGTCCTGGTGGAGTGGTTTGTGTTGCATTGATTTACCAGTAGTGATGCAATGGATCTAAGGAAAGATAGCTGCGGAGTAGTGCATGCACAGATCTCAGCTGTCCAAAATCTCAATCTGAGCATGTGCTGTCTCCACAGCCATCTTTCTATATGTACATAGGTTAATGCTGGGAAATTAATACAACACAAACTGTGACACCCCCTTCTTCTGTGCCCGGCCTGCAGCACTGTATCACTGGTATTGCAGCACCCCTATCTCCTAAGAACGCACTACACTGTCACCTTTGGATATTAATGTCACCTGAAACACTCCACTATGAAACCCCATCCTCATTTGCCCACAGCATTGCCGACCCTGCCTCCTGTAACCCCTGCTCCATCCCCATCCCCCCGACACCAAGGGTAAGCTACACTGATTACTTAGGAATATAAAACATACCTACTTTTTAAAAGTTAATATCGTTTTCCTAATTTCTTCCTCTATGTTTGGAGTGCATTTTAAAATCCAATGCAATCCGCAAAATATGGTATATACTGTTGCGCTCTGCAATCTGCCTTTGACGATCAGATGATGATAGCAGCTGTATGACCATTAATGCTTAATGTCAATTGCTTGATATGAAGGACTGACTCTAATCAGACAGGCCTTTACTCTCTGGCTTTAGTATTAGGAATATTTTTCTTTTCTAATTTGAACGCTCCATTATGACGGCCCACACACATTTTTTCTCTACAGCCATGAATTGAGGAGACACATACTAATTGAAACTGTAACCAAACAGATGTGAGGAGGCAGTTTTTTACTGACCAATATCAGCCTTTATAGTATACTGGAGCACAGTGAACTGCAGTCTTAACCAATCAGGGACACCTTTACAAAGCATGTACAGTATGTTTGAGTCATGAGCATGCCGAATCCTGTTTTTTTTTTCTGGGGACCTGAGGTCAGAAAGTCTCTGTATTTAATCAATCAAAGGCTTTCTGTGGAGCTCAATTGATATGGTTTCTATGTGCTTGCTTTTCTGTGCTGAACGGGATATGGACCCTTTCACTGCTGGTATAGTCCTCAGGCTGCCTTCAGACTTGCAGATGCATCTGCAGCGTTTTGCAGATGCATCTGCAAGCATCTGCATGCAGACCGCGGCCCCTATGTTTATAATGGAGCGCACGGCGGTCTGCAGATGCTTGCAGACCGCCGTGCGCTCTCATTGCCCGCCATTAGTGATCTGTGCGCAGGCGGATGCCTGCGTACAAATCACACACTCTTGCCCGCACCACGGACGCAACATCTCGCGTCCCTGGTGCGGACAAGAGTGTGTTATCTGTACGCAGGCATCCGCCTGCCCACAGATCACTAATGGCGGGCAATGAGAGCGCACGGCGGTCTGCAAGCATCTGCAGACCGCCGTGCGCTCCATTATAAACATAGGGGCCGCGGTTTGCATGCAGATGCTTGCAGATGCATCTGCAAAACGCTGCAGATGCATCTGCAAGTCTGAAGGCAGCCTTAGCCTCAACGCTGTAGCTTGTGATTACACTTTCCTCCCTTTATATCTACCCACCTTTGTGCTCACTCCATGCCAGATTTAACATTTGCATTCAGCCCATGGTATGTGCTCTTTACTGTGTCGCAGAGGAGTTGGTCCTTTTGCAGCAACAAAGCCTGTGCCTGGATAAATCTTTGGAGTCTTATCATAATTGTAGTCCTGCATGTGTTCTCTATGTGTTTCCTTGTTTTTCTCCTTTTAAGGAGCCTAGTAAGGTGTGAGACCAGACATCGCCACTCTTAGCGGTTATCTTGGGGAAAGGAATTAGTCTAGGGTTTCCTAGCTACTAAGGCTTAGGTTTTCTAAATCCCTGCTAGTGCACTGCCATGTCCGGATTGTCTGTCTCAGTATGCTTATTCTTTTGTGGTTACTGCACTTAGCAACCTCACCCCTGGTTCCCTAGGAGATACCAGAAACTCTCGTCGGCCTAACAGGGAGTGAGGCTCAAGCAGTCACATTCTAGTCCAACTGTAATGGTACCTTTACACGCCGCTACCGAAGGTTAGAAACCACCGGGTGTCGGAGACAATTGTACCTTTAACCTTCAAAACACAGCGAGGTAGCGGCGTGTAATTCAAGTTGTTGCCACCAGTCTCTTTGGATACCTGTTTCCCAGCCGGTGGCAACAACCTGAACTACACTCCGCTACCTCGCGGTGTTTGAAGGTAAAAGGTTCAATTGTCTCCGACACCCGGTGGTTTCTAACCTTCGGTAGCGGAGTGTATATGTACCATTTGAGTTATTCCTGCCTCTGTAGGTGTCTTTAGGGTCTGCCCGGTTGGAAGTACTAGCTTTGGCACCCCTATGGACTGGTTGCCGCAGTGATGCTGCACCTACTCGACAGATGTAGTGTCATTGTTCCCAGGTGAAAAAGGTCACAAACCCAAGACATAGAATTGCACACAACTCTGCTCTATGCTAGTCATTGCACTGGCTGCCTATACACTATAGGATCCAATTCAAACTGCTTGTTCTCACCCACAAAGCTCTTCACAGTGCAGTACCCCCTACATCTCCTCCCTCATCTCTGTCCATTACCCCACCCATTCTCTTCACTTTGGAAGTGACTATAGACTCACTTCTGCATTAATTCAAATCTGCTACTCTCGGCTCCAAAACTTCTCCCGAGCTGCACCAATTCTCTGGAAGGCTCTACCCCAAGAAATTATGTGTATCCACAACTTACATAGTTTCAGGCAATCCCTAAAAACACATCTTTTTAGGGCAGCCTATCATGATCCCTAGTCAAAGTCATCTATCCACTGCACCAGCCTCAAGTGTATCACAAATAATGGTTGGTGGCCTATCTGTTCCCCTCAAATTGACTATACCATCATTGTAAATAAGCACCAGTACTTTGTGTCACCCTCACCTCATTGTTAGATTGTAAGCTCTTATGAGCAGGGCTGTCATTATTTTGCTCTAATTATTGTATTGTATGCTTTGTATTGTTTTGTATTGTTTTTTGTATTGTGTTATATTTTATTTTCTGATAACTGTTTCTTGTGATTGTTTAAATAAGAACCTCTGAATTGTGAAGCACTGCAGAATATTTTGGCGCTATATAAATAAAGATTATTATTATTATTATTTTGAACTTATATGTCTATCA
>JARQOC010000003.1:232343460-232578622 GCA_033576535.1 Allobates femoralis
CCCTTTACAACACTCTGGAGGAATTTTTGGCCCATTCATCTTTGCAGAATTGTGGTAATTCAGGCACATTGAAGGGTTTCCGAGCATGAACAGCCTTTTTAAGGTCATGCCAAAGTATCTCAATTGGATTACGGTCAGGACTTTGACTAGGTCACTCCAAAGTCTTAATTCAGTTTTTCTTCAGCCATTCAGAGGTGGACGTGATGTGTTTTGGATCATTTTCTGGCTGTATAACCCAAGTGCGCTTCAGCTTGAGGTCACGAACAGATGACTAGATATTCTCTATTTTTAGGTAGACGGAATTCTTGTTTCCATTTACCAAGCAAGTCTTCCAGGTCCTGAAGCAGCAAAACAGTCCCAGACCATCACACTACCACCATATTTTAATGTTGGTATGAAGTTCTTTTCCTCAAAATGTTGTGTTACTTCTATGCCATTGTAACAGGACATATTCCTTTAAAAAATTTAGTTTTTGTCTCATCAGTCCACAGATTATTCTCCCAAAAGTGTTGAGGATCATCAAGATGTTTTCTGACAAAACTGAGATGAGCCTTTATGTTCTTTTTGATAAGCAGTGTTTTTCATCTTGCAGGAATAAACTGGAGAATACAAAAGCACAAAATAGGCTCTTATCTTTGTGATATACTATGTATAAAGCAGATGTCACTCTCACCATGGGTGTTTGTGTGACACATAACCAGTTTGCATCACATGTAATGGCTGCTGCAGGATCCACAAACCAAGTGTAATGCATGGTGACAAACAGGTAAAACCAATGGATATATATGTGATCGATCTGTGCTGCTGTGAGATGAAAGGACCACCATTCATTTATTAAGTGCTTTTATTCACTGTATTTACAGGAATTTGATCTATTGGACTAATTTTTCAAGGGCTAAAAACTCTTTTATGTACCTTATTTAAATGGCTAGATAAACCATGCTGCAGGAAACATTTTTAGATATTGGACCTATGTTTGTTCAATCCTAAATGCAAGGGCTGTATAGTTCGACTTATGTGTTGTTTTGCGCAGGGACACTCAATCAGATAAATGATAAAACATGATGTGCAATTCAAATGGTGGTTGACAGGGAACACTTCCTTGGCAATTTTGGAGGAAAAATCTTCTGTCCATGTGAGATCGAATTACAACAATATGTTTACATTACACCTAAAATACCCTTCCGGAAACAGGTGGTTGAGGTATTAGTGTGGCTCCCTGTGCCAGGTAAAGCCACAGAACCAACTAGTTCACTAAGGGATTTCCACATCTGGTACTCACAATATACCCAACACCTTCCACTCCAGGCCTGTAGGGGGAGCACCATTTGTTGCTGTTAAGCCAGATCCCATATAAATACAGGTGATGGGGGCGGAGTTAGCCAGAGTGTGCAGTCACTAGAAGAACTGTGAAGATTAGCTCAGTGCCTAGTAAGCTAACCTGATCACCGGAGCCGTGCTAGGCCCGAGATCAGTGCTCCACGAGAGCCAGTGTGAGGTCCAGAGGGTGAGGACGAAAGGCAGAGGTGAGGAACACTAGAGTGGGGGCAGAGGTGCCATCCCGGCTCACCCCAGGAGAACACCGGTCACTGAAGTCCAAGTCTGCAGGAAAGAGAGATTAGCCCAGCAGAGAATCCCAGTAAACCGTGGAGGCTTAGCTTCCCGGACACCCGCAGCACCCACATTTGAGAGCCAGGAGCCGCAGGATAAATAGTGGTAGCCAAGCGAGAGCCCTCAGTGCAGCAACATGGGTGTGGAAGAGCAGGAAAGGTCAGGCCTGGTTTCATACACACCAGACTCAAGACAAGGGAGCAGGGCAAGGAGGCCTATACTTCACTTGGTGTGGAAATCCCAAGGTGCACCCTTCAACCCTGGACGTGTACCTGGAAAACCATCAGTAAAGAGTACAGAAAAACACTTTATTGTGTGCGTGTCCCTTCTTCAACCTGTCCCACACCACAATGACTACGCTGCCCCAATCCTACCATGTTGCCCTATTTCACCATAATATCCTACAGCCCCGGGGAATCTGCTCTTCCTGTAGAGAGCTACAACACCTTGCTGCAGCCCATCACCCCAGCAGCGCCGATGCAATCACTGGACCTACAGGTGACGTCACGACTGACAATAACTTTAATCCCTGTAAATATACCCCTTTTTATTTTGTCAGCAGGGGCACGGACTCGGACACCGAACACCCGTGACATCCCCTTACCAGTACGCCCGAGCTCCAAGTACCCCAAGCCTTTGGTGCAAGACATTAGATTGATTTTTCACATGATTTTTTTAAATGACTGGGAACCACTATAAAGACACTTGCAGATAATTCAGCACTTTTAAATTTATTATTTTTTCCTTCTTCACTATATTTTCTCTGAGTTTCCTCACTACATTTCACTTCATTTTTCTTTTTCTTTTCTTTCTTTTCTTTTTTGATTCTTTTTGTAATATTAATGATTTTTTTGTTTAAAGGATCACATTACATAAGACGTAGTTGTAATCTCCCAGGATTACGTCACAATCATGTGCTTCATTTGGCATTGTCCTTGTCGATTCAATCAGTGTCTCTGACTACAGTATGTAATTTGGTTGGCTGGCTTCCTGAGGAAGGAGCATGGATATAGCTCGGAAACCTTTGTGGATCTCTGATGAAGTGGTCTGAAGTACCACGAAATGTGTAAGAATTAGACATTAAAGATATTGCTTTTAACATCTTGTGATTCCTTGGATTTCTTGGAACCAACGGACAGACAGCAGCGCACGAATTACTACATTTCATCTAATGCTTTAACCAGATGCAGCTTGCGAGTTTAACTTTGCTGGGGCTTGGGGGGAGGGAAATGATAGTAGGTTAATTGCTGTGCTAAAGGTGTTATTATCAAAGCATCCAGAACCTCCCCCGGTAGCTGCGCCCCAGGCAGCTAGCGTGCCACAGGCCGGTCTTCACAAGGAGGCATTTTTCTGTGGCATTAACCCCATGGGGGATCATTTGTATGCGGACACTAGAGAAAAAATTTGAGCGAATAAGTATGTGGATATATGGTTGTTGATATCCACTGATCAGAGCATGGTGGATAAAGAGAGTAGGCCTGCAGTTAGCGATAGGATGATAGGACAAACGCCCTAAGGTGGCGCGCACAATGAACAATTTGTTACAGGCCTTTTCAGTTTTGGGATGCGTCATGGGTCAGAAGCACCCAGAGCATTGTTCCAAAATGTTCATATACCTCAATTCTGTTTACAGCGCTTACAAGGGTTTCGGGGGTAGCGCTTGGTTTAAGTACAATGAGGAGTTTCGCTGCAGGGTGGAAATCGAGCCAAGCATTGGTTGGGGTGTTAGAGCAACCAATGTGTGCTTGTGCCACATAATGTCCAGGAGATCTATTCCCTTTTAATCCCCTGGCCACCTCCAGATCTGCGAACCTCCAAGGTGCAGCAGCCGTACGCAGATCAGGGCTTGCTGGCTGTACAACAAGGGGCATTGCCATTTCCATGGCTTGTGCTATACAAACATGAATGCTCTTCTTGCAGTGGGCCTCACCCTGCTGCCCGATGTAACAAGCCAGGCAAGTCCCTCCACTCGGCCTAGCACCGTTGGCAACAGGAGAGACACCATTGAGCAAAACCGCGATATCCCAGTGGTTAGATCAGAACCCCAATAAAAGTGCTCGTTTGCACATAGGTTTTACTTTTGTTTTGTTTTCACCCTCTTTTACTATTTCAGTGTTTCATTGTTTTCTGCCAACCTAAAGTAGCCGTGGAGAATCTGGCGGTTTTAAAGAAGATTAATAAAGAGGTGACCCTCGGTAGAATTGTCGGCCCCAAAAGAGGACTAATCCATGGTTTATGTGCCATTCAATAGCATGGTTTCACTCCTCAGAGAGGCAGACGCAGGGGCAAATCTGGCTAACGCTATTTTCACACTAGCATTTTGGACAGATCAATATGAGAGCAAATGCGTACACGCATGTTAAAACACATTCAAATGCGTGGCAGCAATACATTTTTTATCGAGAGAGAGATTTTCCAGTGGTGGCGCATCCGTCCCCGTCTGCATGCATCTGGAGGCAGATGCGCCACCATTGGAATCTATATGTCGTTTCCATGATGTGCGGCACATCAGGATTTTTCATGGAGCCTCATGATCCGCAGGTAAACAACAAGTTGCATTCGGCGGAGACATTACAAAGACGTGACAGGACAGATGCGCACACAAACTGATGCCTATGCATGACCATGCGTCTGCATTTTAAATATAAGTCTGTTAGAATCACTGCACACGCACACTTCTAGTCTTTTTGCTTATTGTGAATGTTTATTCGGAAGGTGCTCTTGTTAGAACTGCGACAGTATGACGTTTCGGACGATTAGGTCCTTGATCACAAATATCGCTAGAATGATAGAAATATATACAATCAGGTGCTCAATCTTTACAAGTGTTACATATTTACATTATATTTACATAGACATAGATTAATAACACATCACAATCAAAATGAAGTAAGTAGGAGTCCAAACATAAAAAAAGGGAAATAAAAATAATATTAGGGGTGGGAAACGTATGGCTAACATATCAAAAGGAAGGCTGGTTGGGTTCTTACCAGAGGGTTATGGCTTACCCTGTCGCTTATATCGATTAGGTGGTGACCTAGGGATTAATGTCAATTATTAGTTATGCCATTCTATTTCACGGTTCAGACACTTTGGTGCTAGAGTGTCCAGCGTATATATCCAGTATGTTTCACGCTCTTTCAAGAGTTTGATTTGGTTCCACCCTCTCCTCGGTCTGTGTACCTTCTCTAGGACCTGGAAGCGCAGCTGAGAGACATTGTGTCTTGCTTCTTTGAAATGGGCCGGGAGAGGCAACCAGGTGTATTGGCATCTGATAGCTGATTTGTGGCTTAAGATCCTCCTTCTGATTGCTTGGGTAGTTTCACCAATGTATAGCAATCCACAAGGGCATTTGATCACGTAAACCACAAAGCTAGAATCACAGGTATAGAGATCTTTGATGGGATAGGATTTCCCTGTCCGAGGGTGTGTAACTACATTTCCCTTGATCACGTTAAAGCATGACATACATCCCAGGCACGGGAAAGTACCTGTCCGTCTGTGACCTGTAAGGGTACGTTGATTGGTGTTGGTTTTTGTTCCTATGTCCGCACGTACTAGCCTGTCACGTATATTTGGAGGCCTTCTCAAACACATGAGTGGTGGGTTTTTGAAGGATTCGACTTTGGGATATGATCTGGTCAGCAATGGCCAATGTTTACGGATCAGATTATGTACTCTTAGTATGGATGGATGATGGTAGTGAACAAAGGGTAATCTTACAGGTTTTGTCACGTCACTTGGTGGAGTAGTTGTTTCAGTGTGGGCTCTATGTAGTTCAGCACTAAGGAGTTTTTTGGGGTAGTGTCGTGTAGCGAACTTATTGGACATCTCCAGTAGGCGGGTGTCTCTAGTGGAAGGGTCTGTGACTATCCTATTGACTCTTTTAAACTGAGACGTTGGTAAACTATTTCTGGTGGCCTTGGGGTGACAGCTGTCATAACGGAGGAGACTATTGACATCTGTGGGCTTGGTGTAAATATCTGAAGTTAGATATCCTTCGTCGTCCTTTGTTATTCTAGTATCTAGAAAGCTGATGCTGTTGAAGTCGTGGGACAGTGTGAATTTTAGCTCAGTTCTGATCTGATTGATATGATTAAAGAAATCTAGGAGACTATTTTGATGTCCACGCCATATGCAGAAAATGTCGTTGATGTATCTGTACCATACAAGGCCTTCTTGTTGAAATGTGGTGTTGGAGTAAATGTAGTCACGCTTAAACCTATCCATATAGAGATTTGCGTATGCTGGGGCTACATTAGAGCCCATTGCGGTACCCCGTGTCTGTACATAAAAATCATCCTCAAATAGGAAATTTTTTCATGCAGGACTAGGTTGAGGAGGTCAATGCATAGATCTTTTTGATTTGGATCAGTGTTAGCCTCTTGTAAGGTCAGGGAAACCGCCTCTATCCCTCTATCATGCTCGATAGAGGTGTAATGACTGTTGACATCCCATGTACACAGAATACTATCAGGTGGAATGGGTCCAAGTTCCTTCAATTTGATGAGAAAAGTGTTGGTGTCTAGTAGGAAGGATCTGGTCTTATGGGTGTGTGGAGTCAGCAGTTTCTCCAGGAACGCAGTTGCATCCGGTTTGGGTCTCTTGCCCCTCCTGGTCCTCCGGCTGGGTGTGGTGGTGGATCTAAAAAAGCGGGTGGTCTCGGTAGTGGATTTCCACCAGTGTCGCTGCCGGATCCCGGAGTAGAGCCGCCTGATGGAGTCGAACCTCCAGATGGGGGATGTCCTCTTGGTGGCTTGTTTGGTCTTCGTGGTGGTCGTCTCGGTGCTGGTTCGTCCCATCTGTATACTTTGTTGGTTAGGTAGTCTTCAATATCTCGTTGGAATTTTCCTCTTTTTCTTTCTTCAAGGGTCTGCGATGGTTTGTTAGAGTCGTCTCAACTCTATTCTTTAGTGTAGTTAACTCGGTCAAGTTAAGAGTGGATGAAAATTGAGTCTCAATCGCAGTCACTTTGGCCTCACTCTCTTTAATCGCTTCTTGTAGATACTCAATGGTCAAGAGTATTATATCAAAGGAACACTTATTGAGTATTTGTTGGAAGGTCTGGCAGTATTTCTCATGATCAGAGAATAGTGTTGGTCTCAAGTTACAGCGTAATCCTCGGGGGATCTTTTTCTGTCTGAAATATTCACCAAGTTTGGCGGAGTGGAGTTCGTAACCTATCAGTTTCTCTCGTTCCCTTTCCCAGTCTTTGGTTTTCAAGTCTTTGCTGGGAACGTGTAGGAAATCCGAGGCAGTCCTTATTCTGGACAAAATATCTGTTCTGTTCTGTATCTGTTCCAGATGCTTCATACATACATATTCCAGTTGACATTAGAACAGTCGGTGCTTATAACCAAACTCGTAGTAATATCTGATTCAATGGTTAGCACACGAGGGTGTGGTGCCAGTGAAGGGGCCTCTTGAGTCCCGTATTCAAGTCTGTTAGAATCACTGCACACACACACTTCTAGTATTTTCGCTTATTGGTGAATGTTTATTCGGAAGGTGCTCTTGTTAGAACTACGACAGTATGACGTTTCGGACGATTAGGTCCTTGATCACAAATATCGCTGGAATGATAGAAATATATACAATCAGGTGCTCAATCTTTACAAGTGTTACATATTTACATTATATTTACAAAGAATATACACGTAATGTCCAGTACATCTAATGTCTAGTTACTGGAGACGTCCTTAGCAAGGATGCCAAGAGAAATCCAGAGCTACGAACTCCACTCTGCCATCCTTGGTGAATATTTCAGACAGAAAAAGATCCCCCGAGGATTACGCTGTAACTTGAGACCAACACTATTCTCTGATCACGAGAAATACTGCCAGACCTTCCAACAAATGCTCAATAAGTGTTCCTTTGATATAATACTCTTGACCATTGAGTATCTACAAGAAGCGATTAAAGAGAGTGAGGCCAAAGTGACTGTGATTGAGACTCAACTTTCATCCACTCTTAACTTGACCGAGTTAACTACACTAAAGAATAGAGTTAAGACGACTCTAACAAACCATCGCAAGACTCTTGAAGAAAGAAAAAGAGGAAAATTCCAACGAGATATTGAAGACTACCTAACCAACAAAGTATACAGATGGGAAGAGCCAGCACCGAGATGACCACCACGAAGACCAAACAAGCCACCAAGAGGACATCCCCCATCTGCAGGTTCGACTCCATCAGGCGGCTCTACTCGGGGATCCGGCAGCGACACTGGTGGAAATCCACTACCGAGACCACCCGCTTTTTTAGATCCACCACCACACCCAGCCGGAGGACCAGGAGGGTCAAGAGACCCAAACCGGATGCAACTGCGTTCACAGGTACGAGTCCAAACATAGTAGTCAATATCTCTGATTATTCCCTCTCTCCCATAGAACTAGAAGTCTTAAACAAAGGGCTATCATTTTGCCCCACACGCAAGTGGGACTTCTTTCAATTGGAAAAGGATCAACAATCCTTCTACCGCAACATAAGACTCAAAGTCTACTTTGAGGGGAACCCTCCAATAGAGGGACCTAGACCCACTATTACAGCTACCCAAGGGTCAATAACCATCTGACTATTGACAACTTGGGCTTGAGAAACCCAAGTACCTTCATTCCACCAACAACTCACCATGCAGCTGAAGCTTTCATTAACCTGATTGATAGAGACATCAAGGAGATCATTCATGACCGCCGCATTGGCCTACTCCCTGTCCACCATAATCTATCCTCACTAGAAAAACAAGCCATTACCTCATTACAAAATAATAACAACATCATCATCAAACCGGCGGACAAGGGTGGGGCAATCGTGATTATGAATAAGACTCAATACATTCAAGAAATTAGGAGACAACTGGCAGACAACCTATAAACGTGTCTTGACGGATCCCACATTTACCATACGCAGAAAGATCGACACAATCACAAACAAATACGCCAGCAACGGGACCATAGACACCAAGACCAATACATTCCTATCCAATCAACACCCCATTACCCCTGTGATCTATATACTTCCCAAAATCCACAAGGATCTCCACAGCCAACCAGGTCTCCCCATTGTTGCCTCTACAGACTCAATGTTTAGTTCACTGTCTGTATTCCTGGAGAAACTGCTGACTCCACACACCCATAAGACCAGATCCTTCCTACTAGACACCAACACTTTTCTCAACAAATTGAAGGAACTTGGACCCATTCCACCTGATAGTATTCTGTGTACATGGGATGTCAACAGTCTTTACACCTCTATCGTGCATGATAGAGGGATAGAGGCGGTTTCCCTGACCTTACAAGAGGCTAACACTGATCCAAATCAAAGAGATCTATGCATTGACCTCCTCAACCTAGTCCTACGTGAAAATTAATTCCTATTTGAGGATGATTTTTACGTACAGACACGGGGTACCGCAATGGGCTCTAATGTAGCCCCCGCATACGCAAATCTCTATATGGATAGGTTTGAGCGTGACTACATTTACTCCAACACCACATTTCAACAAGAAGCCCTTGTATGGTACAGATACATCGACAACATTTTCTGCATATGGCGTGGACATCAAAACAGTCTCCTAGATTTCTTTAATCATATCAATCAGATCAGAACTGAGCTAAAATTCACACTGTCCCACGACTTCAACAGCATCAGCTTTCTAGATACTAGAATAACAAAGGACGCTTTGAAGGATATCTAACTTCAGATATCTACACCAAGCCCACAGATGTCAATAGTCTCCTCTGTTATGACAGCTGTCACCCCAAGGCCACCAGAAATAGTTTACCAAGGTCTCAGTTTAAAAGAGTCAATAGGATAGTCACAGACCCTTCCACTAGAGACACACGCCTACTGGAGATGTCCAATAAGTTCGCTACACGACACTACCCCAAAAAACTCCTTAGTGCTGAACTACATAGAGCCCACACTGAAACAACTACTCCACCAAGTGACGTGACAAAACCTGTAAGATTACCCTTTGTTCACTACCATCATCCATCCATACTAAGAGTACATAATCTGATCCGTAAACATTGGCCATTGCTGACCAGATCATATCCCAATGTCGAATCCTTCAAAAACTCACCACTCATGTGTTTGAAAAGACCACCAAATATACGTGAGAGACTAGTACGTGCGGACATAGGAAAAAAATCCAACACCAATCAACGTACCCTTACAGGTCACAGACGGACAGGTACTTTCCCGTGCCTAGGATGTATGTCATGCTCTAACGTGATCAAGGGAAATGTAGTTACACACCCTCGGACAGGAAAATCCTATCCCATCAAAGATCTCTATACCTGTGATTCTAGCTTTGTGGTTTACATGATCAAATGCCCTTGTGGATTGCTATACGTGGGTGAAACTACCCAAGCAATCAGAAGGAGGATCTCAAGCCACAAATCAGCCATCAGATGCGAATACACCTGGTTGCCTCTCCCGGCCCATTTCAAAGAAGCAAGACACAATGTCTCTCAGCTGCTCTTCCAGGTCCTAGAGAAGGTACACAGACCGAGGAGAGGGGAGAACCAAATCAAACTCTTGAAAGAGCGTGAAACTTACTGGATATATACGCTGGAAACTCTAGCACCAAAGGGTCTGAACCGTGAAATAGAATGGCATAACTAATAATTGACATTTATCCCTAGGTCACCACCTAATCGATATAAGCGACAGGGTAAGCCATAACCCTCTGGTAAGAACCCAACCAGCCTTCCTTTTGTTATGTTAGCCATAAGTTTCCCACCCCCAATATTATTTTTATTTCCCTTTTTTTATGTTTGGACTCCTACTTACTTCATTTTGATTGTGATGTGTTATTAATCTATGTCATTGCATTGATATGTACCTCCATTCAAACATCACGCTAGGTTAATGTCTCCAATCACACTGCAACAGCTACCAACATTCATATACATCCATTGTGGTGATTGGCAATACACAGACATTCCCTACATAGCATCACATAACACTCCTTCAAAATATCTATCCTCTCTATTTAACTTCCTTATAGCGCATACATTTGGTATATATACTTTATCAGGTGCTTCACTACCGCTACTATGGTGGATAATATCCCATTAGACATCTTTCTTCTATACTAGTTGAACCCCACGGTTGAAACACTTAGCTTCTGCATTTAAACATACCTATCATGTTATCTTTTTTTTTTTTTTTTTTTTTTTCCACATGATCTTTATTGCTAGGTACCATTCACAAACAACATGTCCGCTCTCCTTCTGAGCATGTGCGGAATGTAACTTCCTGTCCAGCGCTCAGGCGAGACCACTTCCTGTAAGGAGTGCAGGATTGAGATAAAAGGAGCAAAATACACCGCCCGGTGTCACTCCTCCTGCATCTCCCTGGGTGTGTACACACCCCACTGCTGTGCCACCACCGTGAGTGCCTATCCATGACCTGACTAACAAGCTAAATACCATTATACTACTATACTTGATATATCAATTGATACGCTGTGTTGCTCATACCAGGTCCACAGAGCGACTGCTCCTGACTGCCATAGGCACTGTGACCAATACTCAGCCAAAAGAGGCTACATTCAAGTACAGTATCTCTCAGGGTAATGTCCATATTGTACACTATTCACCAGTACCTCACCTATAGGGGCTCTACCAGGCTATATAAACAGCTTTCTTTTTAGCATGGGATTATAGTTGCACTGTACACTTTATCTGTATAACAACTACACTCAACATAGAGTACTATATCCCCCATAACACTATCCTGCTCCTACCATTGTCTGCTATCCCCCATTTGGTCTAACATACAATCTTCTCTGCTAGGCATACTCTGTACCCTGTACGGGACCATAAGGGATACATCGTGCTATTGAAACTCAAACTATTCTAAGGGTAGGCTTGCTCTTTTATTTGTTTTGCTTCTATCTCTACCTATGCTTTATGTACTACTGACTCTTACCCCAAACCCATCAGTACCTTTCTACCCTATCTCTCATCTTTTGGATTTTCCAGACCATAAGTAGCTCTGGATTTCTCTTGGCATCCTTGCTAAGGACGTCTCCAGTAACTAGACATTAGATGTACTGGACATTACGTGTATATTCTTTGGAAATATAATGTAAATATGTAACACTTGTAAAGATTGAGCACCTGATTGTATATATTTCTATCATTCCAGCGATATTTGTGATCAAGGACCTAATCGTCCGAAACGTCATACTGTCGTAGTTCTAACAAGAGCACCTTCCGAATAAACATTCACCAATAAGCAAAAAGACTAGAAGTGTGTGCAGTGATTCTAACAGACTTGAATACAGGACTAGGGAGGCCCCTTCACTGGCACCACACACCCTCATATGCCGTGTGCTAACCATTGAATCAGATATTGCATTTTAAATATAGGGCCACGTGGCGAATCCATAGGCATGCAGATTTGTACGGGTGCCAATGCAACGCACACAAACGCTAGTGTGAAACCAGCCTAAGGCAGATATTGAATCTGCTTTTAGCCCGCATCCTGTTTATCATCTCCTAGGGTGTAGTGTCAAAGATCTTTTTTATTATGAAACTTGCTTGCCTATGGGCTATGCTATATTGTGCAATTATTTTGAATTATTTAGTTCTTTCCTGGAATGTGCAATTTGACCTGAAACGGTGCACAGTGTCGTGACTCATTACCTCATTGATATTTTGTTTGTGTCATCCAAGGACAGTGATCATTGCCAGGTTATGCTTCATTTATTCCAGAACCTTATGTGATCCTTTGGAGTACCCCTGTCGGCGGAGAAAACGATAGGTCCTGTGAAGTGGCTATCCTTCTTATAAATGGAGCTTGATTAACAGGAGATGTTTTCTAGGGAAGTGCTCCCCCATGTCTCTAGCCCCCCTGTAAGCTTTAAAAAAGACTTTAGAAACCTTACACTTAAGAGGTTGCCTGGGTGGAATCTTATTAATAGGTCCTGGCTGCTGGCACAATCATCCCTGCTTCCTCCTTCTATGTGTCAGCCGCCACCTCCTCTTCTGCTGGGTCAGCCATCCTTTTCTGCTCCTAACATCACAAGGAGCAGACGTGGAGAGAATGATGGATTTGTTTTCTCAACCCATAATAGTTTGGTTCGAGATTATTCCTTGGGTTTCATGGCAGGGTGCTAGGAATGCAGTAGCTGTTGAAAGGGCCTGAAGAACAGTCAACTGCAGGATGGCCCGAATCATTTGAATGACTGAAGGGGTGCTTGCACGGCATAGACAGCTAGAAGTTGACATCCGATGATTGATGATCCAGAATGAAGTGCATCTAAATATATAGGATTGGTTATTTTTATGACTGGTTTCCACGGACGGGGTCCAGCAGGCCTTAAATTATTAGGGGTTTCAGGGCATGGTGTAAAGATTACATCGACCCCCTTCGTGGCAGTATTAAAGTTCACATTACAGAGATGGGATCATTGCCGAACTTCTCCTCTGCGAGTCTGGAGGTGTAATCTTGCTTCGGTCAAGTTTGGAACGAGATATAGAGAATGTTTGTTGATTAAACGAGAGTTAATGAAACCCGTGGCCAAGATGTCCACTTAAAGAGGGTTTAATTGTCTGTGTTTATTTCATGCGTGGGTAGAGAAGTGGAAAAATTGGTTGTGTTTTATGTTATGTCTGATGGACTACGACCCGTTTAGGGATGTGATCCCTGACTGCTGATCCTTGCTCCATCCCTCTTTTTCCAACTTCCTTTCCCCTACTCATGTGCTCTGCTGCACTCATAGGGTTCTGGGGTGGGAGGACACTGTGCTCCACCACTGCTATGCCTGTGCCAGGACTTCCTGTGTTCTCCCCCCACCCCTATTTCCTGTGGTGTTATGGTATAACCATATAATAAAGTGTGCCCCCTTCCTTGTTGTCCCCCTCTTCACCAGTACCGCTGACAGAGCTGCCCTCCCTCCTTCATGTTGAATTGCACTATAGTTTGTAAAGGTTGTTGATGCGTTTTTCTGTTTCAGTATGAAGAATTCAAGTCACAGCTGGCGGTATGAAAGTTCACATTACAGAGATGGGATCGTTGGTGAACTTGTCCTGGTAGTCGAGTGGAAAATCATTCGGTAAGTTTGGAAAAGATAGAGAGAATTTTGTTAATTAAACGAATTAATAAAAGCTGTGGCCACCGCCCTTAGGAGATTATGTCTGTGCTTATCTGATGGCATGGAGTGGAAAACTGGTGGTTTTAGCTAGATCAGCGTCTGTGATGTTGCAGCTCACTTCGAAAGGGTTATATACAGCACAAAAAACTTAAAAGGAACCAACCATCAAGACTTAGTGCTATGCAGCAGGTGATTGACATGTGCAGCATGACATCAGTATTTGTTTTTTTGTTTTTTTTTATTACTACACTGTGGGATGGTCTTTCAGCTGTAAGCCAAACCCCCCTCCCTCTTACAGCTGAAAGACAAGTCTACAGGACAGGGGAGTAATAAAAAATTTCGATATAATGATATTATGCTGCACACATCAATCACCTGCTGCATAGCACCAAATCCTGGTGGTTGGTTTCCTTTAACTCTGCTGTTTAGTCTTTCTATATGTAACAGCTAATGATGAGCCAATCGACTTGTCACTATTTGGTACTTGCATGGATATTACTGGGCTCTCAGTGCTTACTGAGTACTTTTGTGCTCACCTAGCGAGATTCCAGTGCCCCGCCCCGCATGTTTGGCACCTGATTTTCAGCCACCAAACTTGCTGACCTTGCTTGACAATCACAGTAATGCTGTATCCATGTTATTGCGGCATTACTGCCATTGACTGGCTGCCCAGCATCTTAGGGACCATATAAGCCATGCCATCTTGCATACATTGCATCCCGAAACATCATAGTGTGAGCATAAGGACAGAGCGAGCAGCATCTTGGGAGAGTTTTACTTCCGCATAAATATAGCACAACAGCTCTTTAAGAGCTATATCGAGTCTCTACTAGCTGAGAATAGTGTAGGGACAGTATTTGGAGTAGCAAGAAAGAAAGCAGAGTAACATTCCAGAACCTGCATATTAGACCAACAGCTCTTTTTAGAGCTAAATTTTCCCCACACAATACGTACTAATAATAATCCATGTTTTGTAGTCCCTTAAAAACTACTGGGCTTTCTGCCACCTCTAATTTTTGGGGGCCACCGATCTTGCTTGTTTTTTGTGTACGTACAGCTGCAGGTTGTGTGCAAGAGGCAGATGAAGTCCATGGAGCCTCGGTTAAGAGTCTACAACATGGACACCAGCCAGTTATCCCACCAGGGAAGGACCTAGCCCAGGGTATTAGTAGCCCTTAAGTCACTATCCAGCTCTTGCGAGCTTGAAGATATGCCAGGGGTTTACCATGGACTAGGTATCCAACCACAGACAGCTGTTTCGGGGTTGTTGCCCCTCATCAGTGTGGCGCAGATTCTGGCTGGTTGGGAGCAATGCTTGTAGACAGACATCACAAAGCACCCACTGACCTTGTGGAGACCCTCAGGGGGCGGGGCTACACTGGGAGAGAAAAAAAAACTGTGTTGAAATGCTGCAGACAGGGAGAGGATGATTGGCAGCGGTGGGCAGATTACACAGGCAGGGGGAGTGAATCTGCACTTGGCTGCAGCCCCTAGCCACCTCCTTAGTGGCTGTAGCATGTAAGTTTTCTAACTGTATTATCTCGGGGTACAGGGCTGCTCAAGTGCTTATGGACCCCTTGTCTGGATGCTGCAGACATGCTGTATCCAGTGCTGTAATGAGATCACCATGCCTGCTTTGGTGACAGGATCCTCTTTAAAAAAAATTGATCAGTTTTTAAACTGCACCCAAAAACGTTTCTACCAATGTTTTTGGGTAAAAAAAGATCCTAGCAATGTTTTTGGGTGCAATAAAAAACGGATAGGGTTTTTATTACATATAATCATTTTTTGCATCAGTTTTTGGACTTAGAAAAAAAAGTGCAAACACTGATGCCAAAAACGGAGCAAGGGTTTATGTGTGACCCTAGCCTTATCCTTACATGCAAGGCTAAGACCTGAAAAAGTATGTGGAGCATACTACTGAAGTAATGGGCACTGTTACAGAGTTGGTTGAAGGACCTCATAGGCCACATCATGCCAATGGTACTTTTCCAGAATGTCCAAGTGCGTACCCAAATATCTGAATTAGGCTCATACAAAGAGACCTTGAGTATGCCCTCAGAACTAAATTTTGTTTTAAATTTGGTAGAGAGTGAGACTAGTACAGTAGTTGAACCAGTGCAGAATGTGCATAGGCTTTCCAATAATTAGCCCTGGGGGCTGTGTCATAGACGCAGGAAAAGACAAGAGACTCTGATTAAAATATTACATACAAATCATTGTTATGATGTTGTTGACCATGAAGTAAAAGCATGAGGAGTAGGATTTCGATTTAAGAAGTAAATGGATTTAGATGGGAAGGGATGGACATTTTGATAACTTGCAAAACTAAAAACTTTGGGTGAATTTAGGTTGGATTGATGTCTGCATTGTCTGTTGACACGCGTGTGCGCCTATCCATTATGATTGCCCCAGCGAAACTAAAAACCTATACAGATAACACACTACCAGCAGAGCAGGCCAGCATCTCCAAGGTGCACCAGGAGACGTTGGGCAAAGTGTACAGTTTGGACACCCAATAGTTATAGAGCACTGAAGCATCAGGAAGGACAGTCACTTAAGTACTCTACCATCTTGGTCAACTTCTCCATCCTTGTCATAATTACACCCATATATCCCTTGCTGATGTGATCGTTTACTTAAATTGACCCTCAGTGGCATGGCTTTGCTTATGCTGTTATTTTAACAGTGGGGAATGGCAAAAATAAGGCCATTGCCCAACTCTAGAATTATGGAATTCCTGGACCCTCCAAAAGTAATGGTAGATGGCCCGCTATGGCCCTCCAAATGAGTTAGTGAGAACCCTCCCAAAATGGATAGAGAATGGCCAGCCCAATTGTATAGAGGATGGCCCTCCCAAATGTATTGTATATAAAATGCAGGTTTCCTGACACTTGCTAGCCCTCTAAAAACTTGAATTCAGGGCCGCAGAATGAAATGGAGGTGGTGATAGAAGAGGAGGGCAAAACCCAAAATACCAAGGTTAGCGCTGTAGCTAGCACTGTAAACTTTATAAACTGCTGGGGAATATGTATTCTACTATCTCAATAACAATGAGGGAGGGACTGCCCAAATGTATGATTAAGAGCACTCCTTCCATAACACTGGGGAGCAATTTGAAAAAAAATTTCTGTTGAGTTAGGTTTTTGAGCTGATTTATGCTAAAATTGGCATGCTGATTCCAAAAATGTAGTCAGTTTTGTTCTAGCACGTCAAGTTTTTCCTCCATAATTACCTGCCAGAGAAGCACAATTGCACTGATATCTGTAATAAGACTTGTTATCTGATTACAATTCGACTCATGTAGAGCTACGTGGCAACTTGTAAGAGTAGTCACAACTGAGACAGTGTGGTGAGAGGTGTGTGCAGCTCCCAATACGTCATAATTATCAATATCTTGAAAAAAAACACTTTTTAGGTACAGTAGTTTACATATTTTTGAGAAGACAAAAATCCTATAGTTCAAAAACTTGACGTGATAGAGATAAACTGAGATCATTTCTGGATTCAGCATCCAAAAATTAATTAAGAACAGTTGTCTGACCTAACTCCTAAAAAATTGTGTTCCCCAGTGTAATATATGTTAAAGAGCCAATTGAGGTCCCTCACAAAACTCTCTGCAATATGGCCTGCCAGTGTTTATAGATCAACACAGTGGTAGAAGTCCTCCTGAGAGAAATGACAACTAGAGTAGATACCATTTTTATATATGCTAGTCCTACTTCCGACATGAAGCATATAGCTGTGTGAAATAGAACTGTTACAAGACAGCAGCCCTGGCAAGAAAAAGTCTATGTGATGGAATCCTGGTGAGGGTTTTCATTTTAATTGCAACTTAATAGTACGAGACCTGCTGTAGGCCCTCCTAATTGTATAGATGACTTTCAGTGGCATCAACCATGGCTTTGCTTATGCCATTATTCTTAACAGTGGGGCATGGCAAAAATAGTGCCATTGCCCAACTCTAGAACTATGAAATTCCTGGACCCTCCAAAAGTAATGGTAGAGGTCCCACTGTGGGCCCTCTCAAATGAGTGACTGAGGGCCCTCCTAAAATGTATGAAGCGGGCCCGTCCAAATGTATAGAAGATGACCCTCCTTAATGTATGGTATTGGGTTACTTGATGCCCTTCATAAAAGTCAGTACATGGAGGTGGTGTTGGAGGAGGAGGAGAAAGGCAAAGCCTAACATACCAACAGGCGCTTTGTAGCTGGATTGTAAACTGCTGTGGAATATGTATTTCATTATCTGAGTAGCAATGAGGGAGGGTCAGCCCAAATGTATTAGCATTCATCTGAAACATATGGTAAAAGGCCACATTAGGCCCCCCACACAACTCAGGATTCCTGACACCTGCTGGCCCTCCAAATTTTAACTGAGGGCTGCATGATGACTGGGTGGATATGGTGTTGGAGGAGGAGGAGTAGTAGGAGTATGAGGAGGGTAAAGCCCAAAATACTAAAGGGCATGTTGTAGCTAGCATTGTAAAGTGCTGGGAAATATGTATTCCACTATCTGAGAAACAATAACAAAGGGACTGACCAAAAGTATGAGTAAGAGCAGTCCCTCCCAAACGTATAGTAAAGGACCACCTGAGGCCCCATACAAAACTCAGGTTTCCTGACACCTGCTGGCCATTTGAAAACTTGAAATGAGGGCTGCAGAATGACATGGGGTTGGTGCTGGAAGAGGAAGAGGAAGCCCAAAAAACCAACGGACGTGTTGTAGCTGGCCTTGTAAAGTGCTGGGGAATATCTAAATAAAAATGATGTATAAGGGAGAGACCTACAAAATGTACAAGTAAGAGCCCTTCCAATTGTAAAAAGAAAAAAAAAGGAAAAACGCTACTTGTGAACATACGGTAAAGGGAATATTTCTATATTCTTCTTTATATTGCCTTATATACTAGTGGATATGCAGGACAAAATGTTTAACATTTTTCTTGTAAAATGCAATTTGGGTTTGCTTAGGAAGGAGTTCTTGTGAATCCTTAAAGTGATGTAATACTGCGACAAAGTTATTCCCACAAACCATATGTGAGTCAGAAATGCATGAAGGCATATTGCCCAGGCTCTTCCCATTCTGTTTAATCACTTTCCCACCCATTTAAGCCTTTTCCTTAGACCCCCAGACCTCTTTGTAGGGTCCAGCAGAAAATTACTCGCATTTCTTACTGACTTGTATTGGACTCGCTATTTGGTATGAATACACAAGTATTACAAACTACTTGATACGATTCTCCCAAATTCAAGTACTTCACTATTCACTCATCACTATTAACATCATAAATGTAGTTGATGTAAGCTCATCTTAATGGGGTATATTACTATGACAGTTCAAATGTACTGTACTTACAGAAATTGGTGGACTGTAGAGGATTTCTTCCAATTATGGTTCTTAGAAATCAATGGGGCACTTCACTTCTTGACGTTTTATCTTATGTTTCTTGTTCAAATGTGGTTCAAATGTGGTCCAGCCTTCCTTCCCTTGGCCATGTACCTGAATATAGCACACCTTGTGCTTTTTGAAACTCCAGTAACGTTGCAGCTCTGAAGTATGGCAAAACTGGTGGCAAATGACATCTTGGCAGCTTCATGCTTCATTTTCCTCAATTCATGGGCAGTTATTTTGTGCCTTTTGTGCCCAACATGCTTCTTGGCACCCTGTTTGCTATTTGCCATGAAACTCTTGATTGTTCAGTGATCACGCTTCAAAAGTTTGGCAATTTCAACTGCTGCATCCCTCTGCAAGACATCTCACAATTTTGGACTTTTCAGAGCCCGTCAAATCTCTCTTCTGACCCATTTTTCCAAAGAAAGGAAGTTGCCTAATAATTAAGCACGCCTTATGTAAGGTGTTGATGTCATTACACCACACCCCTCCTCATTACAGAGATGCACATCACCTGATTTACGTAATTGGTAGTTGGCTCTCAAGCCTATACAGCTTGGAGTAGGACAACATGCATAAAAAGTATCATGTGATCAAAATACTCATTTGCCTAATAATTCTGCACACAGTGTATTCCACAAATAGTAACTAGAACACATGCATAAAATTTGGGTCCTTACCTTCAAATCTCTGGCACCATCTAGTCTTTAGTTTTATCTGCAGCTAGAGCAATTCACTCAACAAGTTATCAAATAGGGGATTCAACCTTTTCTTTCTTTTTTTGGTGGTACCTCTTGTAATCTACCGTATATACTCGCGTATAAGCCGAGTTTTTCAGCCCAAAAATTGGGCTGAAAAGTCCCCCCCTTGGCTTATACGCGAGTCATACGGCCCCCCTCAAAGTTTGGCGCCCCCACCTCAGTTTCTGGGCCCCCCGCATGCAGCGCTGCACATATACATTACGTGTCTAGCAGCTGTTACCCTCCGGTGGCAGATCGCGGCTCCCGGCTCCGGGCTCCATCTTCCTCGCTGTCTTCCTGCTTTGTGATCGGGGCTCAGCGCGATGACGTCATCGCGCCGGTCACATGACAACCAGGAAGACAGAGAGGAAGATGGAGCCCGGAGCCGGGAGCCGCGATCTGCCACCGGAGGGTAACAGCTGGTAGACACGTAATGTATTTGTGCAGCGCTGCATGCGGGGGGGCCCAGAAACTGAGGTGGGGGGCGCCAAATTATGAGGGGGGCCCTGCTGGGGCCCTGTATACTACCACTGGGGCTATATACTACCACTGGGGCTATATACTACCACTGGGGCTATATACTACCACTGGGGCTGTATATATACTACCACTGGGGCTATATACTACCACTGGGGCTGTATACTACTACTGGGGCTATATACTACCACTGGGGCTATATACTACCACTGGGGCTGTATATACCACTGGGGCTATATACTACCACTGGAGCTGTATACTACTACTGGGGCTATATACTACCACTGGGGCTATATACTACCACTGGGGCTATATACTACCACTGGGGCTGTATACTACTACTGGGGCTATATACTACCATTGGGGCTATATACTACCACTGGGGCTGTATATATACTACCACTGGGGCTGTATACTACTACTGGGGCTATATACTACCACTGGGGCTATATACTACCACTGGGGCTATATACTACCACTGGGCTATATACTACCACTGGGGCTATATACTACCACTGGGGCTGTATATATACTACCACTGGGGCTATATACTACCACTGGGGCTGTATACTACTACTGGGGCTATATACTACCACTGGGGCTATATACTACCACTGGGGCTATATACTACCACTGGGGCTGTATATATACTACCACTGGGGCTATATACTACCACTGGGGCTGTATACTACTACTGAGGCTATATACTACCATTGGGGCTATATACTACCACTGGGGCTGTATGTATACTACCACTGGGGCTATATACTACCACTGGGGCTATATACTACCACTGGGGCTGTATACTACTACTGGGGCTATATACTACCATTGGGGCTATATACTACCACTGGGGCTGTATATATACTACCACTGGGGCTGTATACTACTACTGGGGCTATATACTACCACTGGGGCTATATACTACCACTGGGGCTATATACTACCACTGGGGCTATATACTACCACTGGGGCTATATACTACCACTGGGGCTATATACTACCACTGGGGCTGTATATATACTACCACTGGGGCTATATACTACCACTGGGGCTGTATACTACTACTGGGGCTATATACTACCACTGGGGCTATATACTACCACTGGGGCTATATACTACCACTGGGGCTGTATATATACTACCACTGGGGCTATATACTACCACTGGGGCTGTATACTACTACTGAGGCTATATACTACCATTGGGGCTATATACTACCACTGGGGCTGTATGTATACTACCACTGGGGCTATATACTACCACTGGGGCTATATACTACCACTGGGGCTGTATACTACTACTGGGGCTATATACTACCATTGGGGCTATATACTACCACTGGGGCTGTATGTATACTACCACTGGGGCTATATACTACCACTGGGGCTGTATACTACTACTGGGGCTATATACTACCACTGGGGCTATATACTACCACTGTGGCTGTATGTATACTACCACTGGGGCTATATACTACCACTGGGGCTGTATACTACCACTGGGGCTATATACTACCACTGGGGCTGTATACTACCACTGGGGCTGTATATATACTACCACTGGGGCTATATACTACCACTGGGGCTGTATACTACTACTGGGGCTATATACTACCACTGGGGCTATATACTACCACTGGGGCTATATACTACCACTGGGGCTGTATATATACTACCACTGGGGCTATATACTACCACTGGGGCTGTATATACTACTGGGGCTGCGTGTATACTACCACTGGGGCTGCTGCTGTATACTACCACTGGGGCTGCTGCTGTATACTACCACTGGGGCTGCTGCTGTATACTACCACTGGGGCTGCTGTATATACCTCTGGGGCTGCTGTATACTACCACTGGGGCTGCTGCTGTATATACCACTGGGGCTGCTGCTGTAACACTGCTGGGGCCTGTATATACCACTGGGGAGGCTGCTGTATACCACACTGCTGGGGGCTGTATACCTGTGCTGGGGTCCACCCTCGGCTTATACACGAGTCAATAAATTTTCCCAGGTTTTGGGGCAAAAGTAGGGGGGTCGGCTTATACACGGGTCGGCTTATACACGAGTATATACGGTACCTTTATTTTAGCTGAAACAAGCAGTACTTGACACGTAACAGGCATTATATTAGCTTACCTCTATACACTGTAGGAAATAATCCAGTAAGTCACACTTTTGCTTCATCTGGTGGGGTCTACAGTCACATTCTGACAAGGAGGAGTGACAATAGCACTGAACACATATTTTGCTGGCTTTGTACTCAAGCTCTAGTGTCGTCTACTTTATATATACATAATATTACCACCAACTAAACTTTATTTGACATTTGAATTATAAACTTGGTAGATCTGTAAATGTTTATATACTCTGGGAACATTAAAACCACAACTTGAATTTGGCTCCCTGAAAGGCCATTGAGTAGTTTCTTGCACCTCCTGAGGAACCAGAAGAGAAACATGCACAACTAAACAAGAGTGAAAGTGAGCATAGGTAGACGGTGACTCAAGGTAAGGAAACTTAAGTCACATGCACAAGGGGAAAAAAAATGAGACTAATAAATGAAAGCAAAGAAAAACTCCCACCAACCTAACTGAGGACTGAGGAACGGTGTTGGTAAGGTAAATGAGCAATCACAAAGCAGTAACACAACTGGTGTGGTCTGTTTATAGCAGGCAAAAAAAAAGTTTTTCTGGGCTGAAATCCACCTACAAATATAGTCAGCAAATGAGTATAAATAGCCCCACCCAAGCTGTAATACGACAGAAAAAAATAGGAAAGTATGAAACACCTGACAGCAGCAAAGCAATGGAAGAAAAGCAAAGATAAGAGAATCATCAGCAGGTATATAGAGTCCTACCAAGCTGTTGCTCACAAAGGAAGGGAAGCAACCACCCAGCAAGAGGTCACTGGATCGAGTCCTGAAAGGCCAGGGCACACATGCCCATGCACTTTTTTGTGCCCTTAGAAAACCCGATCAGATTTTCTAAGGGTGCCAATAGGGTCCCCAGGGGTCCAGGACGTTTTGGGGAAAATTTTGGATTTAGTCATTTTTTCACCAAAAACGCATATGCGTTAACGCATGGTGCCTATATGTACCACGCGTTAATGCATGCGTCTCCCATAGGGCCCCATGTTAAAAAAATGCACATGCACATGCGTTAACACATATGCGTTTTGTCCAAAATGTTCCCAAAAACGGATTTAAGCCAAAAACGGATGGTATGTGTGACCCTGGCCAAACTGAGCTGTGATAAAAGCATATCTTGGGTTTCATAACTTTATTAATTTAATTTGAAAGTGCATGTACATGCTTACTACCTACAATGTTGTTCACACATCATAAATGACAAACTTTTCCCATTCAGCTTTAGAAGATCACCAGCATCCACTGAAATCCAACTTTTTTCTCAGGCTGGGGTTACACTTGGCATAAGTTTTTTTAGTGATATAAAAAAACTCATGCGTTTTTACATGTCCGCATGCATTTTTTAAGGTGTCTGATGGCTCCTTGCTTTTTTGGCTGCGTTTTTAAATCCGCACCAAAAAATAGTGCATGCACATTTCTACAAAAACGCATGCGTTTTTTAACATGGGCCCCTATGGAAAACGCATGCAAAAACGCATGTACAATTAGTACCATTTAGTGCCATTCAAAAATGCATGCGTTTTCCATAGGAGCCCATGTTAAAAAAACGCATGCGTTTTCTAAAAACGCATGCGTTTTTTTAACATGGGCTCCTATGGAAAACGCATGCGTTTTTGGATGGTACTAATTGTACTTGCGTTTTTGCATGTGTTTCCCATAGGGCCCCATGTTAAAAAACGAATGCGTTTTTGGAAATGCACCAAAAACGCATGGTACTGTCACACATGCGTTTTTGCTTTTAGGGCATGCGTTTTTTTAACATGGGGGCCTATGGGTGCGTTTTTACATGTGTTTTTGAAAACGCAGGTCTCCAAAAACGCTTGTAAAAAACGCAAGTGTGACCCTAGCTAGCCTCAGAGAGGAAATCTTGCCAAATTCACTAGCTTAAATGTTAAATAGATCCTGTTTTGAATGTCCAAATACTTTAAAAGTCATTAAGGAGAAGAATCACAGGAAGATTTACCACTTGGAATTCCAAGAAAAGCATGAATTACCCTCTATAAGAACAGAAGTCTTTTTATATACTGTTCAAATCTTTGAGATAACATGTCGGTATGCAGACTACTGTTATATAAATCCTGAAGTGCATGCACCATGTAACAAACCTCACATGCTCCTTTTGACAGCTGGGATACTATTAGACAAGCCATTTGTCTTGGCGAAAAGCTTAAGAGCACTAAAGATAGCTGTACAGTAGAGTGTTTGTGCCAGCACAGACAAAATGAACAGTGAATTTGTTAGTCTCCTAGGCTTAGGCAGATGTTAAGTGCATTTGCTTTCCCCTATACAGCCAAGCAACAAATGGGGTTTATTAAAACATTGTGCTCATAAAGATTTCTTTTATTTCACACCAGTCAACATTGGACACGGTGGAATAATTTGGAACAATTATAGCACTATTCGCAGAGTTGTGTTAGTTTTATATGAAGTTGTCACAAGATGATTTGTACAGTTAGTTGAACACCTTCTACAAATATACCTGGATTGCAGGTTATAAGCTCACACTGTGGCTGAGGCATACATTTAACATGGACGCTTTATTTTAATAAGTGTGTTAGGAATAGGATTTTGTGAAACTTACAAATTAAAGTGATATTTTCATGTTATTAAATCGCTTTTGTAAGTTATACAGCAGGAAAATAAGCAAGTTTGCAATTGACTTGCTTTTACTATCTGCTAAGATTCTCCTGCAATGCTAACAATGCTAACTTTTATATTTTCTAGTATACAGCTGAATTACAAAGGGCTGAGCCACCAGAGCCTGGTTGAGTGTGCATAGTGGTAACATTCTAGGAGAGGAGTTAACTCCTAACATACCAGTCAGCTCTCAACATCCCATTTATTTATGCACAACACTTAGCTGCTCACATTCCCTTTTCCTTCCTCTCAGATTTTGCCAAACCACTGTTTCAAATCTAGAAAGATCACCAAACCCAAACATCGGCTGCTTTCAGAGCAGTTCTCCTAATCATGGCTCTCATTGTCTGAAGTTATGTGCTTGATCAAATGTCTTATTATTTCTATGTGTAAATATAATAATACCAATTTAAATTTCAGAATAAACACTGATAGCTTAATATGTTACACCAAAACTTATGCTGAGCCTTATAGATCTACTAATAGTACAGCTCTACTACCAGAACTGTCGCTCAAGGAGGAGAACCCACCCAGTCAAAAACCAAGACATTAAAGAAACTGGAAAGCTTGGTGCTGCTCAATGTACAACTTTAGAATAACTATTTAAGGTTGCCTTCAGATTTGCAGATGCCTCCACAGCGTTTTGCGGAGGCATCTGCAAGCATCTGCATGCAGACCGCAGCACCTATGTTTATAATGGAGCGCACGGCGGTCTGCAGATGCTTGCAGACCGCCGTGCGCTCCCATTGCCCGCCATATGTGATCTGTGCGCAGGCGGATGCCTGTGCACAAATCACACGCTCCCGCCCGCACCAGGGACGCGACATGTTGCGTCCCTGGTGCGGGCGAGAGTGTGTGATTTGTGCGCAGGCATCCGCCTGCGCACAGATCACATGTGGCGGGCAGTGGGAGCGCAGTGCGGTCTGCAAGCATCTGCATGTTATAGTTAGAAGGCGTGCACTCAGAGTTTTATTTCACTCGTCGAGGTGCTGATTGACGGGTCTGGTAAACCCACGTTAGAATTAATGTAAAGAGACAATCGCACACTCATATGTTGATTTTGCAAAAATTACAGAGTCTTTTTATTTGAGGAGCAGCGAGAAACCAACGTTTCGGTCCTTCCCGGACCTTGATCACGGTAGTTGCTGCAAGTTGCAAGGTATACAAAAATATCGTCAGTATATACAACGTATTATTTACAATATATACAATTCACAATGACAAGCCCTAGTAAGGTGTCAATAGACACCTAAGTTTAGCAAAACGTGTTATCTATAGTTCTAATGAGAATGTAAACTCATTTACCCTCTTTCCTCTTTTTTCATAGACTCCTATCTTGATTAGGTTTGTGGTTGTCCCACTGGGATCTCCAGCTGTCAGGGATCATACATAATATACAGAGTTTTTAGAAATCTTGTTATTAAATGCATATCTATATTACACTTATAGTTACCTTTAGGGGCAGTAGGATTGAGGGGATCCTCGGACCCTATTCTGGGGTGCCTAGGAGAATATGTAGTATATTAGGAGGGTTTCCACAAAGATAGTAGATGTGATGTCTATAGATAGGTATACAGGTATATAGGTAAGTTGAGACAATGTCTCAATAAACATCCTAACATTAGTTGATTCGTCATATAGATCTCACCTTATTGCGTTTTCATTTATGCCCGGTGTGGGGTATTTCATCCCTGTATGCGCGGCCCTGCAGTAGCCCAGCCGCTCTATAAAGGAGCAGGCCGGAACTGTGTGGAGACGCCGGCGCATGCGCATGAGCGACGGGAGCGCGTCACCGGAAGTGACCGCTCCTGTGTATCACTCAGTTGCCATAGAGATCGTGTTGTAAGCGGCGGATACGCGTCACTGAAGGTGACTGCGTTTGTAACACGCCCAGCTATTACGGACATATAGGGAGGAGGGTGCTTATGATAAAAAACGTCTAATTAGTTTAATAATAGTTCAATAAGGGCCATAATGTTATCTCTATACTAATTACTAGTGGAGTCACAATAGAGTTAGTTGTTTTGGTGCAGATATGAAGAGTGTGCATTAATGGACCAGGGGTTGTTTTGAATAGATATTATAAGTTGCAAATATGTAACATATGTGCATATGTAGAACATATATATATAAATATATACATATATGTGCCAAGAACCCCACAGAATATGTGCAGGGAGGTTGGCCTAATGATGAGTATTAAATATATTACATTCTTCTTGTCAGGATCATATAAATATATACATGTGATCACTTGGTGGCGGATCCCACTTTATGGATGCAGATGCTGTTCTTAGTAGAAAAATCCTGTTGGAGGAAACTTAAAAGCAGAAGAAACACAGGGGGTCCCAACCCGTAGTCCAAACCTATACATATATCCTGTTATTATAAATCTCTATATTGTATAGCTATAAATATACCACCACAAACTACAATCTCTTACCCTCCTGGTGCACGACTATAGATAGACAAGATGGTGTAGTAATCACGTTTTCTCAGTACATCTAGAAGAGGGGATTATAGAAAAGAAACATTAGTGTCAGGTCAAATGGGCCAGTCTATTTCCCTGTTTAGTCCTTTAGGATTCAAAGTTTGTAATGTATAGATCCAGTAGCTTTCCCTGGTTTTCAACAGACGTATATGGTCACCACCCCTGCGAGGTCTAGGAACCTGTTCAATGATTTGATATCTCAACTGGGAGACAGAATGTCTCGCCTCGTTGAAATGATGTGGAATAGGTAGCCAATTTTTTTCACATCTGATCGTAGATTTGTGGCTCGCAATCCTGTCTTTTATATGTTGAGTAGTCTCGCCTACATATAGCAGGCCGCAAGGGCACTTGATTAGGTATACTACATAATTGGAATTACATGTATGATATCCCTTTATTGGGTATGATTTACCTGTTTGTGGATGTGTGAAGTGGTCCCCTTTAATTACATTTGAGCATGCTGCACAACTGAGACAAGGGAAAGTGCCTTTTCGTTGTGTACTCAGAAAGGTTTGTGTTGGTAGTCTTGTGTTGCTGCCAATGTCCGCTCTAACTAGAGAGTTTTTTAGATTCGGGGGTCTCCGCTTACACATTAAAGGTGGGTGGTCGAAAACATCAATCTTGGGATATGCCTTTTTCAGGAGGGGCCAGTGTTTTTTGATAATGTTATATATTTTGGGCATTGTTGGATGATGGGTATGTACAAAGGGAACCCTCTCAGTTTTGACCACAGGTGATGGTGTGTTTTCATGATTAAGAATTCTTTCTGTCTCTATTTGGATGAGATCTTCCGGGTAGTGTCTTTCGCGAAATTTATCACCCATCTCCTGTAGTCTCAACCCGAATGAGTTCTCCTCTGACACCAGTCTTGCTACTCTCTGAAATTGAGATCTTGGTAGACTATTTTTTGTCGAACTGGGGTGGCAACTATCAAAGTGTAATAAACCATTGCGGTCCGTAGGCTTTTTGTAGATGTCTGTACCCAAGCTGCCATCAGTTCTTTTGAAAACTCTGGCGTCTAAAAAATTGATTTCTTTTGAATCATGTTGAAGAGAAAAGGTTAGTTCAGGTCTAATTTTGTTAATATCTGTGAAGAATAACTCTAAGTCTTTAAGAGTGCCTTTCCAAACGCAAAAAATATCATCAATGTATCTTAGCCAGGTTATAGCATTCTTTTGAAACATTGGATGTGTATAGATATATATGTTTTCAAAATTATCCATATATAGGTTTGCGTACTCAGGGGCCATATTGGCCCCCATTGCGGTCCCACGCGTTTGCAGAAAGTAATCATCTTGGAAGAGGAAAAAGTTTTCCTTCAAAACTGTTGTTAGCAAGTCTAGACATAGTTGGACTTCATCTTGGGAAAATTCTGTTTTTAGTAATGCATGTTTAGCCGCAAGGATACCTTTATCATGGTCTATGGAAGTGTAAAGGCTATTTACATCAAGGGTTAGTAGTATACAATCTAAGGGAACCCTACCTAGTGCTTTGAGTTTAACAAGAAAGTTACTTGTGTCTAAGATAAAGGATTTAGTCTTCTGTGCCAAAGGAGTGAGATTCTTTTCCAGAAAAATTGAAAGAGGTGATAGGACGGATTCAGTGGAGGCTACTATGGGCCGTCCTGGTGGATTGTTTAAACTTTTGTGTATTTTTGGTAATATATAAATAACAGGTGTTATGGGTTCTGTTTTGGTTAAAAATGTAGCAGTTTTTTCATCTATAGTACTCTTTTTCTTATAAATTTGTAGAATCGTTTCTATTTTCCTCCTAATCCTATGTGTAGGATCACCATCAATTCTCTTGTATGTCTCCGAATCGTTTAGCTGTCTGCGAATTTCATTTATATAGTCAGAGGTATTCATAACCACTATGGCATTCCCTTTATCAGCTGGTTTGATTGTGATATCTTTGTTTTGTTGTAATGAATGTAAGGCTTGGCGTTCTACATGAGTGATATTGTTACGGATGGGATAGAAGCCCAACTTATGTTCATGTAAGTGTTCCTTCACGTCTCTTTCAACTAGAGTGATAAATGTCTCTATAGCATTATATATCTTAGGTGGCATAAAGTTACTCTTATTACGTAGTCCCAGTGAGGAGATATTAACAGTTTTTTGTGTCTCAGGGTTTACAGATGTCTGACCTGTCTGTCCTGACCCAAAATGCGTCTTGAGCCTAATGGTTCGGTAGAAAATTTGTAGGTCCCTTTCTATGTTAAAAGAATCCCATCTGGGTGTAGGGCAAAATGTTAGACCCTTATTTAATACTTCAAGTTCTATTGGAGAAAGAGTATAATTAGAAATGTTCACTATCAGGTTGGGACCCTTACCTGTGATCTTGTCCGCATTCTGGGCTGACCTCCGCCTCCTTGACCTCCTCGTGGGGTACCTCTTCGTTGGTGTGAGCCTAAAAAAGGAGCTCCTCCCCTCTGGCCTGAGCCAGAGTCGCTGCCAGAACTTGGGGATTGAGGTTGATATGGGGTTCTTTGCCAGGGTCTTGGTATAAACGGAGCGGGTTCGTTCCATTTATATACTTTATTTGAGTCGTAGTCTTCGGTTTCCCTCTGGAATTTTTGGCGTTTCCTTTCTTGCAGGATCCTTCTATAGTTGGCTATGGATTCGTTGACTCTGTTTTTTAATTCAGTCAGGTCGTTAGATGTAAGGGCCGCGCATACAGGGATGAAATACCCCACACCGGGCATAAATGAAAACGCAATAAGGTGAGATCTATATGACGAATCAACTAATGTTAGGATGTTTATTGAGACATTGTCTCAACTTACCTATATACCTGTATACCTATCTATAGACATCACATCTACTATCTTTGTGGAAACCCTCCTAATATACTACATATTCTCCTAGGCACCCCAGAATAGGGTCCGAGGATCCCCTCAATCCTACTGCCCCTAAAGGTAACTATAAGTGTAATATAGATATGCATTTAATAACAAGATTTCTAAAAACTCTGTATATTATGTATGATCCCTGACAGCTGGAGATCCCAGTGGAACAACCACAAACCTAATCAAGATAGGAGTCTATGAAAAAAGAGGAAAGAGGGTAAATGAGTTTACATTCTCATTAGAACTATAGATAACACGTTTTGCTGAACTATGTTAATCCTAGAAGTAGTACTATACTGCCCTATTTCTCTCTAGAGTACCCCGCTCCCTTGCTCTTATGGACTAATGTAATAAATTCACAGAATCTCTTATAAAACTTAGTCTTACTAAACTTAGGTGTCTATTGACACCTTACTAGGGCTTGTCATTGTGAATTGTATATATTGTAAATAATACGTTGTATATACTGACGATATTTTTGTATACCTTGCAACTTGCAGCAACTACCGTGATCAAGGTCCGGGAAGGACCGAAACGTTGGTTTCTCGCTGCTCCTCAAATAAAAAGACTCTGTAATTTTTGCAAAATCAACATATGAGTGTGCGATTGTCTCTTTACATTAATGCAAGCATCTGCAGACCGCCGTGCGCTCTATTATAAACATAGGGGCTGCGGTCTGCATGCAGATGCTTGCAGATGCCTCCGCAAAACGCTGCGGAGGCATCTGCAAATCTGAAGGCAGCCTAAGGCTCTTATAAATTTTATAAAGACCAACTTACTTGGTAGAGCAGCCTTCCTCACACACAGTATACCATTCCTACTCTGTAAATAAGACTATCAGCTTCCTCTGAATGTAAAACAGCTGATGGACATGTCTGGCCACAAGCTCTTCCACTATCAACAATTTAGAGAGTAAAGGCCCTGTCACACATAAAGAGATTGCTAACGAGGTCGCTGTTGCGTCACGGATTTCGTGACACAACAGCGATGTCGCTCTGTGTGACATGCACCAACGATCTGGCCCCTGCTGTGTAACGACACACTGCTCTGGGTCATTCCTGCGTCATTGTGCTCCCGCTGGGAACGCTACATCGTTGTGTTTGACAGATAATGAGCAACGATCTCAATGCTACGCTATGGAGAGAAAATTCACAACGACCTCGGTATAATTCTGGATCGCTGGTGCATCGTTTACACATCGCTGGTAAGATGTCAAACAGGCATCTTACCAGCGATGTGTAAACGATGCACCAGCGATCTCTGCACATCATTATCGGGATCGGGATCGCTGATGCATCGTTATGTGAAACTGGGCCTTAAGTGAGAGGTAAAAATTGCTTTAACATACAGGTGACATTTGTACCTATGTCTCCATGCTTTAATTAGCAGGAGAGACTGGAGCATCATGCAAACAAAGTGTACAAAGTTTATTTACGACACAACGTTTGTTACACTACAAAGACGGTACAAAAATAGCAGCTGAAAGTGGTCATTTGTAAACTCTTATAGTATGCATGGTATCAGAATTATGTTTACACAATTTGATCATAAGGTCTATACATACATGTAAATACAGAGTCCAGTTTGCATATAGATTAACAACATAAATCGTACTCAAGAAAGTTCCCTTGGGCTCTATAACTCTTATCAAACTGGCCAGCAAGTAAAGTGCAAGTGCGTAAGATAATTAGTCCAATGGAAATCAATAAGGACAAATAGTAAAGCGGGTCAGATCATGCACATAAATGATTTTTGTGGTGCATAGCAAAATGCATGCAATAACCATATTGTATGATCACAACATATCCATAACATCTGATAATAGTGGTATCACAAGTCAAACGACCACCACAGAGAGGAAGTGAGAAGTGAGACCCCAACGCAGCGTTTCACTGGATAAGCATGGTAGCACCAGCTTTCCCAGGGGGAATTTTCCGGGCCCCATAGGTGCTAAATCAGAATAAAAAAACTTTGACACCATTTTGGAAGCTAGATCCTCAAGGAATTAATCTAGGGAAGTGGTGATCATCTTGAACCCACAGAATTTTAGAAGATTGGTACATGAAAAGTAATTTTTTAGCCTTAATGTTTTCATATTACAAGATTACCTGGAAAAATGGACCACACAATTTGTTTTATAGTTTATCCTGAGTGCAACAATAACCCATATGTTATGAGCTGGGCTCAGAAGGGAAGAAGAACTATTAAGGTACTTTTACACGCCGCAACTACGGTGTAGCAACTGAGAGGCAATCGGGATTTCCGCCACGATTGCCTTGAAACTGCTACGAAATTGCGGCGTGTAATTAGGGAAAGTGATGGTGATTTTCGAAGTTGCTCCCGATTGCGGTTTCAGAGCATTGTTCAAAAACCAGAGGCAACCCAGAAGGTGAATTGCCCTGGTTTTGGTGTGTGAACGGGCGATAGGGATGGAATCTGCGTCGCCTAGTGATTTCCCAGAGGCGTGCCACAGTGTGCTGGATACCACGCCCCATCAGCGATGATTGGTGGGGGCTACTGTGTTACCATTGGCTGTCCCTGCACAGGGTGCCATCTTCGATGAGCTGTCAATTCAGCACCACACGCATCTGCACCTACACAACAATACACTAGCTAAGTCCAATGACACGGCCAATCAATAGCGTAAGATAATGTTATAATGTTCTGATGATGTACGATGTACATTATCCTGGGCCATATGGCAGTTCATTAATTGACGTACTCATCGCAAATGGGTGTCATAGGGCACGCACTGCTATATTTCGCGAATTAGGTGACGCTATTGTGTTGACCAGTGATTGTAGTTTGGGCGCGGTGTAGCGAAGTTTGGCACGCCCTGTGTGTTCGAGCCGCTGCACAGGTACGCCCACATTCCCTTAGTGAGAAGGGAGCATGTGAAGCGGCGTCGGGATTAAACCAGATGTTTCCCCGCAGGATCTGTTTCACCTTCCGGGGAGCCACGTTCCCTTAGGTTGACGACACAATTGCGGCGTCTAAATGCGGCATCGGCGATCGGTATCAACCGTCAAAAACGTGCACGCTCACGTACGGTTGCCACCGATCGCCGGTGATAGTTGCAGCGTGTAAAGGTACCTTTAGAGTTATGGAGCACCGTTTTGGCTGGAATAGACTGTGGACAACATGTTACATTTGAAGAATCCCTGACATGCCAAATCTTTAGATATCCTCACAATTGACCCTATTTTAACTTTTATTAGTCTGATCACTGGTTTAATGCATTGAAGTGCATTAGACCTGTCAGTTTTACACTGACAAAATGTCTTTTAGGCTTTGCTCTTGGCATGATCTAACAGGCCACTGTATCTGGCAGACTAGGAGGTCATTTGTCCTGATTGCAGGGATTCCCAAAGAGGTGAGAAAGGGAGCCCCTTCCCTCTCTCAATCTTCTAAATACAAAGATCACTATTGGGTTAAAAAGCCAGGGGCACTACAGGCACTGGCCAAGGGTGTTACAGCAGGGGCTCAGCTGGCACCTAAGCTGAGCTCCTGGCAGAGATCATATGGAAACAGCTCCTTTGCCTGCATAATTGTTAGGACATACTAGTACGTCCATTTACAGATTCACCTACCTTCCATTTGTTGTTAGGATGTAGATGGCATATTCTTTGCCTTCTCATGTATTTTGTATTCTGTTGTTTGTTTTATGGTACCTTTACACGCAGCTACAGGTAACAGGTTTTCCACAGGTAACTTACTGGTTGCAGTGAAATCATGGAGACATAGTTCCATTTGTACACAGCAACAAGATAGAACCATGTCTCCATGATTTCACTGCAGCCAGTAAGTTACCTGTGGAAAACCTGTTACCTGTAGCTGCGTGTAAAGGTACCATTACTCTGGAATCACTTTCTATCTTAGCACACTTTCCCTTCTGTAGGTAAATTGCACTCTGCACTGCCCTCTGGTTCATTAGGAAGAATATGAATTGCTTGACTGTTATTCAATGGAATATGTCCGAGACACCATTGTTTAGTCTGTTGTCAAGGCTATCCCAGCTCATGCAGGAACCACTAAGGACTGCAAGGTTGGGATTAGAGATGAGCGGGCCCATAGATGTTTGGGTTCTGTGGGATTCAGCTGGACTTTATATACAGTTCTGTTCTGGACCCAAACCTGACCTAAACCTCATTGGAAGTCACGGATTGGGCAACTCTCTGCCCACATTCAGCCAGCCATCAACAAAGCACTTCCATTGAAGGGAGGGCAGGGTTTTGTCAATTTTATGGGGTGTGGGGGGTAATACCACATCTGACATCACTGATTTTACCCCAAGTGTGAGCCATTGAACTACTGCAAGGAGCTCACACTGTGCCGAGCACCGAGTGTACCTGAGCACAGAAATGTTCACTCCAGTGGTTTGTGTACATAGAGCACCCCAACTCCAAACCTGAACACTGACATTTTTTGTAAAGTTTGTGTTTGGTATGAACAATGAACATTAAAGTTCAGTTCTCTTGTACCTGCTTGGAATCTCAAGTCTTTCAAGAATCGGCAGGGTCATTTGCATTTTTTAGTGTGTATTCTGTTTCTTGTGTCAATTGCTACACTATCATAATAGTAATCTTATAAAATGATAGAAATTACTCCATTACAATGCGTATTCTTACATTGGTTCGTGAAAGACTTCATTATGCCAATGTTACAGCTTCGATACATGCAATCACTGCAATTTGAGGAGCTTTCAAAGAGGATCCTAAATTGCAAAATTTTACCAGATTCAAAAAGTGGTGTGTTGACTTGTGCCATATAGCAAGTGACTAATGTAAGAATATGAAGAAAAGCCCCAGCCAACTCCACATCGCAAAAGAAAAAGAAGCTGCCTCCAGTCTGGTTTAAAAAATGACTGTTCATGTGGAGTGTCACCGTTTCCTGTTTGTGATTTTTGCTGCAGATTCTTAGAGAGTCATTTTCACAGCATCCTGCCCCCAGGAGTGTATTTTTGTACTTTTCATCTCACTCCTTGACGAGTTTTGTTCAATGATAATCTGGTTAACATTGAGTTTATTGATATCTGGCTGGCCTTGTCTGTCATCCCCTGTTTGTTTCCCCCTGACTAGCCCTCAGCCCAGGTCCCTTGGCTCACTAAAAGACACTTACTCTTTGTGCAAACATGACTATTAAGATTTCATGTATTAACGTGAATGGTTTGAATTCTTCTGCTAAACGTTTGATTTTCTGGAGAAATATTTGTAGAGAGAATTCTGATGTAGTCTGCATTCAAGAAATGCACCTAATATTGGAAGATAACTTTCAACTAACGTAAACTACCCACATTACTTTTTGCCATTTGTAAAACCAAGAAAGCTGGAATAGCATTTTTTATTAAACAATCTATAAAGTTTGAGTTACATGAGAATCTCGTTGACCCCGAGGGCCGCTATGTTTTTTTAAACTGTTCTTTGAACTCTGTACGGTATACTATAGTTTTTCCATATGCCCAATGCAGCTCAAATGTCTTTTATTAAGAATGCTCTTAACAAGCTTAATACCTTTGCCACAGGAATTAAAGTAGTTTGCGGTGACTTTAACCTGCCTATGTCGATCTCATTAGACTGCTCCCACACTTCGTCATCAAAAAGGAGATGGGTGCGGTGGTGTCAGAGTTTTCACTGTATGACATCTGGAGATACCAACACATCTCCGAGAGGGACCATATTTTTTTTTGTCTAGATTTGGAACCTACAGTAGGCTGGATTATGTTCTGATAGACTCTAGACTACTTCATGCATCTCAGAAATCGTAAATTGGAGTAATATCCTGGTCCGATCATGCTCTAGTATCATTATACCTCTCAGAGGGAGACTCTTTCCTTTCTCCCAGGAGATGGCGCTTTAATGAGTATTTACAGTCTATCAGGAGCAATGTCAGCCTTTTGAAATCTAAAGTGGAAGAATTTTTCAAAATTAATGACAATAACTCTATTTCTGATGAAGTACTGTGGATGGCCCACAAGGCTTTCATGAGAGGCAACCTAATTGAAATGGTTTCTATTGAAAAAAGGATGAAAGAATGGGAGGTCTTGGACCTTACAACCCAACTCAATAATTTGGAAATGGTCAACAAAAAGCACCCAGACCCCCAACTATCCACCTCAATTACAAAACTTAGAGATAAACTTAGATCATTATTCTTACTACACTATGAGAAGGCCCTTAAGAAGTCTAAAACACAGTTCTACTCCATGGGTCATAAGGCTGGGAGGTTGTTAATCAGAAATAGAGAAATTAAAAGTAGGTTCACTTACATTTGTAAACCAGATGGGCCTAAAATGTATCACCCTTCTGATATTGCAGTGGAATGTGACTATTTCCTACATAATTTAAAAGAGGAACCTCTCATGGTTCAGCCGACTGAACACGCCATACAAAATTTCCTCACAAAACTTAACCTCCCCAAGGTATCGTCGTCACAACTATCTGAACTTAATTCTCCCTTCACGACCCAGGAAATTGAACAGATCATTAGCACAACTAAAATGGGGTTGGCCCCAGGCCTGGATGGGTTTTCTAATGGTTACTATTGTTGCTTTTCAAAAACCTTAGTCCTTTACCTCCTTAGAAATTTTAACCATTGGAAAAAAACAACGACTATACGTAAGGAAAATCTAGAAGTTGTTATCTCAGCTATTCCTAAACCAAGAAAGGCCCCAGACACCCCGAGTAACTTCCGGCCCATCTCTTTAATAAATTGCGACCAAAGATTTTTTTACAAAATTGATTGTGTCAAGGCTAATGAGAATTCTTCCAATTTTGATTTAACCAGATCAGGTCAGGTTTGTTCCCGGAAGGCAAGTGAAGGAGGAACAAGAAGAGTGATAATCCTCAATGGAGTCTTGTGTGGTGAGTGTGCATACAGGAGCATGCATACAAGCATTGGAGTGAGAGGGCATGACTTAATGTTTTTTTGTGAAACAATTGTGCCTGCTGATTCCAGGTCTTTCTGTAACTCTCCACAGATGGTTCTTGGTTCTTGGACAACTCTCCTGATAATTCTTTTCACTCTTAGTGTGAAATGTTGCGGGGAGCTCCTGGTCATAGTCGGTTTATTGTGAAATTATGTTTTTTCCACTTCTGTATTATGACCCCATCAGAGCTCACTGTGGCCTCAGTAGTTTAGAAATTCTTCTGTGACCAATAATATCAGTATGTTTGACAACAATAATGTTGTGAAGGTCTTGAGACGGCTCACTGGTTTTAGCCATAATGAGAGGTTTCTTGTGTGGCACCTTGGTAATGAGATACCAATAGATTCAGCTAACATTATTATCACTAAGTGTTAGTATTACTTTCTAATTACTGACAGATTTCAGCTGGTGTCAGGACTTTCCAGGGCTTTTTGCACCTCTCTTTCTTCATGTGTTAAATACTTTTTTCCTGCATTATTGCTCATTATTACACATTATTACACATAGTTTATGGACGTCTATGGTTTGATTTCTTTGCCTGTGTGGATTGGATGAGCCGTTACTGAATCTGGGGAGAAATTCATGTCAATAGCAGCTTTAGAAAAATATTTAGAAAATTGGTGATGTCTTCAATACTTATTTCACCTGCTGTTTATTATAGTCAGAAGTGTGATATGCACAATTATATGCACTATGATGTTATTAAATATGGGATAAATTATAATGATATCATATGTATTACTATGCTGTTTGTAGCCGACACTGTATAATGGTACCCACATAGTCCTCCTGGTGGGGGTGGGCTTAGTGGGGGCAGGGTGTGGTGGAGCATGGGTGGGGGGAGCATGGGTAGAGTCTCGGGGGGCCCTAAAATTTTGCCAGTAAGCGGCCCCGAAATTCCTAGTTGCAGGCCTGCTCAGGCCCTTTTCCAGTTACGAATGGCACCCATCAGGGTTGCCCATTGTCACCCATTATTTTTGCCCTTATGTCGAACCACTTGCAGAAGCCCTTAGACTAAACCAGGGGATTAAAGAGATTAAAGTGGGTGATCAGTGTCATGTAATAGGGCTGTATGCAGATGACGTGATCATTTCCTGTACTGATATTAAGTCTTATCAGCAGCCCTGAACACGCTATCTGAATTCTCTTTGATCTCATACTACAAACTGAACACCATGAAATCGATAGCTTTTCCAGTCAATGTTCTGGATGCAGGAAGTCCTGCGTTGATTAAAAAATTCCAATTTGTTTGTGAAACGTCTAATTTAACTTATCTAGGTATCAAGATCTCCAAGATGTCCACCTTGGTAAAATTAAATTGTGCATCTCTTATACGTGAAATCTGTCAAGATTTAGATAGACAAATTCTTCTTCCTTTGTCATGGATCACTAGGATTCAAGTCGTTAAAATTACTCTATTAGCTATAATAACATACCTCTTTCATTATCTACCTCTAAAGATTCCATTAATGTGGATAACTTGTCTACAATCTATTCTTGGGAAATTTATATGGAAAAACAGGAGACCTAGAGTTGCGATGAAAACTTTACATTTCCAATATACTAATGGAGGAATGGGAGTCCCAAACTTATACATAAACCATAGAGCAGATATACTGGAAGTTGCAAAGGACTGGTTGGCCAATAACAGTAATCATAGGTGGATTCAAATGGAATTGAGTTTCGCTACTCAAGGGTCTACCAGAAATCTACTGGAAATTAATCATTTGAAACCCTTAAAGCAATTGTTTCCTTTACAATCTATGTCAACTCTATTCTGGTACTGGAATAGGTTAGATAGAGACCTCCTTTGTTCATTATATAGATTTATTACCATCACAGCTTTTGAAGCACACATCCCTGGGCTTTCCCTTGGGAGATGGGTTATGGCAGGAATTGGATAGTCTTTATGAGGGTGACTCACCGTGGCCGGGACTCCGGTTTAGACAGGCGATGCTTCTTCCCTCCTTGTCACGGGTGGACCGCGCCTGCCGGTGTAGTGCAGATCAAAAGGGTTTGAAGACGTCTTGTAGGGAACAGATTAAAGGGGTTTTTAATTTATTCGTGACGCCACCTATGAGTAGTTCGGTAATCGTTACCGACGCTGCAGAACCTCCGGGGGATGGACAGCAGCAAGATGGAACGCTCCCCACAGGCTGAGCGGTGATCCCCGGAGGCTGGAGCTGCTTAAGATGTTGTGCGGCAGCTGCGGTTACCTTGTAGTGCGGACGGACAGTTCATAAGGAAGCACGGACACAGAAAGTCTCTGCAACGGGTCTTTACTGTAACCAGCAGGCAGTACATGGTATACAGCTTACGGGTAGTAGACCGGGTGGACTCAGCAGTGATGGTGTCCCTTAGAAATCCGCAGTGTTCCTCCATTCTAACTAAGTGGTTGACAGTGTCGCCCAGGAATACCAGATCGGGTACGGGGAGGCTGCTTCAATGCCCTATCCATGATGTACGTTCTGGATGTTTTGGGGAGCCTTGGATCCCTCAGTGGGTACACCGCTGGTTAGACGACTGGAAGTTGGCTGGTGGTGGGGTGCTCCTGTACAGCTGCTCCTCCACGCTTCTGGTTCGCGTAGCAGAGGTGAACTGCTGCCAGCTTCGGTACCAGTGAACCGGCTGTGAGTTGTGGGCACGGGAGTCTTTTGGGAACCCGTGTGAATAATGCCCATTCCCGGTTGGTAAGGCCTCAGGTGGTGACACCCGACCGGTGACGGCCCAGGGGCTGCACGGGATGCGGAGCCCCCGCTCCTCTCCAAGTTCAAGTCCTCGACCTTGTTCTAGGTTCAGTTCTAGAATCTGTTCTAGATTCTTGTGTCAGTTCTCCTACACACTACCCTAGCACTCCGCCCACCAGGACCTAGGATTGGCCCTCTGTTCTAGGTGATGCATGTAGGGTTGGATTTCTAAATTAACCAGATCACTGCCGTGTCAGAGAATATTGCGGCTGCAATACCCTTTTGTGACGCACTCGTTGCGGGGCGCCACACTCCCCCTTGGTTGAATACGCTTGTCCCCAAGCGTCACACTACCCACATTACAGAGGTTTTTACATTTTATAACAGGTAATACACTTTTATTAATGACAGGTCATTGTATGCATAAAAGTGAAGTAGGTAAATAACAGGTTAACACATTGCGCGGACCCGGCGGGCGGTCGGCTGTCCTTAGGTAAAAGTTCAGGCTGTAGCCGCCAAGTCGCGGTGTTATTTGCCAACAGGAAGAAGTCTCTTTAGCAGAAAAGTTCAAACAACAAGTCACTTATGGAGGACAGTGTTCCGGACTCGTATAGCGAACCACCCGTCACAGCATACATGTCGCTCATAGGTTACTATGTCCCCTCTATACAAGTCTCGGTTTGGATGCCCTCGCGGTAGGTGCGATTCCACATCACGACGCCCCACGAATACTTTGGTACTCACACCCTCCTCCCTTACGAATCCCCACCCGGTGGATAAGTTGAAGGTGCTTACCCGCCCGGTTTTACGGAATTGTTCAGGCAATGGAGATTGGCGGCGGGCTTCGGCGCGAGCCTGCATGTTGGCTTGCAGTCGAGTGTGCCACTCCTCCCTTCGGATATGACGTACCTCTTCGTCGGAGTGGTGCGGCGTGTGGATACAGTCACTACGGCGTGATCGTTGTTGAACCGCTTGAGTTTGGTGGGCAGTCTGTAGAAAAGCCCGGTTCAACGGAACTGGAGAAGATGTTGTTGCGGCGGTACCCGACCAGTGCACCCGAGCTGATCGCCCAGCAGAAGGGTTCTTTGTGTCTCCCAGGCGAACCCGGTGTAGAGGTCCTCAGCTGGGCTGTAGATCTCGTCATCATCCTCCTCGATCTCTCCTTCGATGACTACGTCGGGCTGCTCGGCTGACGGAGACGATGGAACGGAATCCTCTGTGTCGGTGGGTGGCTGTGCTGCAAAGTTCTCCTCAGGATCGTTGTGCAGGACTTCCAGGCTGCCTGCCTCTTCTTCTGTAGCAGCGGGAAGTGGTGTTTCGATCCCGGTCACCAGGTAGGCCTCGGTAATTGCAGAGTAGGCCTCCGGTTCAGGGGAGAAACAGGCGACAGACTCAGTAGTGTGGAAACTAGTCGCGGGTTCCACAGGTGGAACCAGGTATGTGTCGGCTTCTTCGGTGGAGCGTATTGGAAGCTCCGGCTCAAGAACGGGGTCGGCTGCGGGGTTAACCGCCGGAACGGGTCGAGTTGTGGCCTCCACAGGAATGATACAGTCTATGGGCTCCGGTGACGAAGCAGGACAGGTGGTGGGCAACGGTGAGGCGGTTGAGAAGCTGGCGATGTCGTCTGGGCCTGGAGAAGCTGTACCCGGTCGGCTCTGCTGCATCGCGTGATGGAGTCTTCTGCCTAGGGTTGCACTCCAGCTGCGAATCGTCCACTCCACAGTCTCTAGTAACCGCACCCGGAGGTCTTGTAGAGCCTCTAGCCAGAAGTCGGGGCTGCCGTCTATGGTAAGGGCAGGACCCGGACCCGGTTGGCCTATGGCTGCTCTGGCCTCCGCCTCGACCTCCCGCATTAGGTCTTGGAGTCTCATGCTGGCCATTCTCTTCTTCGGAGGGAAACCACACCCGTTCAACCGGTAAACGTTCTGGTAGAGCTGGTGAAGAAGGTCTGTGACACTCCCATTTCCTCTGGGCTTTTGTAGTCCAATGGTGGGAAAAGTCTTTGGGGTCCGCCCCCATGGTTGATTCGAGCAATCAGGGCGGACAAAGAGTTTGGCGCCTTTTGTCTTTAGCCCTCCCACGATGAGGGGGGGGTTGACTCACTCCTGGGCTTGCACGTGGCGGATTCTTGTGGCGGGAACGCCATCTTGGCCCACAGTGAAAAGGCGGGAAAGTTCTTTTAGGGACGAACAAAGTCCAATTTGTAGACAATAAAGTCATTTTTAAGCACATTATACCCGTTCGGTAACGGGCCTGCTCGTATCCTGTTCGTGACACCATTTTCTGACTCACCGTGGCCGGGACTCCGGTTTAGACAGGCGATGCTTCTTCCCTCCTTGTCACGGGTGGACCGCGCCTGCCGGTAGTGGGGCCCGGTGTAGTGCAGATCAAAAGGGTTTGAAGACGTCTTGTAGGGAACAGATTAAAGGGGTTTTTAATTTATTCGTGACGCCACCTATGAGTAGTTCGGTAATCGTTACCGACGCTGCAGAACCTCCGGGGGATGGACAGCAGCAAGATGGAACGCTCCCCACAGGCTGAGCGGTGATCCCCGGAGGCTGGAGCTGCTTAAGATGTTGTGCGGCAGCTGCGGTTACCTTGTAGTGCGGACGGACAGTTCATAAGGAAGCACGTACACAGAAAGTCTCTGCAACGGGTCTTTACTGTAACCAGCTGGCAGTATATGGTATACAGCTTACGGGTAGTAGACCGGGTGGACTCAGCAGTGATGGTGTCCCTTAGAAATCCGCAGTGTTTCTCCATTCTAACTAAGTGGTTGCCAGTGTCGCCCAGGAATACCAGATCGGGTACGGGGAGGCTGCTTCAATGCCCTATCCATGATGTACATTCTGGATGTTTTGGGGAGCCTTGGATCCCTCAGTGGGTACACCGCTGGTTAGACGACTGGAAGTTGGCTGGTGGTGGGGTGCTCCTGTAAAGCTGCTCCTCTTTCTTCTGGTTCGCGTAGCAGAGGTGAACTGCTGCCAGCTTCGGTACCAGTGAACCGGCTGTGAGTTGTGGCACGGGAGTCTTTTGGGAACCCGTGTGAATAATGCCCATTCCCGGTTGGTAAGGCCTCAGGTGGTGACACCCGACCGGTGACGGCCCAGGGGCTGCACGGGATGCGGAGCCCCCGCTCCTCTCCAAGTTCAAGTCCTCGACCTTGTTCTAGGTTCAGTTCTAGAATCTGTTCTAAATTCTTGTGTCAGTTCTCCTACACACTACCCTAGCACTCCGCCCACCAGGACCTAGGATTGGCCCTCTGTTCTAGGTGATGCATGTAGGGTTGGATTTCTAAATTAACCAGATCACTGCCGTGTCAGAGAATATTGCGGCTGCAATACCCTCTTGTGACGCACTCGTTGCGGGGCGCCACAAGGGCAGTGTTCTTTTGTTGTTTGCAGACTTGTCCCACAGATTTCAAATGCACAGATCCATTTTTTTCAATACCGGCAATTTGACATTTTATACAATCCTGCACCCTTCCTGACTGCTAGACGTTGAGGCCGAATGACCCATTACAGAAATATTTAAAATTAGACTACCCTAATAACCACAGTTTATCCCTATTTTATAGAACCTTAAATTTACAGGTACAGTCTATCAAGACATCTTATATGATAAGGTGGGAGAGGGCTCTAACATTTACATCCACTCCTGAGGATTGGTGGCTGGCAGCTAAGGTGACCAAAAAAATTTCCTCCTGTAATCATTTAATGCAATTGAAAAAGATTCATGTGCATTGGTATTTAACACCGCATAAACTCTAAATGTGATAATTCGTCCTCATCGTTATGCTGGAAAGGATGTGGTGCACTAGGGGACATGGAGCATGTGTGGTGGTGGGGGTGCGCTATAGTTGGAATTTTTTGGTATCAGGTTGAAGATTTAATTAAAAAAAATTCTGAAATATATTACCACTTAGATGGCCCCCTAGCAGTGTTGAGGAATGGTTTTGACTCTATCCCTCCAGGGCTGTCTCCGGCCTTGTCTCACATACTGACTGCCGAATGGCAATGTCTGACTAAATGCTGGAGATCTGAGACTCTACCTACTCAAAAGGAACTAATTGCGAGAATTAAGTCACACTATCATCATGAATGGTATCTTTCATCTACTCTCAAACAACGAGAGCGTATTGGCAAATTTTGGGTCTTAAGGTACCTTTATACGCCACCACTGTGGCTATCAACAGGTAACCACCGCACGTGCACACGCACGTTTTTAACGGTGGATACCGATCGCTGATGCCGCATATACACGCCGCCATTGCGTGCTCCACTGAAGGTATCTTTGTTCCCCGGAAGTGCCGACGGGTGCCGCGGCTAACTTCCTGTGGAATACTTTCGCTACTTCACACGCCACTACCACAAAGGAATATGGGCATACATATTTCACGCCGTAAGTGCACAGAGTGTCACAGGCGTGACAGAGTTGTGTATTCCATGATGCACAAGCGTTGATTGGACAACGGAATAGCGTCATGATTGGCCAGCCTGCGCAGGAAGGCTGGCTAATACATGACGCCATTGCAATTGTGGACTGTGAATGGTCAGCTTTTCAAATATGGCGCCCTGTGAAGGGACAGCCAATGGTTACACAGTTGCCCCCACCAATGATCGCTGATGGGGCGTGGTATCCATGACGCCATGGCACGCCCCTGGGAAATCACTAGGCGACGCAAATACCTTGCCTGTGCCCCATTTACACGCCACCACCATAGCAATTGTGCCTTTCTGTTTTTGAGCATGGCTCAGCAACAGGTATTCGAAAGAACTGCAGGGCACAGGGAGGAACTCCCTTATTTACACGCCGCCATTTCGTAGCAATTTCATGGCAACAGGCACAATTGTCCCCAGTGCCCGGCAGTTGCTGCCTTCCTGTGGCAGCGTGTAAAGGTACCCGTATGGTTGTCGTCAGAATTTGCGTTACCACTATCATAAGTTTCTCTGACACTGTTCATTTGAACTGTATCTAGATTTGCTGTTGAAACCTGGGCACCCTCCCCTCCCTGGACTTTTCTCTTGTGCCCATCCCTCCTTCCTCCTCCCCCAGTAACACCTCCCTCTTATGTACTCCTTCTGTTCCAAAACACCCTTCACATGTTTATGCTGGCACTGTAGTTACTGATACCTTATTGTTATGGAAATTGAGCTTTCTTTCAATAAAAAGATTATTGGTTAAAATAAAAAAATAAAAGTAAAGCAAATGGCACATCCAGTACTCGTTAACTAATATATACAGCATAAAAAGATCTTTAATTAACACAATCAGAAGACAGAGAGTACCGTATATACTCGCGAGTCTTCAGTGCTGTATACCGATGTATACATCGGTATACAGCAGCCCCCGCATCCCCAGTAATGCAGGGCCCCCCCAGCCTCGCTCCGGTCACCTGTAAAGCAAACTATACTTATCAGTGTCCCGCTGTCCGCGATCCTCCATCTTCATGCGTCTTCTTCCTGTTTCTGTGCTCGTCGCAGGCAATGACGTCATTCCCTGCGACGAGCACAGGAAACAGGAAGAAGACGCATGAAGATGGAGGATCGTGGATGTCAGCGGCGAGCGGGCGCGGACAGCGGGACACTGATAAGTATAGTTTGCTTTACAGGTGACCAGAGTCAGGCTGGGGGGGCCCTGCATTACTGGGGCTGCCTGTATACTACCGCTGGGGCTGCAATATACTACCACTGGGGCTGTATACTACCACTGGGGCTGCTATATACTACCACTGGGGCTGTATATACCTCTGGGGCCCTGTATACTACCACTGGGGCTGTATAAACCACTGGGGCTGTATATACTGCTGGGGCCCTGTATACTACCACTGGGGCTGTATATACTACCACTGGGGCTGTATATACCTCTGGGGCCCTGTATACTACCACTGGGGCTGTATAAACCACTGGGGCTGTATATACTGCTGGGGCCCTGTATACTACCACTGGGGCTGTATATACTACCACTGGGGCTGTATATACCTCTGGGGCCCTGTATACTACCACTGGGGCTGTATAAACCACTGGGGCTGTATATACTGCTGGGGCCCTGTATACTACCACTGGGGCTGTATATACTACCACTGGGGCTGTATATACTACTAGGGCTGCGTCTATACTACCACTGGGGCTGTATATACCACTGGGGCTGTATATACTACTGGGGCTGCGTGTATACTACCACTGGGGCTGCTGTATCTACCTCTGGGACTGGTGTATACCACACTGCTGGGGGCTGTATACTTGTGCTAGGGTCCACCCTCGGCTTATACACGAATCAATAGATTTTCCCAGGTTTTGGGGGCAAAAGTAGGGGGGTCGGCTTATACACGGGTCGGCTTATACACGAGTATATACGGTATTTGTTACTATGAATATGTTTACCACTGGATGGATTGTCTTCCATTTCACTAATCCAGGTTGGAAACGTTTTTTTTTTTACTATGTCTCTTCAGTTTTTGCAGTTTATTCCACTGTGGTTATGATTTGGTGTTGTGTTGTTTAGTCCTATTATTTTCTCTTTTACTTTGCAACCATGACATAACCCTGTCTTTATTTACAGGCATTTGGCTGCACATTATGTTACATCTTGTCTATTAAGTTATTATTATTATTATTATTATTATTAATTTATATAGCACCATTAATTCCATGGTGCTGTACATGAGAAGGGGTTACATACAAAATTATAGATCTGGTTTACAGTAGACAAATTAACAATGACAGACTGATACAGAGGCGAGAGGACTCTGCCGTTGCGGGCTTACATTCTACGGGGCAAACAGTAGGTCAGGGATGCAGCAGATTAAGTTTTGTTTTTTGTCAGTGTTTTTTATTTAATTTTAGTCAGACACTCTTGGGTGATATTCACATTTTCTTCATGTTTTGCAAATATTTTAATTCACCTTTCTGTTTATGATTGCACTGAATAAAGATCCATTGATACTGCATATATTTGTTGAGTATTGGACTGGCAATTTTGTGCTCCTTTTCTTTTTATTTCATGATTTTTTTACATTGTGCATTTAGGCAACGTTCACACGTAGCGTAATGCAGGCATATTCCTGCTTTTACGCCACGCTTTTGAGCGCTCACGTAAAAGCAGTGCTAAAGAAAGCTGGATATGCCTTCCAGCAAAAGCTATGGCTTTTGCTGGCAGGCGTGCAGACATGGCGTTTTGCCGCATATTTTTTTTGCGTGGGCGCTTTCACTGTATATGCACCCGCACAAAAAGATTTGACTTGAACAATTCTTGCCGTTTTTTTCGCCGCCTTTCCCCATAGGCTATATGTTAACATGGCCTCGGGGGAAGTGCGATGGTCAGGCATGCAGTAGCGCTTTTTTCCACGCAAACAAGTGCCGCTGCGAATACGCGGCAAAAAGCGCAATGTGTGAATGTAGCCTAAGTGCTCCACATTTTTAGACATGAGGTGTCGAACTCATTTGAGCACGTCTGTCAAGTTATAAGAATGAGCGTTACCTAAGTCTGCATAAAACTGGCACTCTGTTTAGCATATGAATATTTAATGGCTGTAATACTCAAATTAGGTTCCGTCCTTCTCCTTTTTTGGACTAGACTTCATTATTTCCTTTCATCTACTATTAATGCCAGGGTAATTGTTCTGTCTTCTCCTCCTCTTCTGCTCGACCCTGACCTACACACTATTTTTAATTCATTTGCTCTTCTTTCATGTTCTTAGAAATGGAATACTATCTTGTAGTTCACGCAAAAGTTGCAATTATACCAGCCATAATAAGGTTGAGGTAAGGATCTTTAATACGTGCCTTGATTACACCAACTGTTCTAAAGTACCTAAATGTAATAGGCAATTAGCAATAGCATACATGTTTGACAACAACATAAATTACTTGGGAATAATGGTACCTCATTAAGGAGAACCTCTCTACCTCATCCTTTCAACAAAATTATCTAAAAGTGCAAAGTATATGCATATGATAGATGAGGGCGAATGTGTAATATTTCTGAAATGTGGCCATGATATGAAATGGACAAAATGATAGTGATGTGTTAGCCCAAGACAAAAAAAAGTCAAACTTAAACTATATTAATCCAACGACAACATTGGAAAGCCAACTGCATGAGATGCCTAATTACCAGTATTTGTATCCAAATCATTAACTCCAATGCAAAATCTAGACAGGACTCGATCTGTCAATTTCCATTCATAATACTGTTATCTTTATATGAAAAAGAGATCTAGATCAGGCCTGAGTACGTTTCCTTACCAAACCTAAAAGTGGACGGTAGAATGCTATCCCCACAGGAGTCATTGAATGAGATACTCAAAAAGTACTCTCCGAAGGATAGCTAAAGTGCCATTTTTTAAGTACTTCAGACACTCCTGTTATAACTTATCTAGACCAATATTTCCAAACAAAATTTAGTAATGAAACTGGAATATTAGAAAAATAGTTTAAGTACTATAAAAATGAATAATAATAATAAAAAAAAAAAATAATAATAATAATAATAATAATTATTATTATTATTATATTACTAAAGTTCATTTTAGTCAATAGATCTTGGAATAATAATAATTTGCACAATTGGATGTATTTAAGAAAATGTTCCTGTTTTGAGAAAATCTTATATATGTGCCCCTGCTATGCTATGTACTGTGTAATGGCCGTGTCTGACCGTACAGAGACATGGTCTGATCATACCACATCTCTTGTGCTGAGATAATCTTATATATGTGTCCAGTGGTCGTAACTACCCCGGTCGCAGCGGTCGCGACTGCGACTGGGCCCGCCCCCGGGGGGGGCCGGCACCCCCCGGGGGGCCCAGTGACCCGTGCTGACAGCCGGCCGCCGCGACCGCGATAGCGCCGGCCGGAGAGGAGGGAGGACGGGAAGTGAGAGAAAGCTCACTTCCTGCTGCTGTGCCCGCCCCCCCTCCCCTCCTCACTGCGGACCGCGGGACAGTGAAACCGTGCACGGCGGCGCGGTGACAGGAGCTCATATGTCTGTGGGGGCTGGGGGCCATCCAACCGGGGATCAACCTCAGCAAGCTGATCCCCAGGAGAGACTTCCAGACTCTGTACCTGGACTGCACAACGCCAGGTCAGAGTCTGTATTGTGTGCCCCATATACTGTGTGCCCTCTCCCACTGTACTGTGCCCTCCCCATATACTTTGTGCCCCTCCCCATACTTTGCGGGCTCACCTCATGTACTGTGTGTACCCACCCCATATACTTTCCCCCCCTATATTGTGTGCCCCATATATTGTGTGCCCCCTTCCCATACTATGCCTCCCCATCTACTATGCCCTCCCATATAATGTGCCCCCCTCTTATACTGTATGCCCCATATACTCTGTGCCCACCTACCCATACTGTGTGTGCCAACCCCATATACTGTACCCCCTATATTGTGTGCCCCATATACTGTGTGCCCCCTCCTCCCACTGTACTGTGCCCTCCCCATATACTTTGTGCCCGCTCCCCATACTTTGTGTGCCCACCTCATGTACTGTGCGTGCCCATCCCATATACTGTCCCCCCCTATATTGTGTGCCCCATATACTGTGTGCCCCCTTCCCATACTGTGCCTCCCCATCTACTATGTCCTCCCATATACTGTGCCCCCTTCTTATACTGTGTGCCCCATATACTCTGTGCCCACCTACCCATACAGTGTGTGCCCACCCCATATACTGTACCCCCTATATTGTGTGCCCCATATACTGTGTGCCCCCTCCTCCCACTGTACTGTGCCCCTCCGATATACTTTGTGCCCGCTCCCCATACTTTGTGTGCCCACCTCATGTACTGTGCGTGCCCACCCCATATACTGTCCCCCCTATATTGTGTGCCCCATATACTGTGTGCCCCCTTCCCATACTGTGCCTCCCCATCTACTATGCCCTCCCATATACTGTGCCCCCTTCTTATACTGTGTGCCCCATATACTCTGTGCCCACCTACCCATACTGTGTGTGCACGCCCACCCCTTATACTGTGCCCCCTACCCATACTGTGCATGTGTGCGCCCACCCCCTTATACTGTTTGCCCCCATACTGTGCCCTCTCCAATACTGTGCGTGCCCCCCACCCTTATACTGATTCCTCCCCCATACTGTGCCGCCCACCTCTATACTGTGTGCCCCATAACAAGACTTCACCAACGCCAGGTCAAACTCAAATGTTCTGCGCATGCCCCCCTCCCCACTGTATGCCCCCATACTGTGTCCTATACTGTGCCTCACACTGTCTCCATAATAGGACTTCACCAACACTAGGTTAGTCTCAAAATGTTATGCATTGGTGCCCTGTACTGAGTGCTTTATGGCGCCCCACACTGTGCCCCATAACAGGACTGCACCAACACCAGCTCACACCTGAAATGTTTTGTAATTCTGCCCCCTACTGTGCCCCACAGTGTGTCCTGTGCTTCATATAGTATAAAAGTGGCACCGAAACCCCATAACAGGACTGCACCAATGCCAGGTCAGAGAACCAAGCACTGTACCCCATAATGGTCCATGTGTGCTGCACTATATAGAACCAGGCTGTTTCCTATAATATGCCCTGTGCCTCATTGTACATTACTGATGGAATGTGCCTGATACCTGTGCCTCATGTCAGATGCTGTATATAAGTCTGAGCGCCTCATACACTGATGCATTATATGGTGGCGGGAGAAGGAAGACCATATAAACCATGATGAGGGATATATACCACAATAAGGGCCACATTCCAGGAGGAGGACCATATATAGCAGTATGAGGGACAGTAATACATAAAGAAGGGGGAGAGGGGTCAATCTATAAATCTTGAAAGTATGTAGAAAATTACACAGGGCCCATACATCAGACCAACGTGTGTGTGTGTGGGGGGGGCAGGCCCGGACTGACCATTGGGAGAGGCGGGACTTTTCCCTATGGGCCGGTAGTTGTCGAGTGGGTGGTGCCACAGCACCTGCTCAGCGGGCCGCAGGTCGGCTTTAAATCACTTTGCAGCCACCACCTGCCGGCATAGCAGGGACTGGGGAGCTGGCTGTCTATGTGTCTGTATGTGGCTGTGGCTGGCTGTGTGTGTCTGTGGCTGCATGGCTGTGGCTGCCTGTGTGTGACAGACTGTGTCTATGTGGCTGACTGTGTCTTTGTGTGGCTGTGTCTAGCTGTGTGGCTTCTGACTATGTCTGTGTGTGGCTGGGGCTGTATAGCTGTATAGCTGACTGTGTGGCAGGGCTGCGTGGCTGTGGCTGGCTGTGTGTCTATGTATGGCTGGGGCTGCGTGGCTGTAGCTGACTGTGTGTGGCTGGGGCTGTGTGGCTGTAGCTGACTGTGTGTGGCTGGGGCTGGCTGTGTGGCTGACTGTGTGTCTGACTATGTATCTGTGTGTGGCTGAGGATGTATGGCTGTGGCTGACTGTGCGTGCCTGGCTGTGTGGCTGACTGTGTGTAGCTGGGGCTGTGTGGCTGGCTGTGTGGCTGACTGTGTCTGTGTATGGCTGGGACTGTGTGGCTGTGCTGTGTGGCTGACTATATGTCTGTGTGGCTGAGGCTGCGTGGCTGACTGTGTGTGGCTGGCTGGCTGTGTGTGGCAGACTGTTTCTGTGTGTGACTGGAGCTGTGTGTGGCTGGGGCTGCTTGGCTGTGTGTGGCTGACTGTATGGCTGTGTGTGTGGCTGGCTGTGTGTGGCAGGTTGGATGTGTGGCTGGCTGTGGCTGTCTATGTGGCTGGCTGCACCTGTGTGTGGCTGTTTTGTGTGTGGCTGGTGGCTGTCTATGTGGCTGTGTGTGGCTGTCTGTGTGTGGCTGTCTGTGTGTGGCTCTCTGTGTGTGGCTGTCTGTGTGTGGCTGTGTGTGTGGCTGTGTGTGTGGCTGTGTGTGTGTGGCTGTGTGTGTGTGGCTGTCTGTGTGGCTGTCTGTGTGTGGCTGTCTGTGTGGCTGTCTGTGTGGCTGTTGTGTGGCTGGCCGGTGGCTGTCTGTGGCTGGCAGTTTGTATGTGGCTGTGTATGTGTGTGGCTGTGTATGTGTTTGGCTGGCTGCATCTGTGTGTAGCTGGCTGGTGGCTGCCTATGTGGCTGGCTGTTTGTGTGTGGCTGTATATGTGTGGCTGGCTGTGTCTGTGTGTGGCTCGTGGCTGTCTATGTGGCTAGCTGTGTGTGTATGTGTGTGTGGCTGGCTTTGTGTGTGTGGCTGGCTTTGTGTGTGTGGCTGGCTTTGTGTGTGTGGCTGGCTTTGTGTATGGCTGGCTTTGTGTGTGTGGCTGGCTGTGTCTGTGTGGCTGGCTGACTGTGGCTCTGTGTGTGGCTGGCTGTTTGTGTGTGGCTGGCTGTTTGTGTGTGGCTGGCTGTGTGTCTGTGTGTCTGACCACTGTAACCCCACAATCCTGAGAAACAGAGCTTTGAAGAGCACCATGTAAATGGACTGTGGTTGATTATTCCCTCTGCTGCACCATTCAAATGTGGCTCTTCAAATAACTTCTTTAAGAAAGTGGCGAGGGCCACAACAGGGTAAAAGCAAGATTTACGTATTGGGGCTGATGGGTGATATAGTGTGTGGGCTGGTGGGGCTTGTTTTCCAGGGCTGCTTTTTGGTCCCAGTCTGGCCCTGAGGGGGGGAATGGGGGGGAATATGGGCGGGTGGGGTATGGGGGGGGGGCGTAGGTCTGAATTTCGCACCGGGGCCCACCAGACTCTAGTTACGCCACTGTGTGTGTCCCTGCTATGTACTGTGTAATGGCAGTGTCTGACTGTACAGGGACATGGTCTGATCATACCACATCTCCTGTGCTGAGATAATCTTATATATGTGTCCCTGCTATGTACTGTGTAATGGATGTGTCTGACTGTACAGGGACATGGTCTGATCATACCATATCTCCTGTGCTGAGATAATCTTTTACATGGGCCCCTGCTATGTACTCTGCTATGTACTGTGTAATGGATGTGTCTGACTGTACAGGGACATGGTCTGATCATACCACATCTCCTGTGCTGAATAATCTTATATATGTGTCCCTGCTGTGTACTGTGTAATGGATAAGTCTGACTGTACAGGAATATGGTCTGATCATATCACGTCTCCTGTGCTGAGATAATCTTTTATGTGTGTCTCTGCTCTGTACTGTGTAATGGATGTGTCTCACCATGCAGGGACAGGGTTTGATCATACCATATTCCTGGGCAGGGTGATAATTAAAGAGTATAAAAACATTACAGCACGGGTTTATTATTTTTGCATTCCCCTCATTGAGACTGGCATATAAAATGTCAGTTTTAGTGAATTAAGGCCTATAAGTTTCATATCTTTGATTAAAATCTGTCTGAATAACTTATTTATACATTCACTTCAGCTTACACATAAATAGATATTTTTCTGTAAGGATTTCCTAATACAGTCGAAAATGAACTATCTCTTTAACAAAGGCAAGTTATTCTGTCAGGGACCAAAATTTATAATAGGATATTTGTGAGGCAGAGTAGTGGGGCACTGATCACTTAAGATCCAAAGTAGCGGTATCAGCAGTGTCAACTGCAGCAGAGCCGGGGGTGCACAGTCTTGTAACAGCCTGAGAGGTAAAATCACATTGAAGAAAGAGGCACTCGCCCGGTGATAGTTGTTCCTCAATGGACAACTTTAATCAGCATTAAGGTACAGGGTGCTGGGGAAGGGGTGTCGGAGGTGCAGACGACGTCGTCTGCACCTCCAACACCCCCTCCCCAGCACACCTGTACCTTAATGCTGATTAAAGTCGTCATTGAGGAACAAACTATCACCGGGTGAGTGCCTCTTTCTTCATGGATTTAACAAAACTTTATAATAGGTCTTACTGGCTGATAGGGACAGAGTCAAAGGGCCCTTAAATCTACCAACCCTTTTGCTATGGGGCTGTACATGATGCCAATTCACTATTTATAGGCCTTTTTAACTGCCTGTGGACTAATAATGCTTATATTGTATATATTGTATTGCTTTTAAATCAAAGTGTCGCTAATCTATAAAAATTCTAATAACTACCTATGTTTTGTGTTTTATTGCATTTGTTATGTGCACCTGAGAGAGCAGAGGGGTTGGCTGTTCCCTGCAGTCAGGTAATTATAATTTTACAATTTAAAGCATAACCATCATTTACATTTTTATTTAATTATAATGTAGAGCAAGTTAGTTTAATAAACTGTCAAATCTACTTCATTAGAAAATTCTGGTTGGTCACCACTCATAAACCTTCCACAAGGTGTCCCCAGTACACTGTGTGTGAAGCAGACACATGTTTATTATCACTTAGATCCATCTTCAGTGAATATAGGCATGTATCCATGTAAGGATAAAGGGCACATGGCCCACACTGTGGACTGCAGCTGGTGAGGAAGCAATGTATCAGATTACCGCACAGAATTAAGCAATGTCAGGATGTAAACTCCTCTTTACAAGCTTTTCTGTTCTGTCATCTGGATCCACAGAGCTCAGTCAGGATCTCTGTTAACCTCTTGACTGGTGGCTGTCCACACAGCTCACTATAAACCTGTTGTCAGAAGCAGTGGAATTGCATACAGTCCTGGCAGATGCTGACCACACCCAGACAGCCATAAAATGTCATTTTAAAAGAGCAAAGAAAAATGTGAGAAAATAAGTCACATGGCACAAAAAAGCATTATCTTAGATACCATATGAGCCATCATTAACAACCTGTGCAGTAGTGGGTTGTTTTTGTTTTTTTTTTCAATGAATGACATGTACACTTTGAGTAATTATTTAGGCTAGCCACTTCAAGATAGCTTCACTATTACTCTGTGCCTTCCTAATTTGAAGATAATTTTTTTGCAGTAAATTTTGCTCTAAAATCTTTACACACTAACATATTTCACGGACTTCTTATCTTATCTGAAATCCTTTTTGATTTTGGCATATTTCTCTAACCGGTTGTTTGTGCTGGCTGTCATTCATGCTAGTAAATCTACTCCTCCACTAAATATATTTATAGGATTAAGCAGTACTTTAGATTGATGGCCTATCCTTGGGTTAAGTCATCAATATCAGATTAATGGGAATGCAACACCCAGCACTCCTGCTGATCAGCTGATCTTGGTGCTGCCGGTGGCTGGATGTGCTCAATTGCGGAGGGCAACTACACAACTCTGTCAACTGCATAGTATCTGCATCAAGGTACTGCAGATCATCATTTAGTTTTAAGGAAAGGTCCAGAATTATATCAACTTAATGTTACATCAGAAGAAGTAATGCAGTTTATGTTGATTTTTCATCTAGATTTTTTATTGAAGAGGAGAATATAAAAACAATCAAATCGACTGTGGATTTCTCCAGTCTCAGTAGGTCCATTTTGTGCATCCCAGCCTCCTATGCTGATGTTCCATCCTATGTGACAGATACAGCCAATCAGAGACTGTAATTGAATCAACCAGAGCTAAGGGATGGGGTACTCGGTCACCGAGACTGCTGAATAGGGAGTCACGGGTGGATGGGACCCCGGTGCCATGCCCTGTTGTTCAACTGGGGGTAGATGTTGATGATGAAGGATAAAGGGATTATTTACAGGGGAAACATGACGCCACGGTAGTGTCCGGTAATTTGGTACCGGCGCTGCCAGCCGGCCGCTGAGGTGATGGTTGGGGCAGCAAAGTGTGGTACAGCTGCCCACAGGTGGAGCTTTACCTCAGGGCAGCAATGAGGGAAGATGATGAGGAAGGGCAGTGATGGAGATGGTGCTGCTGCAGTTCTTACCCCTCTGCTGAGCTGCTGATGATGTTGAGCCCTCCGGGCACTGCATTAAGGAAAACAGAGTCCAAAGTACGTTTACTCCACTTTAATAGGTGCCGGCAGATGTTAATGGTATACGGTACAATCCGGTTTACCGGGGGTCGGTCACCAGCTTCAGGTTCCCTGTAATGGAGTCTCTAGATGTCCTTCCTTCTATGGCTTTCTGGGTTAAAATTATCTTCCTTACTCTTAGTCTTTCCCACCCTTGCAGAGCTCTCCCGCCAGTCCCCTGATCTCCTTCAGTGAGGCACGGTTATCCTTTCCTGGATTTAAGAGGAGACAAACCTCTCCCCGATGTCGGTAATCGGGCTGTTAACCCACCGGTTATGGATCTATTGTGGCCTGAGGGGCGAGATGCCTCTGTGGTGCTGTCAGCAACCCGGTTCTGTAGGGCCTGTAGCTCGTCGGTTTTGCAGTCAGGGCTAAACTCCTGGCTGCCTCGGCTTTCCGTGTCGCCGGTGCTTCCCCAACGTGACCAGCCGGCTCCTACCAGTTCTGGCCCGTTGCCTTCTGTCCTGGGCCCCACTTAGAGATGGGGCACCCTCCACTCAGCTGGGCTGTCAGGCCTGACCACTCTGTCTGCCTTCCCAGCACCGTCTGAGGTAAACTGTCAACTGTCACTCTTCCTCTATCCTAGGCTCCGCCCCCACCCTCTGGGACCTACTAAGTTATCGGTTTCCCCCTATTCTAAGTGGTGCGGTCCTAAGTGGGTGTAAATTCAGACTCCCTAGAGTGAACCCTGAGCTGATGACCTTACAGGGAAAGAAAAACACAATTTTTTTATATTAAAGTCGTAGGGGCGCCACATAATGGTCACGTGTGTTCGAATGCTGGAACAAAAGACCGGGACCAGAAAATACCTGCAGCAGTAATTATCTTCTTTTCTTTAGCTCTTTGGGCAGTCTGTAGCAAGATTTACATGATTTTGCACTGCTGTTCATTTTCCTGTAACTTCTTGCAGACTTGCTGAGGAATGTTTCTGAAGCAAAACCTCAATCTATAAAATTATCAAGAAAGACACAATTACTAATCTAGAAGGTATAGTATGGGTTTGCATAATGCAGTAGAAACATTTTCCAGATATCAGCTCTCTGCAAATAAGCACTGGAAACTTTCATCAGTAAAAGTATGGTTTGATAGCTCATTGTATTACTCACATATTAATCAGTACCAAGCTCTCAGCTCTTTTCCTGTAAGCTTTTTCCACTAATGTCCTGCACAGAGTACCGAGGTCATTCTTACAACAGAAACTCATGGACAAAATAAGTTAAACGTGTGTAAAAAAAATTATAAGGTTTTACATAAACAGATTCTTTATAAAGTTGTGGATTTATGTTTGTGAATACAAAGTTCAGACTAAAATCCAAACCCACATCAATAAGTAATAACCCTGCTCTGAGAAAAAGTGGTCAAAGTCAACTCAACTTTTCAGTGTCACCAATCACAACAAGCAAATAGATTTAGCTCTAACTGCAAAACAGTACAAAAATGTATAAAGCTATAAAGTAAAATATAAAGGCTAAAATTAAGTCTCATCAAGGAAAGCAATGCTAGTGACTAGTGATGGGCGAACCCCGATACTCGGGATCGGTGGGGTGGCCCGAATTTTTTGTGAACTTCGTGCTCGGGGCTAGGGAAAACGCGAACTTGCGTCCGAACCCCCTGAGCTTGAACTTTACTGACATGGGATGGGGGAAGTGGGGAGGAGGGGCTTGTTAAAAAAAAATAAAACATTAATAAACATCATACTTACCGCTCCCATGACAGTTCCTCGTGTCTCCTCTCGAGGCCACTTCTGCTTCCAGAGCCGTTCATTATCTTCCGGTATTATTCACTGCACTGTTGGTGGTCTTCGGCAATTTCCACCGGCGCTCAGCAGTCTTCGGCTTTTTCAGGCCGGCGCTCGGCCCATGTTCGGGACCTTGGCACCGAATAGTATGTATTCGGTACGGGTTTGCCCATTGGGCTCGGTTCACCCATCCCTAGTAGTGACTCATTTTTTTATCTTTTCATTTGACATAGTAATTGTATTTGTAGATGTTTTGGTATGTTACCATGTATTAAAATTATAGCTACAAGATTCTGCTCAATATGAGATGACTATGCAGAGAGTTTTAGAATGAATCAACTACAGCCCAGACCTGAGTCCAATTGAAAATATGTGGATTCACCTGAAAAGGGCTGCATACAGGAGATGTCCTATTAATATTTGTAGCCCTATTACAAGGAAAAATGGGTAAAGATTGCCAATTGTAGATGTGTACTGCTGATAGACTCCTACACAAAAAGACTAAATTCTGTCATAAATTCGAATGGTACTTCAAAACTTCAAAAAAGTATTAGTATAAGGGTGTGCATATTTATTATTAGTGTTATTATTTATTTATATAGCACCATTATATTCCATGGCGCTTTAATGCTAAAAGGGGCAGCTAGGACAAGTAATAGTAACAATACAAGTAACAATAATATGGACAATTCGGTCGTACAGACACAGAGGGGAGAAATCCTGTCCACGAGGGCTCACAGTCTACGAGTTGCAGGTGGGGATACAGTGGGAGGGGGACGTTCTAGTTGTGAGGCGGTGTGGTGGACCGGGTCTTATTGCAGGTGGTAGGCTTGGCGAACAGGTGGGTCTTCAGGCTTCTTTTGAAGGTTCCCAGGGTAGGAGAATGTCTGATGTGTTGGGCAGTGAGTTCCAGAGTATGGGTGAAGCACGGGAGAAATCCTGTATGCGGTTGTGCGAAGAGGAGATGAGGGGGGAGTAGAGGAGGAGCTCTTGAGAAGATCGCAGGTTGCGTGAGGGTAGGTATCGGGAGACCATGTCAGAGATGTATGGAGGGGACAGGTTGTGAATGGCTTTGTATGTCATGGTTAATGTTTTAAACTGGGATCTCTGGGAAGTAGGGAGCCAGTGAAGGGCATGGCAGAGGGGGAGACAAGGGAGTAGCGGGGGGACAGATGGATTAGGCGGGCAGCGGAGTTCAGGATAGATTGGAGAGGCGCAAGGGAGGTATTGGGGAGGCGGTGAGCAGGAGTTGCAGTAGTCGAGGCAGGAGATGATGAGAGCATGAATAAGGGTTTTAGCAGTGTCGTGGTCAAGGAAAGTGCGGATCCTATAGATGTTTTTGAGCTGGAGTCGGCAGGAGGTGGCGAGGGCCTGAATGTGGGCCTTTAAGGAGAGGAAGAGTCAAGGATAACCCCGAGGCACTTGGCTTTTCGGCACTGGCTTGGGGACTGTATTTATGAGTTCTGAAATGACTCTTCTTGGTATGATCTTATTTACATGACAATAACTTGATTTTTAAAGGATGTGTAGACTTTGTATATATATAGCAGCTTGATATGAGAACATGCTGGCAGTGTGTTGTGAATGGCTTGGACTGCAGATAGTATCAGTGATGACCTTCTAGTGACAGCCTCCTCCACTTTTTCCTAACACCCTGAGCACAATGATGTCTGCTGCATGTAGCATTTTGCAAAATATCCTTTTTCGAATAGGAGGCAAAGCTCATAGCAGAAGACACCCACTGTTCTGACACTGAGGGTACATGCACATGATCAGAATAGCAGTGTTTTGTACGCAGTGTGTTTTCACTGTGTCCAAAATGCTGTGTTGTAGAGTACAAGTACAGTAGACGGGATTAATATAACTCGCCTGCTACTGTGCATCTTGTTCACGCTGCATAAACTGACATGCGGCACGGTTTTGCAAGTCATAGTGTGTCAATTTATTTTTGCATAGACAGACGTGTTCTGAGTAGGAGAACACAGTGAAAATAAGCTACACTCAGAATTCTGATTGTGGGCATATACAGCGCATTCTCCAGCACAGGACACTAATGTCTCCACAAAATAAATTGTGCTGTGTGCAGGATGCAAGTGCAACGGTCGGCGGTCTTTTGAGGACGTCACAGTGGTGATCGCCAGCTCCGTGCCTTGACCGAGCAAATTAAGGAAATATTTACAGGGGATTTGTAGATGGTCATGATGCCACTGTGGTATCAGAAATGATCAGCGCTGCTTGTGTAGTTTCCCAGGGGATAGATGGATATGCAGCTAGTATGGAACACTCCACACAGGTGGAGCAGGTCCCTGGGTCTCTGTATGAGAGTCTTTGTGGTTGATAGTGGTATTAGTTGGGGCTGTGTGCAGCAAGGAGGCGTGCAAAAAGCGTACTGACACAGAGGATGCAGCTCTTACCAGGTTCTTTACTTGTGATTCGTTCAATGCAGGCCCAGCCTGGTATTGTGCCCCTCCGGGTTGCAGCTTGGCCAGCCCTCAAATAATGCAGGGACACTCCGCTGAGACACCTTCTGTAAGCCTTTCTTTGCTGCTCTCTCTATGCTGATCTTCTCCCTTCCCTGTCCTGCACCTTAGTGCTATAGTGCTGTGCAAATTAATTGGGACAAAGCAAGTCTTTACTTGTTTTTCTTGCATTATTTTTACTATTGCTGATAAGTGTTTTATAATTTCTGAGTGTCATTTTCCTTTTTCTTTCACATTTCCCTTTTTGTTTTGAAGAAAACGATCCAATTTCATTGTGTGTGCGAATTATTCTTGAAACGGCAGATTTTACAATACCAATGGTGGAAATGATTTCTCTAACAGTCAGACTTGTATGTTCATTAAGAGTAATAATTCTAGACCTCTTCTGTGGAGTAACATCCATTTTTACAGGCACAAATCACACTGAGAGAAATAGTACAGTAAACCACTCCTCACAGAAACAAGCTCTCAACTGAAGCTGAGGGGGCAGCTAGCTGTTATTTTCTGACTAAAACCAGTCAAACCACATTTTGTTACTCAATGTTGTACACTTACACCTGATCAAAGCAGTTAAAACTGGTTTAAATCACTGACTGGTAACCCCAACTTACGATTTTACTTGAAAAATGCTTTGTCCCAATTAATTTTCACAGTACTGTACTAATACAAGGCAGGTGACTGTGGACCCTGCTGAGTGATTGCTAACAAGTCCTCTTGGCCCCTGTAGTCACTGTGCCCGGTGGTGTACACGGGGTTGACTACAACTCATAGAGACCAGTAGCCTCTGGTTTACTGGCTTGAACATATAGTTTCCACACCAGATTGCGGCCGGTCCTCTCATGCAGCCGGTTCCTCAACCATGACCTGGATTTGGGGTTCTCTCTGGACTGGGTTTTGTGCCGACCTACCCACTGGTCCAATCCTTAGCAGCTCCAATGACCCCTAGAATCCGATCTTGCTCCTTATTCTTCTCCTTTGACTACTCACTCTCTCTGACTCACTCACTGTCTCCCCCCCTAAACTTACTCCTCCCTCCAGCCAGCAGGTGGTGACTTCCCTCTAGAGGTGTCTCTTCCACCCAGCACTTCCTGTCCTGGAGTTGGGAATGGTGTTGGATGCAGTATGTGTGTGTCTCAGGTCTGTGCCCCTGTCTTACCTGGGATCAATGGCACCACACCTGTGGAGTAAGTGCAGTACCACTGTGGTTACCAAGATGCAGAGGCACCACACAAGCAATCCTGAGCATGTGCATGTACCCTAAGACAAAAGGCAAGATGAAATTTAGGAGCCCAGCTGATTATTGTCCAGTTCCTGGAGAGCCGTTCCGAGCCTATTATCAAGCCATGGCCCATGTCCTGCAAACTAAACTTTTTCTTTGTATAATGACAAGTTATATATCTTCCAAACAAGCTTGAAAATATTCAGGTTAACTTGACGTTCAGTATAATGAGAAAGTCGTGGTTTTGCTTTTTTTATCTCTCAGAGGCTTGGTCTTACCAGTGCTACCCAAACAGGGCTGGGATTCCTAAAGGTGTAATCAAAGGTTACTCAGAACACAAGAACAGGACCTGTCACTTTTACAATGGGACTGGACATGAATCATAGAATGCTTTCCCACTACAGTAAGACTATTTGAGGCAGGAAAACAGTTTAACAGAAAAGGCTCCTCATGAGTATTTGGGAATTACATCCTGATATATTTTTTAGAAAAGCAAACCATTTTCAGACTCTGAAAAAGAAGGTATTAAAAAAAGTTGTCAAAAAGAAAATGTAAATAGGACGGTTATTTCATTTTCATTTTAATAATTTTTAATAAGCCGTAATTTATACATTTGTCAGGGTTCTGGTATATTGGAGTCCTACCCATCTGTCCCAAAGCAGACCAAGGTAGCGAAACGCATTAGCTGACTGGGTCAACTTTAGTAGTGTGAAAAGTTACGATTTTCAAGATGTTCACACACTATACTCTTATGGTACCTTTACACGCCGCGACGGCAGGCTGGATACATCGCGCTACTTCGCGTGCACGAGCACGCTCAAACGGCTACAAACGGTCAACGCACCCTCTTTACACGCCGCGACAAGGTGCGCTACGCCACGCTACATCTATAGCTAGCTACATCGCCGGGTGTCTCAAGTAGCCAGCTGTAGCGTAGCGTACCATGTTTACACACCGCTCCAACAAGCTACTATGGGCGGACCCGGTGCAGCAGGGATAGCACATAGGCGTGCAACAATCTTGGATTACGAGCCGTCCGTATGATGATAGGACAGCGCAATATCATCAGGATTGGCCAGGCATCGCAGGAGGCTGGTTAATAGAGCACGCTCGAGTAATTGTGTAGTGTGACTGGTCAGCTCCTTAAATATCCCGCCCTATGCTGCGACTACCAATCATAAAGCAGGAGCGACCTCCAATGATCGCAGATGGGGCGCGGTAACATGGCGACTGTGTCACGCCTTAGATACATGGCAGCCACATCGTCGGGTGTCCAGAGTTGCCTTCCGTTGCTTCTTTACACGCCGATACAGCTCGCTACAATCGGCGATGTTGCCTTAAGTTTATGAGCAGAGCCCATAAACAGATGTATCTGTCGCCGGCTGTAGCGTCGCCTCTTCAGACGCCGCTACTACAGGCGATATGGACGCTACAAGCTACAATTGTAGCTTGTAGCGCGATGTATCCAGCCTGCCGTCGCGGCGTGTAAAGGTACCATTACTGTGGTTTCTTTGCTGCGATCTTCTAAAAGTGTGGTAAAATTGTGACTTTTTTCTGCATTTTTGGAAAATGGCTTCCAAAAAATGTAGTGGAAGACATCACATGATCACAAATCCTACAACAAAACATCTGATGAACCATTCCAATCATTTATATACAGTGAGACTGTCAGGAGTAAAAATTTTAATTATGTCCAAAATTTCCATAGTTTTTCATTATATAGTGATTAAGCCTTATTTATATTAGACTGGACCATTTCTTTACCAGATCGATAGAAATAACCTAACTATTTTTGAGACTAAGTCATCTCTAGTCCCCATTGATAGGAATACACCTTTCTGGCATCGTAAACATTCCTGATAATAATTTATGCACACATTTCAGAATAAATCCTGATGTATAATAGCCATAAAACCTGTTTCTAAGGAATATAAACTGCTTTCATGGCTGATTAAACAGCTCAGATTCACTGCTCTACAGCACTTAATCACTGTGGCAGATGTTTACTGTCTGGTGTACTACCTGAAAACAGCCAAAAATGCACAGCTATTCAGTGTTTCCAACTTCTCGCCTTAATTTCACACAATTTTACCAATGTATCTCTTTTTTATTGATAAGATTTCAGTGGTTTTATTTTTTCCAGGTTAAAGATATAGCAGGCTTAAATTGTTTGTAAGTACCTGCGATTCACTGGAAAATATGCCTTTAGGGTCAATCATATGACCACTTGACAACACAGTGAACAAGAAGATGCCTGGAGCAGAAACAGGACAAAACAGCCCATTGGGTCCAATTGCGAACTTCAGTTTTGAGATTAGGGAACACAATGGAAATTTAAATTTGGAGCACAGTTTTAATATATTTAACAGTTTCCACTAAAAAAGGTTAGATTATTGATAGCAACAGGTGAAATGTTAAAAGAGCAAAAAATTCCTTCCCTTTGGCTTAAGGATGACTGGTGAATTACTAAAAAAAAAAAAATATATATATATATATATATATATATATATGTATATATATAAATATACATACACTACCGTTCAAAAGTTTGGGGTCACGCAGACAATTTTGTGTGTTTCATGAAAACTCATACTTTTATTTATAAAATGAGATGCAAAATGAATAGAAAATATAGTCCAGACATTGACAAGGTTAGAAATAATGATTTTATTTGAAATAATAATTTTCTCCTTCAGGGCTCGGACACAGTCTCCTAGTTACATGCGAGTCTCTCGGACGAGACTCAGAAGAGGCTGGAGCAGTGACCCTGAACGGCCTCTCCCTCTCTGGACGGGACTGTCAGCTGCTTGTGTTTTTGCGCAGTTCCACACTCCCCATCCAGAGAGGGAGAGGCCGTTCAGGGTCACTGCTCCAGCCTCTTCTGAGTCTCGTCCGAGAGACTCGCATGTAACTAGGAGACTGTGTCCGAGCCCTCAAACTTTGCTTCTGTCAAAGAACGCTTCCTTTGCAGCAATTACAGCATTGCAGACCTTTGGCGGGTACTATTTAATGAAGCTGCCAGATGAAGAGCTGTGAGGCGTCGATTTCTCAGTCTAGAGACTCTAATGTACTTTGACATGCCCCAGGGCCATGGGGTACTATGAACCGGGCTGTTAAGCAGTTCTGGGGATTCACAGGGGTCAAGACCGGACTTCCATGACCCTGGGTTCAGTTGTTAAGGGAATTCTGGCTTGATAGGGAAGGGGATGATGAAAGAGAAAATTATTTGTGAGGCCACCCGTGGCTTGTGGCTTTTAGTGGCCACCACTACTGCAGAACCTCCGGGGATGATGGACTGGAGCTGGGATGGAACAGCTTCCCACGGGTGGAGCGGATCCATGGGGCAGTGGATGTGGTAAGTGTGTAGGGTGCAAGATGGCAGGTGCAAAGCAACGGACAGACTCACTTTTTTTGGTTCCGCAGTCCTTTACTGGTGTGACTGGAATACTGCCAAGCGGTGGTATACGTAGTCCTTGTACCTGAGAGCAACTCAAGGTTTTCCTCACCCAACAGGTTCTGAGGCCTTCTCGCTGCACCTTGTTAGCGGGTCCCTGCTGCTTCTTAAGCTGAGCTGCTGGCCCTTTCTCTCTCCTGCTTTGTGCCGGTATGGCAGGCAACCTGAGTTCTTCCGGGGTAAGCATGACACCACTCTGCTCTCCAGGCTCATCTCCACTTCCTCAGACCCCTGCCTTGGGTCCCTCAATCTAGGTTTAGTCACCCTGGGACAAGCTTAGCGCTGCTTCCAGTCCACAGGATGTCTTCCTCAGTCCTCCCAGGACTCCGCTCAAGACCAGAATTTATAGAGGAGCTCACCCTGAACCCGTGTCTTGGTCTCCCCCTTCAGGCCTGGTGGCAGAAAGGTGTTGGGGCAGTTTCTATCTGATGTGGATACCCTCTGTTGCTGTCGAGCATGACACTAACTCCCAGGGGCGATAATGACACTGTGGCACTTAGACCCTGGGGTGCAACATTCCCCTTAGTGAAATACAGTACTCTGGGACTACAATATCCTTTTTCAAAAGGAATAACATAAACCAATAATAACAAGGATAAATGACAATAAATGTTGTACAGAGTCTCAAAAATCAAATATTACAAAAAACTATAAAATACAAAAACCAGTCTCTCTGGTGATTAGTCCTTCTACCATTGGCTGAAAATAAACCTAATCTTTACCACAACCAGTCCAGTGGCGTAATGGTCCATATTTAATAAATAGTCAAGAATTTCGTAAAAGTTCATACAGTAAAGTCTCTGTAGGTGCATAAGCTTTGTGGTTGCATGGTTAATATTTACATCTTACATGAACAAACAAGAAAACATATTTACATTTAAACCCATCTGAATTGCACTTTAATCCCTATAACATGCTGGGATCTGACCTCTACTACTAGTGTTTGATCTACGCAGGACAGGTATCTCTGATGTAATTAAAAGAAAAAACAGATATTGCGCCACACTGCAACTGGAGGAACTTAATACACGGTTTTACTATGTTTGCACTAACCTTTACTGGTTGTGCAACACCCCGCACAACCAGACTGATGGCTTAATGTGGATCACTGTAGTGATAGGGGCCAATATTCCCTCCTCCTCAGATACTCCGGGCCTGGTGGTCGGCTCCTTAGTTCCTCTGGAGATGGAGGTGGGCTCCTTCACTCCTCCACCCGAAGAGGCAGACTCGCTGCACTGGCTTCCGTCCCAGCTCCACACTGTGTATCAGTTGATCATTCAAGGGTGGGTCTTTATGATGTACTGCCAGGTACTGTGGATCTTAGAGCAGCTCACACACCGCACTCCCAACAAGGGAGAAAGAGATTAGCAGATAGAAAACAAGCGGTGTCAGAGGTTTGGAGCGCTAAAGAAACCACGGGTTGGTGATTAAATTACCAATAATTTATTGCACGAACAGCAGGGGTCCAGTAAGCCACAACGCGTTTCGACGCACAGATGCGTCTTTCTCAAGTGGATCCACTTGAGAAAGACGCATCTGTGCGTTGAAACGCGTTGTGGCTTACTGGACCCCTGCTGTTCGTGCAATAAATTATTGGTAATTTAATCACCAACCCGTGGTTTCTTTAGCGCTCCAAACCTCTGACACCGCTTGTTTTCTATCTGCTAGGTATCTCTGATGGTCTGTGCTGGTTTCTAGTGTCTCTTTCTGATGTTGTACATGCATTTTCCACTATTCTACGTGCGGATCTATATAGTATTGGTATATCATAGTGTCTCCTTGGTCTTACCATGGGACTGATAAGCTCTCTGTTAGCAGGGGGTTGTTCTTCCCGTTGGCCATGTCCACACACCTCCGCTGTAAGTATTTAGCGGTTCTCCGCTAAATACTTAGTTTTTTTCTGAGAAGCGGAGGTGCATGTGTGCTGCCACTTTCTGCGGACGCAGCCCATGGTTAACCGATGTGTATCCTGGTAACCATTTCACACAGCAGGCTGCCTAGTGTCCGCTTAAGCCAAACGGACAGGGAAACACTGCTATCAGCGTTTCCCTGTCCGCTTCTCGGAAAAATCCTAAGTATTTAGCGGAGAACCGCTAAATACTTACAGTGGAGGTGTGTGGACATGGCTGTTCTTCTACAGGTGCTGCTCCTGATGCTTCCAATTGTGGTGCTTCCTCTGATGCCTCAGCTGGCGGTTCTTCAGGTCTGGCTGGTTCAGGTACCACTACTTGAGGAAAGGCTAACATGGGAACTATGACTGCTCCATTATACTGGGTCCAGGTCTTGGGAAAGTCTCCTATAACCGTATGAGTTACTTCCTCTTCTTCTTGGGCTTTTGCTGATACTGGAACTTCTGGTATTCTCTCTTGGGATTTCAGAGTTTCATGACATATTTTCAGATGGTCTCGACACGGCTGTCAATGTTTTTCCATCTGTTTTACTCACTGAACAAACCTTGGTATTATCAAAGTTAAATGGTATCACAGTGTATGGCACTGCTTCCTATTGATCATACAGTTTGTTAATATGTCTCTTTCTCTTGAGAACTTGCTCACCTGGTTTCAAAGGGGTTGCAGGAGCATGCTGGTTGTATGCTCTTTCTTGCCTTTTTCTCGCTTGTGATAAACTCTTCTCAACGGACTCTTGCACTTGGCGATAGTTCTGTTGATGTTCTGTATCCCAGTTGGTTTCTGGTGCATCTACATCTGGCTTCACAATTCCGATATCCAAGTCAATAGGCAGCTTATCAGGTCTTGCTCTCATTAGGTAGGCCGAAGTGCATTTGGTGGAACTCACGGGGACATGGTTATATAAATCCATTAAGTCTGGCAACTTCTCTGGCCACATGTTCCTTTCTTCCACTGGCAATGTCTTCAGCAGGTCTATGACTACCTGGTTCATCTATTCACACATGCCATTGGTTTGTGGATGGTACGGTGTTGTTCTGATTTTTCTTACACCTGTACAAATTACAAAACTCTTGAAATACCTCTGCTTCATATGCAGGACCTTGATCTGTAAGGACCTGTTCTGGATAGCCATGAGGTTTGCAAAAGTAGGCTTGAAATCTTTTAGCCGCTGTCTTGGCTGTCAGATCTTTTACAGGTAGTACCACCAAGAAACGAGAGTAATGGCATACTATACTGAGGGCATAGACATAGCCTGATCTGCTCGGGGTCAGTTTGACATGAACCAAGGCTACAAGTTCAAGTGATTATTTGGTAACAATGGGCAGGAGTGGAGCTCTCTGACTTTCTTTATCTTTCCTCCTCAGATTGCATGGACCACAGTTTCTGCATCAATTCTCAATGGTTCTTCTCATGCCAACCCAGTAGAATCTCTCTCTCAGCAGAACCTCCAACTTCTTCCACTCGAAATGCCCTGCACCATCATGGTACACTTCTAAGACCATCTGAACATCCCTTTTTGGCACGATAATCTGCCAGACAAGTTTGTGGGTTTTTGGGTTAGTATGCCATCTGCACAATTTTCCCCATGCATGAACACTTTACTTTGCTTTTTCCACAGCTGTTGAGCCTCCGGTGGGGCACCTGGTCCAGGGTACAAACCCTCCTGCGTTAGTAGCTCCTTGACTAAGCATACTGCTGGATCACTGTCTTGCGTTTCAGCCCTTCCATGGTGGAGTAACAAGTTCAACGAGGCTTCTTGACATTTGTTATGAACATGGCTCTGACATTGTGTCACATGAGGGCGGTGAAAAGCCGGTAGCTCTATCTCTTCCAGCTCCTCCGGTTCTTCCTTCACGTCCTGCAAGCGGGGCATCCTGGACAATGCATCGGTGTTGGCATTCTTGTGACCTGCCCAGTATATGATAGTAAAGTTATCATTAGACAGTTGGGCCATCCATCGCTGTTCTAGTGCACCTAGCTTCATGAAGTCCAAGTGAGTTAGCGGGTTGTTATCTGTAAAGATGGTAAACTTCGCGGCAGCCAGGTAATGCCTAAACCGTTCTGTGACTGCCCAGATGATGGCCAGGAACTCTAACATGAATGAACTGTAGTTCTCTGGGTTTCTTTCTGTAGGACAGAACTTCCTGCTTGCAAAGGCTATTACTCTTTCTTTACCTCCTTGCACTTGGGACAACACTGCTCCCAATCCCATATTACTGGCATCAGTATAAAAGATAAATGGCTGATTATAATCAGGATAGGCTAGGATTTCATCCTCGTCAGGGCCCACTTCAACTGCTTGAAGGATTCTTCTGTCTCACTGTCCCATTCAAATGGAGGACTCAGACTCTTAGCCTTCTTGCACTGTGTGACCAGGAGATCTTGTAAGGGTGCTGCCATCTTCATAAACCCCTTGATCTTCTGTAGTATCCTACCAGCCCCAGGAACTGCCTCACCACTTTCACACTGGTGGGTCTTGACTAGGGATGGGCGAATGCTGAAATACTCGGAATCGCTGGACTCTAACGAGTCCGGATCCGAGACTCGGTACACGTTGCGAGTCCAGCGAGTCCGAATAGTAACCTGTACTTTTGCAGTGTATCTACACTACACTACAAAAGTACCCTAAAAGTTAATCTAAGGGGTTAAAAACAATAAACCTTCATACTCACCTTCTGTGGGGCCTGTACCTTATGTACCGGGAACGGTACCAAAGACCTCCGGACGTCACAAGACCTCAGATCACCGGGAGAAGATGGGCTGAAGGACCTGTGAGATTTCAGCCATGCAGCTAGCGGTCACATGGGTTTGTCACGTGGCCGCACTGCCAGCCAATGAGCGATCTGGCAATCTGATTGGCTGGCAGTGCGGCCATGTGACAAACCCATGTGACCGCTCTGCCGCATGCTGATTGGCTGAAATCTCACAGGTCCTTCAGCCCATCTTCTCCCGGTGATCTGAGGTCTTGTGACGTCCGGAGGTCTTCGGTACCTCTCCTTTATGGGCAGATGATCTCCTGTGGGTATGTAATGTTCAACCCCTTTTATCTGCCCAAAGTCTAACAGATGTTCACTAAAGACTTACCCGGTATACTCCATGCTATTGATGGGAGGGTGTAGAATCGGTACCTACATGCAACTTCTGGCACCAATCCTCCAGCTTTCCCTCGGAGCCATTGCCCTCCGCCTGATCAGACGGGTTCAAGGATTGCACTGCCTGGATGGAGTTGTTATCGGCAGTATACAACTTAGCAATGATAGAATACTTCGGCAATTTGACCTCTTCTTCACGACAATTTAAGATGCTTACTGGTACCCTCCACTTGTGTACATCAACTACCCTTCTGGCTATCAGGACAATGGGTCTATCAGGGCTTGGTAATCTCGCCCTCTAAGGCCTATTGCTGCCCTGCACCAGACTAACATTTCAGTTTTCGGTGGTATTGCAATTGGTACTGGATCACTTACTCTTACACTGCTGATTTCTCCTCCAGACAACTCTACCTGCTGTCTTAGCATCAGGGCTTTTATTTTTATTCGCAGGACTCATTGCTGTCCACTATTGGCAGTTTTGTCAATCTTCTGTAACAAGTCTCTGCAAGACAATTTCCTATTACATTAGTGCCTAAAGTGATCATTGGATTACGTTCATGCCAATCAACATCAACAATTATCAATCCCTGAGACTTCAATTCCACCCGCCCCACCTTTATGGTTACTTCTGTAAACCCAATCTGTGGCACAGATTTACCGTTACTCTCCAATATAGTAAAGTCATCATCTGGGCCACGCAAAATGTCAGAGTCTGCCCAGTATCTTTTTTAAAGGATATACAGTATCAATGTCACCTGTGAACCAGTATCCAGTAAAGCGCTCATGGGGATGCCATCTAGCATGACAGACAGGACTGGGCGTCCTCCCATATACCTGTCATGCCAGTTTGGTGGGCCTGGTGGTCTTATTCCTGAGGGGCGGCCTGCTGCCCCAGGGCTTTCTCGTTTAAAGTACACTCTCTGGCGAAGTGACCTGGCTTGTCGCAGCGGCGGCAGATGTTCTGTCCTTCGGAGTCATAGCGATTGCTGGGTTGTCCTCTGGCCATTGGGTATCTCCTCTGTCGCATCCACGGGACATCATCTCTACTGGAAACTAACTTGATCTTCTCCACCGGCTTGGATCCTTGCAACTTTTGCATAGCTTTAGCCATCTCAGCTACACTCGTAGTTAGTGCTTCAATTTTTAAGTTTAGAGCCTCATTGGTGATAGGCCCCTAGTCTGTGCACTTGCCCCTGCTGTGGCCTTCCGGGTCATTAGGCCCTGCACAGCCTCAGACTCTGGTGTCCATCCTCCATTCCTCCAGGGTGAGCATGACACCGCTCCCCGGGCTCCTCTCCACTTACTCAGACCCCTGCATTGGGTACTTCAAGCTAGGTTTAGCCACCATTGGAACGAGCTTAGCACTGTTTCCAATCCACAGGATGTCTTCCTCAGTCCTCCTAGGAACTGAACTGACTAACTCCGCCCCAGATAAAAATTTTAAGGGGAGCTCACCCTGAACCAGGGCCTTAGTCTTCCCCTTCAGGCCGGGAGGCAGAAAGGTGTTGTGTACAGTTTCTGTCTGGTGTGGATACCCTCTGTTGCTCTCAAGTGTGACACTACCATCCGGGGGAGATAATGACACTGTGGCACTTAGACCCTGGGGTGCCACACTTGTCTTGTTGCTGAGTTGTGCAGCAGTGCCTCCCAATTCTCTTTGTACGCTGGTTAGAGCCTGTTTTTGCTGTCCTCTGAAGGGAGTAGTACACACCTTTGTAGGAAATCTTCAGTTTCTTGGCAATATCTCGCAAGGAATAGCCTTCATTTCTAAGAACAAGAATAGGCTTTGGAGTTTTACATGAAAGTTCTCTTTTTCTGGCCATTTTGAGAGTTTCATAGAACAAATGTACTGTAATGCTCCAGATTCTCAACTAGCTCAAAGGAAGGTCAATTTTATAGCTTCTCTAATTAGCCAAACCATTTTCAGCTGTGCTAACATACTTGTGCAAGGGTTTTCCAGGGTTTTCTAAACATCCATTAGTCTTCTTACACAGGCAGTGTTAGAGAAAAACTCACTGATTGCAGCCAAATGAAATTTAGTAATGCACTTAGCAGGATGTAGTCAGACCCCATTAATAATGCAGACGCAGGTGCATAGAACCACCCTCAACCTGCCATACATGGTAGAGGTGCTTTTACGGTGACTCAGTGGTTAGCACTGCAGCCTTGCAGTGCTGAGGTTCTGAGGTCCTGGGCTTGATTCCCACCAAGGACAACATCTGCAAGGAGTTTGTATGTTCTCCCTGTGTTTGCGTGGGTTTCCTCCAGGCACTCTGATTTCCTCCCACATTTGAAGGACATTTTGATTGGATGTTTAGATTGTGAGCCCCAAGAGGGACATTGTTGCAAAATGTATGTAAAGCACTATGGAATTAATAGCGCTATATAAATGAATAAATATTATTATTATTATTATTACTATGCACAAGGTAATCTGCACACATAGGATGCCACCCACCAGTCCCTGCCACCAGACCACATCCTGCTAACTGCATTGTTAGATTTAATTTGGCTGCAATCGGTGAGTCCTTCTTACACAGTTAGCAAACACAATGTACCGCTGGAATGGTGGTTGTTGGAAATCGGCCCCTATACACCTATGTACTGTAGATAGTGCATTAAAAACTGGACGTTTGCAGCTAGAATAGTCATTTACCCCAATAACAATGTATAGAGTGTATTGCTGATTCATTTAAGTGACCCCAAACGTTTGAACGGTAGTGTATGTATATATATATATATATATATATATATATATAGTATATATATATATATGCATTATTAAAATCTTTAAGCTTCCCAAAATCTTTCTTTTTTCCCAGTTTGCACTATGTCACTTTACTGTAAGATATTCATGTTTATTTTTGTTGTGTGCACTGTGTGAAATCTCTGCTTGTAGTGCAAAGGGGTTTACTTCACCTCTCCCCCCTTGATGCTGCTGTCAAGCAGACAACTTGGGAGATCACGCAGATATCCCACCACTTCTAACAAATGTCACCAACAAGTACTCAGCTGCCTTCAATTGTGAGGACAACTGACTGATGATTAATGAACAAGGTGATGGCTACTTTCACTACTAGGCTGGTTATTGTGCGCTTACACAGTGAATACATAGTATATACACACTTGATTCCAATATAAAGAATATATATATTCTTTGGTACGGTCACTGCCAAGTTCCACAATAACTTAAGAAAAACTACCTGCCACCACCAATCATTTATACAGGGCAATTGGACACCCATTAGTAATAATGTTGGCTTCACAAGGCTTCAGGGATACAGTTTATAGGGTAAAAGGATTTCAGCTATTACATTTTATATATTTAATCCAAAAAGTAGGCAGAGTTTATAAAAATATACAAAAGATATTTGAAAAGGAACACAATAATACAGTATATACAGTTCCAGAAAAATAAAAAGGATAAATAACAAAAAGTACAGGAATGGCACAATTCTTTTTTGGGGGGAAGCACTCTGGTTGAAATATGGGACATTCCAACAGAGAACTGTATCTTCCTTATTGAGCAAAAGTAAAATCGAAGAATTTGTATTTATTAAAGATCAGTTACTCCCACATCACGCCCCATTGTGACTTCACATGGAACTGGTCATGGGATGTGTCTATGGTCTTTAGAATATTATGGAATCCCTGATCTTTAGGATATCTGCTCTTTTAGAGGTTCCAGGTGGAAGAAAATAATGTCATATTTCCAATCATGACTTTAGTTTTCCATAGATAGGAAATAGGGTCTACACAAATCCATTCATAGGTTCCCATATTAATGTGGGGCCTATGCACAGTCCGCACAGTTATGAAAGAATATACTGTACATGTAATTCCACTTGGGATCACAATGTCAAAAATGTGTCTCCCATTACTGTAGGACCTACATCAGTCACAAAAATCCAAATATTCAAGCTGGAAAAGTGGCTCAGAAATGTCTGAATACAGTCCTTTGAGGCCAGGCAGAGCTGATTCTGAAGGTGATATATTTGTTGCTTCCTTCCTATGGTATAGACATAGACCAGGTTTTGTGTCTGCCATCCAGGAGATGTACCAGTTCAATTACTTGTTTAAACCAGGGAGTCCTAGCAAAACAGGGTCAAGATGGTAGAGTTCAGGTGTACGATTTGCCACATACTGTAGGTATTGATTATCTGTGTTGCAATTGCTGGCCCTTTGGCTCCCGGTCCATCACAAACTGTCTCAACAGGACAAAGATGCAGAAATTGGTACTTCACCATCAGGTCCTTTAATTCCTCAAAGGTCACAATTAATAGTCATTGGACCCACTGTACAAAGTTGATTCTAAGCCCATCACTGTAGCTGTCATTAGGTCCACGTTGGTGGGTACAGAACCTGTTGCAGTACACCTCTGAAGTCAGCTGCTATTTCCTTATCAGAGCCTGTTTGATATCTCTTGGCCTCCATCTTGGTCTGGAGGAAGAGCGGAAAACATTTCCAGAGCTTTGGGTTAACTATCGAGCCCACAGGTTATCAGGCAACTTTTCTATTCAAATCCCCTCAGAAATATGTCCAAGCCCCCATTCATTTACATCAGGGAAATATGCCTGGGTCCAGACTTAAAGCTGTCTGCATTGCTAAACTCACTGCTCAGGGGGAAAAGAGTGCTGCATTTGGAATAGTGCCAAATGCATCTCGAGAGCTCTCTCAAATAATTGCCCAAGCAAGCCATATTCTCGCTCAGCTTGTCATTCTTCAGCCTCTCACTTAGCTTGGTCCTGTTGCCCGGAAAATCCAGCTTGGCGTTTTCATAGCACCAGCTACAGGGGCATTTGATGGTCACAGTTTCCTATTTTCTGTAGATAGAGTGACATGCAAGAGTTAAATCCTTTCTGGGACCTGTGGTTGCTGCTTGCCTTTTGTGAGTCAGACACTTCTGCAGCCAGATCCATAGCTGGGTCTCCTGGTGCTCTACTGGTGCAAGACTCTGGTGCCTCATTGCATCATCCTCGACCAATTCGCACATCAACAACTCTTTGGTTTTGTCTGTGCCATTGAGATCTTTATCTTCACACATAAGGATCAGCACTGCTTTCCTTTCTTTTTATAAGAAGCTGTAATTTTAACAGACACTTACCAAATAAAAGATAGAACAAAAGTGTGGAGGGGTGTTTGATCCTCAAAACTTTGCACAGAATCCTTGCTGGGACCACGAACGCTTTTTTGTGACAGGAATGATTGTTCAAACCAGATTCCTTATGCTCTATAATCCCACTGCTTGCCACTGAACTATCACTGTACAAACTGGGAGATCACACAAATATCCCACCAAATGTCACGGACTATATCACAGTTGCCACCAATAACAAGATAATATGCAATTCACGACGATGATGGACAAGGCAATGCCTACATTTACTACTAGGCCAGTTATTGAGTACTTCCAAGTTAACAAGAGGAACAAAGCTATTAAATTTTACATAATTATCCAAAAAGTAGATGATGTTATCAAATATAAAAAATGTTATATTGCGGACACAACAATACAGTATATTAAGTTACATAAAATAAAATGGACAACAATGAAAGTCCCTGACCTGTAGTCGCAGAAATGGCCCAATTCTCAATTTGGAGAAAAGCGCTCCAGTTGAGTTATAGGACAATTTTACAGAGAACTCTATCTTCCAGATTGAACAAAGGCAAAAACTCAGAATCTGAATTTGTTGTACAAAAGTTACTCTCAGTACCTCCCCATGGTGACTCATGTGGGGCTGTCATGAGATGTGGCTCCAGTCTTAAAGGGAGCCTGTCACCTGGATCTAAGCCCCTACACTATCACTACTGTCCTGCACCTTCCTAGCTACTCCTATCTATCCTCTCTGAGCTAAATCCGCCCTATAAAACACCAGAAAAATAACTTATAACTTACAGAATTCCTGAGGCTGGGGACTAAAAAGGCAACACCAGGCTCCATCTGCCCCTCCTCGATGCAGCAGCACACGCCCTGCTGGGCGGCATTATTCTTTCTTCATCGCCACCTCCTCCATTTGGAATCTCCCACCCACTTTACACTGTAAGGTAGCAGTTAGGATCGGCACAACAGAAGGCAGTGACTCAGGTATTTATTCACAAACCACACAGTTTAATGGCACAGTTTAGGTATTCACAGACCACTAGGTTCCGGGGCACAGCCGAGTACAACCTCATACAATCCCAACAGCTGATATAGAAGCTCTGTACCTTCCCCCGGGTAGGCTGTGTTAGGTCAGCACACAACCTTTCTCTCCTCACCGTCCGCTCATTAGCCTCATGAACTTCACTCTGAGACAGCTCACAGGCTGTGTTAATCTCACACAGCTCTCTACACAGCAGCTCCTGCTGCTGTCCTGACACACTCCACCCCCTCCCCACAGCCCAGGGCAGCTCATATCATCTCCTATTCACCCGCACACCAGGGTGTCAGTGCTTTCAATCAGCACTCAGCTCCAGTAGCAGCTCACCCTGTGTGTGCTGCTACCGAGCAGAAGATACAATCTCCCATATGCTGTGTCCCAGTCAGGGGACACATCGAGGTCACATCACCACAACATGATAGGTGTAAAGCAGGCGGGAGATTCCAAATGGAGGAGGTGGCTATGAAGAAAGAATAATGCCGCCCAGCGGGGCGTGTGCTGCTGCATCGAGGAGGGGCAGAATGGAGCCTGGGGCCACCTTTTCAGTCCCCAGCCTCAGGGACTGCTGTAAGTTATAAGTTATTTTTCTGCTGTTTTATATGGCGGACAGCGCTATGCTCGCTGCTCTTCCTGGCGGTGTACGTACAGCTCTGGCTGTGGCTGCTATGGTCTTTTTCCATCGGCTTCTGCTTGGGAGCTTCTGCCTGTAGTGCAGCAGTAGCCAGAGCTGTACATACACCACCAGGAAGAGCAGCGAGCACAGCGCCGTACACAGCTCTGTCAGCCCCAGCTCCACTGCCCACAGGACACCTGTCGTCATAGTGAGTCAGTCGCCGAGAGAGCCCTGCAAGCCACGCCAGCACTTTTTACTGCCGCCTATTTCAAACACTCAGCTGATGCATCAGCTGATCGTTTGAAATAGCCGGTGGGAAAGCTGGTGGTAAAAAGACACTTTTTACCGCCGGTTATTTCAAACGATCAGCTGATACATCAGCTGATCATTTGAAATAGCTGGCAGGAAAGCTGACAGTAAAAAGACTCTTTTCACCTGCCTGGGAGCTTCTGACTGTAGTGAAAGAACCAGAGCTGTACGTATCGCCAGGAAGAGAAGCAAGCACAGAGCTGTCAGCCCCAGCTCCACTGCCCATGGGATGGTCATCATCATGGTGAGTAACTACCCAGAGAGCCCTGCAACCTGCCAGCACTTTTTACCGCTAGCTATTTTAAACAATCAGCTGATCCTTTGAAAAAGCTAGCGGGCTCGCTTCCAGCAGGCAGAGGGGAGGCGGAGAACATGGCGGGAAGTGGAGGAACGGCAGGGAGTGGAGAATCAGTTGGGGGGGAGGATCGGGCTGGAAATGGAGGATTGGATGGGTAACAGGCAGGAAGCGAAGCACAGGGCAGGGAGCATGCATCAGCTGATTGTTTAAAAAAAAAGGCAGCATTTTACCGTTGGCTTTTAGGCAATCATACATCAATTTAAGTCTTTTCCTCAGGCCCCCTTGACCGTTTTATAAGGTCCAGCAGCATACTTCTCGCAATTTCCATTGACTTTCATTGCACTCGCTACTCGTAACGTGTAATAACAAATAAACTCGCAGAGTAACCAGTAGCCTGAATACTGTACTATTCTGCGAGTACCAAATAGTAATGAGTGTACTCGCTCATCCCTACTTGCCGACAAGGTGAAAGTTGTTTTGACAAATACTGATGTAAAATTAATAAATTGCAAAGCTTCTCCTTTTCATTGAAAGATAATCAAGGACAGCACGTATATGACATGAATCCATAGATTGTATAGTTAATTTGGTCTATGATTAACCCCTTCATGACCCTGGAATTTTTGGTTTTTCATTTTCGTTTTTTTGCTCCCTGCTTCCAAGAGCCATAACTTTTTTATTTTTCTGTCAATATAGACATATGATGGCTTGTTTTTTGCAGGACAAATTGTACTTTCAGATGCAATCATTTATTTTACCATATAGTGTACAGGGAAATTGCAAAAAAATTCCAAGTGCAGATGAATTTCAAATTACACGTTTGTTTTTTGGATTTTTAAGTCACCATGTTCGCTATATGGTAAAGCCGATGTGACGGTGTGATTCCTCAGGTCATTACGAGTTCGTAGATACCAAACACATATACCTTTATTGGTATCTAAGTGGTGAAAAAAAATTCAGAAATTTGAAAAAAAAAATTCGCACTTCTGCACCATGTTCTGCGATCCGTGACGTCCGTCATTTTTTGGGATCTGGGGCTGTGTGATGATTTATTTTTTGCGTCTTGAGCTGATTTTTCTATGATACTATTTTTGGGTGTATGCGCTGTTTTGATTGCCCGTTATTGCATTTTATAGCAATGTTGCAGCAACCAAAAAACGTAATTTTGGCCATTGGACCTTTTTTTTCCGTTACGCAGTTTACGTCTCTCATTAATTGATCTTATATGTATTCTTTTTATTTTTTTTTAATACTTTTATTGTGAATGGGGGAAAAGGGGGTGATTTGAACTGTTATATACCGTATATACTCGTGTATAAGCTGACCCGTGTATAAGCCAACCCCCTTACTTTTGCCCCCAAAACCTGGGAAAACCTATTGACTCGTGTATAAGCCGAGGGTGGACCCTAGCACAGGTATACAGCCCCCAGCAGTGTGGTGTACAGCAGCCTCCCCAGTGGTATATACAGCAGCAGCCCCAGTGGTAGTATACAGCAGCCCCAGAGGTATATACAGCAGCCCCAGTGGTAGTATACAGCAGCAGCCCCAGTGGTAGTATACAGCAGCAGCCCCAGTGGTATATACAGCAGCAGCCCCAGTGGTAGTATACAGCAGCAGCCCCAGTGGTAGTATACACCAGCCCCAGAGGTATATACAGCAGCCCCAGTGGTAGTATACAGCAGCCCTTAGGTAGTATACAGCAGCCCCAGAGGTATATACAGCCCCAGAGGTATATACAGCCCCAGAGGTATATACAGCAGCCCCAGGGGTAGTATACAGCAGCCCCAGAGGTATATACAGCCCCAGAGGTATACAGCAGCCCCAGAGGTATATAAAGCAGCCCCAGTGGTAGTATACAGCAGCCCTTAGGTAGTATACAGCAGCCCCAGAGGTATATACAGCCCCAGAGGTATATACAGCAGCCCCCTCATATCAGTATACAGGCCCCCCCTTGGGTAGTAATCCTGTAAAGGAAGAGATTAGTATAGTTATCCCTCCGCTGTCCTGCTGCCGCTGTTCCGCCGCCGCCATCGCGCTCTTCCGTCTTCATCCAGCGTCTTCCGTCTTCTTCCGGCTTCCTCCTCTGGCGCGCAGACAATGACGTCATTGCCTGCGCCCACCGGAGGAAGCCGGAAGAAGACGGAAGACGCTGGATGAAGACGGAAGAGCGCGATGGTGGCGGCGGGACAGCGGCAGCGGGACAGCGGAGGGATAAGTATACTAATCTCTTCCCTTACAGGATTACTACCCAAGGGGGTCCTGTATACTGATATGGGGGGGGGCACTGTATACTGTATACATTGTATACAGTATACAGTGATTCGCGTATAAGCCGAGGGGGGGACTTTTCAGCCCAATTTTTGGGCTGAAAAACTCGGCTTATAAGCGGAGTATATACGGTATTTTTTTTTTTGCATGTTTATAAAAAACTTTATTTTTCTACTGATTCTTATTTTGACACAGCCCCATGGAAAGGCACCCTGCTGTACCATCTGATCGCTTGGCAACCACTCACCGGAAGTGCTCCATGACAACTTCTGGGGTCAAGCCAGGACCCTGGGCTGTCACGTGAATGCTGGAGATCCCGAAATATTATCACGGGATCTCTGGTACAGGCAGAGAACATTGCGTTCCCGCCACGGCACCTTTGGATCCCGCTGTCAGTGATTGACAGCAGAATCCAAAGGGTTAATAGCACCGATCGGATCCCAAATCCGATCAGCGCTATTAACATCAAATGCCGGTAATCAGCCCATGACGTTGTACAACGTCAGGGGTCGGGAAGGGATTAAAAAACGTATACCAGTGATTTTTTGCAGTCCGCACAGTCCACAAAACAACACGGACATGTGAACAGCCAAAAAGATTATAAGAGGTTCTATTTAAAAAAGAAAAAAAAATGTAACTCATGGACGTCTGATGTCTAATATATTAGGGCCTAATCATAGAGAGCAGCACTACAAGGCAGATGAATTCCTACCACCAATCAGAGATTGCACAGATAAAATGTCAAAATGAAAATTTAGCAAAGACAAACAAGGGGCACTTCATCCACTAATAGCCAAGTTGAAGAGTAAGACTACTGAACTGTGTAAAGCATTCTAAAAGCAATCTGAAATTAAGAAACGTCATAATTTACTTGTTAAAATTCTGCTCTGTTTCTGAGCTGTCACATATGGTGATGTCACCTTCACCTCCTTTCTTCATGTCCATTCAAAGCACAGAGGTTTCCTGTCTGTTCTAGGAACGGCTCTGCCAGCAGCTCTGAATGACTGTGGATGTTTACAGTGAAAAATAGAGGAAATATGGGGAATCCAACTGTACCAAGGAAATTGTTGAATGCAAGTGGCTTTATTCCACACTCATTTATCAGGACAACCACCAGATTGTGCAACAATTATAGCGACATAATGTTATATTATATTATAACGACACCCCACTACTTTTCTGTACTAAGATACTAAACTGTATGTTGTTGCTACATATATACCGGTAGGTAATTCCTTTTATACATACATCATGCATTCATTTACATAGCTCCTGGCAATAAAAGCAAACCAACAGCGGTTGTATTTAGACACACTTAGATAGATTTAAAGCAATTTTCCCATATAGTACATTTGTGGTATTGTAAACCGTGTATCCGGAGAGATCCTCAGGACACAGCAAAGGCCATGTTCACACACAATTTGCGTTTTTTTTTAGCACTCCTAAAACCACTTGCGTTTTTTTAAGAGTGCCAAAAAATGTGCCTTGTGTGTGTGAAAGCTTTGAAAACGTTTTTGCAATTAGTCATTTTTTCACCAAACACCCAAATAACAAGAAACGCATGGCATAAAAATTTGTGTTTGTGCAGCAGGAATTTTTTTTTCCGTTTTCCTGCCGACCAAGGGGGGGGGGGGGTGCTATCATTAAAAAAAATTTTTAATTTTCCTGCTTATATAGGTGGGGAAAATAAAAAAATTTGCACAAACTGCTGGGACGTTTCCAAAAAACGCTAGCGTTAACGCATGTGTCTATATGTGCCAAGTGTTAACGCTTGCGTTTCCCATTGGGTCCGTGTTTTTGGGAACTTGCGTTTTTTGGGCTTGCAGCGTTTTTTGGGCTGGGGGAAAAAAACGCAAGTTTGGCTCAAAAACGCATGTACACTCAAATGTACCCTGCGTTAACGCACCTGCGTTTTTTTTAACAGCACAAAAAACGCAGATATGGGCAAAAAAACGCATGTGTGTTAACATGGCCAAAATCACGAAAGAGAAAACCAACTCCAACACCAATTCACTCACCAAATATACTTTACTTGTTACATAAATGTGTGCGCACAGGAAGTGAAAACACTCCAAACACATTACAAACCCTCAGCCGGGAGGCGGGGACCTTTGTGTTGCACAAGTGAGCACCCTAGCAGTATTTACCTGTAAGAATGCTGATATGTATTTCTAATATTAAGTTCAACACTGATAAATAATATAAGCTTTCCTGTGGTTACTTAGTCCGACTACTAGAGGTCACCATTTCAACAAGAGTAGAAATGACTGGAAACAGGAAGTGATTTTGCTCAGAGTCTCCTGAGGTAAATTTGGAGAGAGATCAATCCTTGGAGGAGATGTGGCACCCCTGCGGGGAATTGCCACAGGTTACACTGGTGCAAGGAAGGATTGACACCTTGGTTTGTTCAGCACACAACACCTTCCACTCCAGACCTGAAGGGGGAGCTCTACTGGCTGCATTAAGTCAGTTCCTCTTTAATGAGATCCAGGCTGAGAGGAGGAGACAGTTGGTCCTAGGAGACAGTTGCTAGGGAGTAGTTCGTGTGAGGAGAGGAAGAAAGGAGGAGGCTGAGCTGCTGGTCCCTAGAAAAGACAGATGCCAGGACCAGAAGGGACCATTTTGTCAGCTGTTCACACCCCAGGGAAGGGGCCGGAGGCAAGGAGAAGAGGTAGGGAATAAGAAGAGGGACTAAAAGATATTCCCCCTTGAGGACAAACGGACACTGGAGTCCGATGCTGTGAGCTTGTATAGCCACAGTAAAAGCCCAGCAGTTTCAGGAGAAGTTTAGCCCTGAAGGAAGAGAATAGAGACATTAAAAACTAACCAGAGGACCAGGGGCCACAGGATAAACCGGGTTCCCGCAGAAGGGCCTGATTGTTAGTTTTAGACAATAGAGAATTGGAGAGCTCAAACTCAGGCAAGACTCATCCCTCAAGAGAAAGAATAGAGATAAAGGAGGCCTCATATCTTTCTAAGGAGTTGATCCTAAATTGCACCAGGGACCCGGTTATTACTCAGAACTGTACCTGTTTTGTGACTACCAGTAAAAGGTACCGGAACAACTATCCCTGTGTGTATGTGTGACTGTTCATCGGCTATAACCCACCATCTTCCTCCTTCACTGCTCTCCCTCACCATCTTCTTTTATTGCTGCCCTGAGGTAAAGCTCCACCTGTGGGGAGCTGTATCACACTTTGCTGCCCCCTCCATCACCTCAGCGGCCGGCTGGCAGCGCCGGTACCACCTTACCGGACCCTACAGGTGGCGTCACATCCCCCTGTAAATAATTCCCTCACCCCCCCCCCTTCAAATGATCCCCAGGGCACGGCACCGGGATACCGTCCACCTGTGACTCCCTACTCAGCAGACCCGGTGACCGAGTACCCCCCCACAGCCCTGGCCACATCATTTTCTGGCATCACGAACACCCTAAATGTTCAATGTTATATGTAAAATGTATTTTATTACAGGTTTGGTTTAACACCCGCGGACGGGTGTGTTTCACCAAGAGGGTGTGTGGCGCCCCTGCGGCTAGGCGCCACAGGGTAGTATTACACTTGAATATAAAAATGTGTTTTTCCTTGTAAGTTGCTAGTTCAGGGTTTAAACTTTATGGAGTCTATTTTTAGCACTCACTTAGGACCGCACCACTTAGAATAGGGGGAACTGGTAATATGGTAGGTTCCACAGGGTGGGGGCGGAGCTTAGGATAGAGTAGAGTGACAGTTGACAGTTTTACCTCAGTCGGTGCTGGGAAGGCAGACAGAGTGGTCAGGCCTGGCAGCCCAGCTGAGTGGAGGGTACCCCATCTCTATGTGGGGGCCCAGGACAGATGGCAAGAGGCCAAGACTGGTAGGAGCCAGCTGGTCATGTTGAGGGGACACCGGTGACACGGACAACCGAGGCAGCCAGGAGTTCAGCCCTGACTGAAAAACAGACGAGCTGTAGGCCCAACAGAAACGGGTGGCTGACAGCGCCACAAAGGTACCTCTCCCCTCAGGTCTGAAAACCAGTTCAGGACACTAGGAGAAATTAAAAGGGACAGACATTTACTGCGGTGCTGGAGGGGAGCCTTTTGCACTCGGGTTGCCCTGTCCAGACTGAGTAGTGGACAGACCTTATCTTCTAGATACAGACTGTAGGACTGGCGGGGGAGCTCTTCAAAGGTGGTAAAGACTGAAAGATCTAGAGAAAGAAAGTAATAGACCCTGAAAGACTAAGAGAGGACATCTAGAGACTCCATAAGAGAAACCCTGAGTTGGCAGCAACACCCTAAAACCAAACTGTACCGTGTCTTGTTATGCCATCAGTCGGTACCAAGTAAAGCAGAGTTAAACTGGAACTGATTCTGTTATTCTTCCTGCCACAGCCTGGAGGGCTTAACATCATCAACATCATCAGCAGATGGGGTAAGAACTGCACCACCATTACCATCACTGTCCTCCCTCACCGTCTCACCATCATAGCTGCCCTCAGGTAAAGCTCCACCTGTGGGGAGCTGTACCACACACTGCTGCCCCCTCCATCACCTCAGTGGCCAGCTGGCAGCGCCGGTACCATCTTACCGGACTCTACAGGTGGCGTCATGTTCCCCTGTAAATAACCCCTTTTACCCCCACCGTTTACCATCAACATCTGGTATAATTGATCACCAGGGCACGGCACCGGGGTCCCGACCATCCGTGACTCCCCACACAGTAGCCCCGGTGTCCGAGTACCTCATCCACCCTAGCTCTGGTTGAATCAGAGACAGAGGAGAAGCTGAGAATCCATCACTCGTAGTCACACGTGGAGCTGTGAACGAAACGTGCCTGAGGTGAGGGGGAAGGTGCCGAGCGCCAGAGATGCTTGGAGCGTGTTCAAAGACTGGAACTGGACGGTCTGCTCGGAGAGTAACAGAGATGCAGAGACGGAGCCCTGAGGTAGTGCAGTTCTGAAGGATCAAGACGTGTCAACGGTTCAAAGAGGCACGTGGAGCCGGGAACACGCTGAGTCCGAAGTGTGAGGATGTGCCAGGCATGAGATGTGTCGGAGTTCCCCAGAGACTCAATCTAACAGTGTGTTTCAAGAAAAATTGTGTGCTATGAGTAATACAGAAATGTGACCGGTCACTGCTTATACAGAGACATAGGGTGGGCTAGCTAGAGGTTGCTGAGAACTATATTGTGTGAATTCCTGTGGATAGAATGATCAGACTTGGTCTATGAACTGTGCATTATCAAAGCTGAGTAAGGCTGTGGTCACAGTACCATTTTTCACATGCGTTTTTGGAGACCAGCGTTTTCAAAAACGCATGTAAAAAACGCACCCATAGGCCCCATGTTAAAAAACGCATGCCCTAATAGCCAAAAAGCATGTGTGACTGTCCCATGCGTTTTTGGAGCATATCCAAAAACGCATGCGTTTTTTAATAAGGGGCCTTATGGGAAACGCATGCAAAAACGCATGTACATTAGTGCCATTCAAAAACGCATGCGTTTCCCATAGGAACCCATGTTATAAAAACGCATGCGTTTTCTACAAAAACGCATGCGTTTTTCAAAACGCTCCAAAAAATACTACAAGCACTATTTTTAGGTGCAGATTCAAAAACGCACCCAAAAACGCAGGGAGCCATCAGACACCTTACAAAACTCATGCTGACATGAAAAAATGCATGAGTTTTGTAAAATCACTAAAAAAAACGCATGGCAACTGTGAACCACAGCCTAAAAGAGCTTTACTTCTGCATGAGGGAACACTGCATATGCTGTAAATAGTTTGTGGAATCGAGTTATAAAGGGGAATAAAGGTTCCCAAATCACATTGTACAAAGTGTGGGAGGTGGGTGTAAGATTATATCCTGAGGGGAACATGTGCTGTGGCCGGAGTAAAATCCTAGGTAGGCCCTTTACTAAGTAAGGGTGGGGTGGGATAGTCCTGGGGGATTCGTGTCCTTCCCTCCAAAAACTGACAAGTAAGTTCCCTTGGGCTGCATAAGTTATGATTTCAGTTGGGGCTGTTGTGGCCCATACCTCTGTAGAAAAGATTATTTCTATTAACTGTTTGGTATTCATAAAGAAAGTTAATTTACCACTATATTGGAGTCAGAGTCATTCATAGCAGCATGTATCCCTCTTACACGATCGGCTAGTCTCCCGGCTATTACATACCAACCATATACTCTATAAATTTACTTACTGGCAAACCAAGTTACCTATTAACCTCTTTGAATCTTGAACCATTATATATGAAGTAGAAGCTCACTTGCAGTGCAGAGCAACAGTTCACAAACTTATATTCAATTACCTCTATACCCCAATCAAACACTTGTAAACATTCAGAGAAAGAGTCCTTTCTAAACTACTCCGAGTATATCTAAACACTTAACCCTGCTGTTCTGTTCGGGGCTACTATACACTTATAATGTTCAGGTAGTTTTTGACCGGACCTATTAAAGTCTTGATTTTTAGTTAATTTAAGTGTTTTATTTGAATACCTGTCGTATTATTATACTGTATGTGAACATGATTGTTCATAAACAAATTAAAAATGAAATAAAAAATGTCAAATTCGGTCATTTTTGACCAAACAGAACAGCAGAGTCCAGCAAATGCAGCAGCTGCTAAGCTGGAAATGAAGTTTGACAAAGGCTAGGGTCACACTTGAATGTAGGATTGCGTTCACTGCATCCAGATCCGGATGCGGTGAACGCAATTGGATTCTGACATTCAGCAATCGGGGAACTGGATTGCTGAAGCCACAATCCGGTAACCGGATTGCTCAGGATGTGTAAGCCTGAGCAATCCGGTTACCGGATAGTTTGCTCATCCCTGCTGCCGCAGGGATGAGCAAACTGTTCTGTGTATAGTAAAACTAATTATTTTATTAATAAATGCTTGTACAATGTCTCTAGGGGGTGCCCAGTCCCCCTAGAGACCTTCCACTCACTCAGGTGGGCATATACTGCTGTAATGTGTTATGTACAACAGCTGACTCCTGTCAGCTGTTGTACAGTTTTATGAATGAAAGCGCCGGGCTCCTCAGAGCGGCGCGCATACCAGTGCTAAAGAGAACCTGACCCCACAAACTAACCCCCCCCGCATCTTTATACCTGCCCGTGCACCCCCTCTTATCATTTCTAGCCATCCCTTTTGCCGAAAAAAACGATTTTGTAAAGTAGAGAAAAGAGGTTATATTTAGCTCGTCCTGTGTGAGTTCTCTATTTATGAAAAAGTCTCAAAAGGCGGGCCTGTCTGCTGCTCCCTCCGCCCACTTTGTAATTATGCACGCCCCCTCTCGGATTGCTGCAGTGCTAAGAGCCGGCCGCGTCTTGAAAGTGGCGGGGCTACTGGTATGACGTGATTTTAGCCCCGCCCCTTTCATGACGCTGCCAGGCTCTCATATAGATGGTACTTGAGGTCATGGGACTTTATGAGTTGTCCCAGGCCTAAGGTATAAATGGAGAAGTGTGGGGGTCCCAGGAAAGTGCTCTGAGGGAAGAGAGGATGGCATGAGGAGGTAGTGTAGGAGTGGTAGACGCTAAATGTGAGGTTGGAAAGGTTTGAAGTGTTCTAGGATAGGGCATGGTCCTTGATACCAATGGAAGAGAGTTTATGTAGTAGGAGGGAGTGGTCGACAGGTCTAGAAGGAGGAGCACAGAGAAATTTCTGTAGCTTTGGCGGAAAGTCATTAGTAATTTTGGTCAAAGCAGTTCCAGTAGAATGCTGGCATCAGAAGCCAGACTGTTGTCAAAGAGTTGGTTAGATGATAGGTGGGAGGAAAGCACAGAGTGGACATGCTATTTGATAAGTTTGGAGGCGAACGAGAGCAGTGATTCGGGGCGATAGCTGCATGTAGAGGTCGGAGGGGGCAGTGGTGCGTGAAGTAGGGAGTTAAATGTGTTGAATAACTGCTTGGGGTTGTGGGACAAAGAGGATATGACGGTTATGAAGTAATGCTAGGGTCACATATGTGATTCTATTTTGGAAACCTGATCCGGTTTTGAGCTTTCAAAAAGCTCAAAACCGGAGCAGGAACTGCTCCCAATAAGAGTCCATTATGGTAACCGGATTGCTCTACATGCAATCCGGTTACCGACTCCGAATCTGCAGCCTGCGGGAAAAATCATGCAGGCTGCAGTTTTCGGAGCGGTCCTGTGACCCGCAATCTGGTAACCAGATTGCTCTGGATGTGTAATCCGGAGCAATGGGGTCACCGTCTACTTTGTTCATCCCTGCTGCCACAGGGATGAACAAAGTGTTAAATGTGTTTTAACATTAATTATTAATATTAGCTGTGGGCAACATGTCTCTAGGGGTGCCCACCCCCTCTAGAGACATGCTGTCCACTCCTGTGGGCATCTGAGGGGTTAATGAGCCTCTTGTACTATTGCCAGCTATTGTCGGCCTTGAATGAAGCCGCGGCTCCTGACTGTACTAGAGATACTGTACGTAATGTACTTATAGTATCTGCCGCTGTCCTTGGTCCTGTAAGCAGTTACATTAGGTCTATTGGGATGCGCTGCCATAGACCTAATGTTAAAGGTTTCAGGACCCTGGACAGTGGCTGATACTATACGTACATTACGTCAAGTATCTCCAGTACAGTCAGGAGAGCCGCGGCTTCATTCCGAAATGTGTACAAAGCCGACAATAGCCAGCAATACAAGAGGCTCGTTAACCCCTCAGATGCCCACAGGAGTGGACAACATGTCTCTAGGGAGGGTGGGCATCCCCTAGAGACATGTTGCCCACATCTATTATTAACATTTAACCATTTGTTCATCCCTGCGGCTGCTCAAAAGTTTGAGAGTGTCATGGCGGCACCTGGCTCTGTTCATACTTTAGATTCTGACCCTCCACACAAAGGTTTCTCTTATGCTTCTGAGGGCCACAGGCTGGCTTGGGTGTTTACCAGCTGTGTTCTCAGTGTGTTCTGGCTAGCAGGAATTAAATCCTGTTTTACTCCTGGTTACCTATTGGATCACATGTCCAGGGAGACCATCCACAGTTGCTCCCTGCCTTTTTAAAATGGTTGGCTCTGGTCTTTGATGCCGACTATCGCTTCAATGTTGCTCCAGCTTACCGGTCCTTATCTTGGTGTTCCAGTAATCTCGTATCAGTAGCTGTTTATTAGATGTTTGGTGTATTATTTTAGATGTTTGTTGTATTATTTACTTGTTTACTTGTACTTGTTTCCTCTCTTATTACTTATTGTACTCTCTTTGTGTTTGAGTGCTGTGAGGTTGGTTTTGGTTCTGCCCTGTGTGTCTTTGTCAGTGGGTTCCTTTACTTTCCAGCTCTGGAGGGAGGGGGATTAGCAATATGTGCAGGGTCAGGTTGAAGACTCAGGCCTCTCCACCATCAGGAGTACCTCTTAGTTAGGGACAGTTCAGGGCTCCATAGCTTGAGGGGCAGCTCAGGCACGCCTGTTTCCCCTTTCCCCACAGTCCTCGTGACAATAAGCCTGTTTAGTGGAGGTGAGGTTCGACTTAAATGTGAGAGTTGCTTGTTTGAATGCTGTGAAGTCTGTGTACGTGTTTTCTTTCAGTGCTGCTCAGCAACCCTAGACACGCACCAAAGCCTTTTAGTGGCGTTGGTGTGTCAGGGTTATCATTCATTTGTCACCCTCTGGCATGCATGAGAGGGGTGACTACTTCCATAGCTGACGTGTGTGTAAATTTGTAGAAAGCAGTGACGATGTCTGTGTTGTGGAGTGATATAGAGGACAGTGATAGAATAGTCGGAGAGTTTGTTAGTGTCAATGAAGCGGTCATGGGGCCAGGGATATTTACAGGGGAAATAAAGCTCATCATAACGCCATCTGTAGTCTCCGGTCAGGGATTACCAACACTGCTTGTATAGGTTCCAGGGATAGGTGGATTTGCAGCTTAGATGTAGCACTCCCTACAGATGGAGCGGGCTCCTGGGATTTAGAATGGTGGAATGTGGAGATGATGGGAGTTGTAGCTGGTAGTACAGGGAGATGCAGGAAAGAAGCAGGGAGACAAATTTAGTCTTTTACCTTTACTGGTGTTTGATGATGATGAGGTCCAGGAGTACTGGTCACCAGGTCCAGGGGTTTGGTCAGCCTGGAAGAAGCTGCAGTCCACTCCATCAGATGGGATTGGTATGCCTCCTTGCTGGTGCTTTAGGTTTAGAGCCTCAGCTGCCTGTGAGCTAATATGTGTCTCTCCCTTCTTGTTGCTTCCTCGCTGGTCTCCTAACTAGCAGACAGTGCAAGCCTATGACAGGTGCTGCTCTATTTCTCACAGCTCCAGGCCCTTTACGTACTGCTGTGCTTTCCGGTACACACTTGTGACCAGAAGACTTGAAGTTCCCTTGCCTTCAGATTTGGCTCCCAGGGCTTGCAGTCCCTGGACAGTCCAATACTCTGGTGTCCTCTTCTTTGCGCCAGTCTGGGGTGAATCTCCGCAGCTCCCAAACCCCAGAGCTCTTCACTCCTCCTGTGTTCTCTCCCTTTCCTTCATCACACTACTCTGCTTGCTCTGTCCCCTTCCCCTAGCCAGAAGAGGCGGCACCCTAAAAATTAGGGGTTTGTGCTCCTCCTTCTGGTCAGGGTTCAGACTTGTGTGTGGATGTGTGGTTACCTGAAGTGGGTAACTCCATTTACTTTCAGGCATGATACTGCCACCAGTTAGGGAGGCGATACCATTGTGAGGTTTCTATGAGGGTGTGCAAGATGCTGTACATGGGAGGTGAGGAGGACAGTAATGAGAAAGTGAGCAGATGGTGGTCAGAAAGGGGGAGAGGAAAAGTTATGGTACCTTTACACGCCGCCACAACAGGATGGATACCAACGGCAACTTCACGTGCACGAGCACAGCCGAACGGTTACCAACGGGAACCGCACCCTCTTTACACGCCGCCACAAGGTGCGCTACGCCACGCTACATCTACAGCTAGCTACATCGCCGGGTGTCGCAAGTAGCCATCTGTAGCTCAATTACACACCGCTATAACCAGCTACTATGGGCGGACCTGGTGCAGCAGGGACAGCACATAGGCGTGCCACAATTGAGAGTACGAGCCGTCCGTACGCTGATAGGACAAATCAATAACATCCTGATTGGCCAGGCATCGCAGGAGGCTGAGTAATACAGCACACTCGAGTGATTGTGTAGTGTGACTCGTCAGCTCCTTAAATATGCCTCCCTAGGCAGCGACTACCAATCGTCATGCAGCAGCTTCCACCAATGATCGCACATGGGGCGTGGTAACACGGAGCCAGGGTCACGCCTTAGCTACATTGCAGGCTGTCCCGAGTTCCCTTCCGTAACGTCTTTACACGCCGATACAGCTCGCTACAATCGGCGATGTAGCCATATGTTTATGGGCAGTGCACGGATACAGAGGTATCTGTAGCCGGCTGTGTCGTCCCGTCTTCACACGCCGCTACTACGGGCGATATTGGCGCTACAAGCTACATTTGTAGCCTGTAGCGGGTTGTATCCATCCTGTTGTGGCGGCGTGTAAAGGTACCATTATTGTGAGGTTAGATAGGGAGCAGAAGCGTGTGAAGATGAGGTCTAATGTATGTCCATCTGTGTGGGTGGCTATGGTGGACCACTGACTGAGCCCAAAGGATGAAGCAAGTCACAGGAGTTTGGAGCGTCAATGGGGATGTTGAAGTCACCCTTGATGATGGTGGGAATGTCAGTAGAGAGAAAGTGTAGAAGTCAGATGGAGAATCGGTCAATGAAAACAGTGAACGGGCCCAGGGGTCAATATATAATGACCACTTGGAAATTGAAGGGAGAGTAGATGTGGACATAATACATTTCAAAAGATGAGAGAATAAGGGAGGGTGGAGGAGGGATTGTGTTGAAGGTGTAGTTTCTTCATCATGTTTGTTGCCAGGGTGAGGTTTGTGGGTGAAGTGAATGTCACCATAACACAGCGAAGCAGGAGAGGCCATGTCGGAGGGTGTCAGCCATGTGTTTGTGAGGCCCTGTAAAGATAGTCTATGAGAGATAAAGAGGTGATAAATGAAGTGAAGTTTATTGAAGATGGAACTGGCATTCCAGAGCACTCCAGAGAGAGGGGGCTGTGGAGTGGGGTTCAGGGAAATAGGTTTTATAGTAAAATATTGTGGTTGTTTTCTGCAGCAATGGAAGGATAGGAGAAATTACGGGGACTTTTAGCTGTGGAGGTCCAGGATTGGGAGTATTGTCACCAGCTGTGAAAAGAAGCAAAGAGAGAGCAAGCAAGTGAAAGGAGAGTGGCTGGCTTGTTTTGTGCTTCTGTAGTAGAGCTGTGAGATTGAGGAGCAGGTCAGAAGAGCTCAGGTGGGGAGATAAGAGGGATAGTGAGATAAATATTTGCATTGAGAGTGATGTGTTTTGAGGGTAGTGAAAGAAAGTAAGGATTAGTGGAGCAATAACTGTTAGGGCATAACTAAGCATGGTGAAAGTATTAGTGGGAAATAAAAGTTGTAGAGACAGTCAGCAGGCAGGTGTAGCTCTTACCTTCTGGTCACTTCTGGTTTGTTTCTGGAATATATCTGCCGCACACTTTAAGAAATCACTTTATGAAATCGCACACAGACATAGGTTCAGCTGCACCAGGGCCCCGACCAGGTAGGGGGCCGCTCAAGCACCTGTTGGGGGCCCCCCGTGACCCTGTGTCAGAGGAGAGGAGGTTAACTGAGGGAAGCTTCCTGCTTCCCTTGGCTGTTCCCACCCCTCCTCTCCTCTGCAGCCTCCGGCTCCCAGACCCGGTAGATAGGAGCCGCTCTCAAACAAACCCCCGCCCACTCCTCAACTACAGCTGCTAGCACCCCCCCACCGCTCCTCACCTAGAGCTGCTAGCACCAAAATCCCTCCCCCCCCCTACAGCTGCACCAGGGCCCGCCGGACTGAAGGTCCGCCACTGCACAGACCTCAGCAACATATTGTTATGTGGACACAGTCAAGAACATCTGTATCACGCTAGTGAGCCAGTATATATCTTTCATCACAGAGGATGAGGATGGCTTCCTGACCTTACAGTATATCCACAAGATATGCCTCAAATTTATTGGAACACACAAGAACCATTTGATAGAAGTGGGGGGAGGGTGCATATGTGCTATTGTCTGTTTCTGTCTTAGGCTAGGGTCACACTTGGCATGCGTTTTTTAAGGTGCTGTTTGTCAGCCTGCGTTTTTGCATTTACCATTTAGTGCCATATAAAAACGCATGCGTTTCCCATAGGGCCCCATGTTAAAAAACGCATGCGTTTTTGAAAAAGCACCAAAAAATGATGCTTGCAGTATTTTTTGATGCTGAGCCAAAAACGAATCCCAAAAACACATGGTGCATTCAGATATGCGTTTTTGCAATTGGGGAATGCGTTTTCTGCATGGGGGCCTATGGATGTGTTTTTGCATGCGTTTTTCACAAAACGCAAGTCTCAAAAACACATGTAAAATCTGCAAAGTGTGACCCTAGTTTAAGGCTGGCTTCACATTAACGTTCGCCGATGCTGCGTAGTGCGGCGGGCGAACGCAAGCCGACCGCAAGCACCACCCATCCCTATTTTTAACATGGGGACGCAGGGTGTATGCGGTCGAGTGCGGATGGTCGTGCGTACCCATTGCCCTCCATGTGTGATTTGTACGCATGCAGAGGCTAGCGTACAAATCATACATTTGCGTCCGCACCGAATCTGCAACATGTTGCATACAGGTTGCAGATTCTGTGCAGCAGGGAATGTTTGTTTTGTACGCAAGCTTCTGCATGCGTACAAATCAAACGTGAAGGGCAATGGGTACGCACGGCCGTCCGCACCCGACCGCATATACCGTGTGCCCCATGTTAAACATAGGGATGGGCGGTGCTTGCGGTCGGCTTGCGTTCACCCACCGCAATACGCAGCAGCGGCGACCGCTAATGTGAATCTGGCCTAAGGCTGGGGTCACAGTACCATTTTTCACATGCGTTTTTGGAGACCTGCGTTTTCAAAAACGCATGTAAAAAACGCACCCATAGGCCCCCATGTTAAAAAACGCATGCCCTAATAGCCAAAAAGCATGTGTGACTGTCCCATGCGTTTTTGGAGCATATCCAAAAACGCATGCGTTTTTTAATAAGGGGCCTTATGGAAAACGCATGCAAAAACGCATGTACAATTAGTGCCATTCAAAAACGCATGCGTTTCCCATAGGAGCCCATGTTAAAAAAACGCATGCGTTTCCGGAAACGCATGCGTTTTTTTTTAACATGGGCTCCTATGGGAAACGCATGCGTTTTTGAATGGCACTAAAAGGTACTAATTGTACATGCGTTTTTGCATGCGTTTCCCATAGGAACCCATGTTATAAAAACGCATGCGTTTTCTACAAAAACGCATGCGTTTTTCAAAACGCTCAAAAAAATACTACAAGCACTATTTTTATGTGCAGATTCAAAAACGCAGCCAAAAACGCAGGGAGCCATCAGAGACCTTAGGCTGTGGTCACAGTACCATTTTTCACATGCGTTTTTGGAGACCTGCGTTTTCAAAAACGCATGTAAAAAACGCACCCATAGGCCCCCATGTTAAAAAACGCATGCCCTAATAGCCAAAAAGCATGTGTGACTGTCCCATGCGTTTTTGGAGCATATCCAAAAACGCATGCGTTTTTTAATAAGGGGCCTTATGGAAAACGCATGCAAAAACGCATGTACAATTAGGCTGTGGTCACAGTTTTTTCAGTGCCTTTTAAAAACGCATGCTTTTTTACATGCGTTTTTCATGTCAGCATGAGTTTTTTAAGGTCTCTGATGGCTTCCTGCGTTTTTGGCTGCGTTTTTGAATCTGCACATAAAAATAGTGCTTGTAGTATTTTTTTGAGCGTTTTGAAAAACGCATGCGTTTTGGTAGAAAACGCATGCGTTTTTATAACATGGGTTCCTATGGGAAACGCATGCAAAAACGCATGTACAATTAATACCTTTTAGTGCCATGCAAAAACGCATGCGTTTCCCATAGGAGCCCATGTTAAAAAAACGCATGCGTTTTTGGAAACGCATGCGTGTTTTTTAACATGGGCTCCTATGGAAAACGCATGCGTTTTTGGATATGCTCCAAAAACGCATGGGACAGTCACACATGCTTTTTGGCTATTAGGGCATGCGTTTTTTAACATGGGGGCCTATGGGTGCGTTTTTTACATGCGTTTTTGAAAACGCAGGTCTCCAAAAACGCATGTGAAAAATGCTACTGTGACCCCAGCTTAAGAGAGTTAAAAAAATAATTGGTGAGCATGATTGCATAAACATTATTGGAGCTCACACAGAAATAAATGAGTTGACAACTTTCTTTGATTCTAGCTCAATATTGGGTTCTTCTTCAGATTGATGCACAACCCAGCAAGGAGACCATTTACAAGGTGTGATAACCCCTTCAATGGGATTGGGAAGGGATTTGCATATCACAGTCACCTGACAGCATTGAGTGTCTGAAGTTCATTCATGCAATGAAACAATCGATAAGAAACTAAGGGTATGTATGCATGATATCTTTTTCTAGCGTGTCCACTCCAAATCCATCTGAAATAGTGCCACCAAAATTTCAGCAAAATGAACATATGCATTTAGGCTAGGGTCACACATCCAGTTTTTTTTTTATAAACCTGATCCGGTTTTGAGCTTTTAAAAAGCTTAAAACCGGATCAGGAAACGCTACTTATAGGAGCCTATGATAAAAACCGGATTGCTTCACAAGCAATCCAGTTTCCGTCTCTGGCTCTACAGCCTTCGTAAAAAATCATGCAGGCTGCAGTTTTTGGAGCGGTTCTGTTATCTATAATGCGGGAACCGGATTGCTCAGGATGTGTAATCTTGAGCAATGCGGTTCTCGCATATACTTTGCTCATCCCGGCTGCCGCCGGGATCAGCAAAGTGTTCTGTGTTTGTGTAACCTTTTAATTTGCTTAATAAATGTTTCTATAATGTCTCTAGGGGTGCCCACTCCCCCTAGAGACCTTCCACCCACTCAGGTGGGCATATAATGGTGGAATCAGTTATGTACAGCAGCTGACTCCTGACAGCTGCTCTACAGTTTTATGAATGAAAGTGCCGGGCTCCTCTGAGAGCAGCGCGCATACTATAACTATTGCTGTAGTATGTACGCCGCTGTCCAAGGTTCTGAAGCCATTTACAGTGTTTCTATGGGCAGCGCTGCTCCAGATCTGGATGCGGTGAGCGCAATTGTCTTCTGACATCCAGCAATCCGGGATGTGTAATCCTGAGAAATCCGGTTACCGGATAGTTTGCTCATCCCTGCTGCCACAGGGATGAGCAAAGTGTTCTGTGCAGTGTGTAAACTGTAAATTGTATTAATAAATGTTTCTATAATGTCTCTAGGGGTGCCCACTCCCCCTAGAGACCTTCCACTCACTCAGGTGGGCATATAATGCTATAATCACCTCTGTACAGCAGCCGCCTCCAGTCAGCTGCTGTACAGTTTTATCAATGAAGGCGCCGGGCTCCCCTGACAGCTGCGCATACTATAGCTATAATAGCTATAGTATGCGCAGCTGTCCGAGGTCCTGAAGCCTTATACATAGATCTTACTGTATGAGGCTCCAGGACCTCGGACAGCTGCGCATACTATAGCTATTATAGCTATAGTATGCACAGCTGTCAGGGGAGCCCGGCGCTTTCATTGATAAAACTGTACAGCAGCTGACTGGAGGCGGCTGCTGTACAGAGGTGAATATAGCATTATATGCCCACCTGAGTGGGTGGAAGGTCTGAGTGGGCACCCCCTAGAGACATTACAGAAACATTTTTTAATAAAATTTACAGTTTACACACTGTACAGAACACTTTGCTCATCTCTGCGGCAGCAGGGATAAGCAAACTATCCGGTAACTGGATTGCTCAGGATTACACATCCTGAGCAATCCGGTTCCCGCATTGCAGATAACAGAACCGCTCCGAAAACTGCAGCCTGCATGATTTTTCACGCAGGCTTCAGAGTCAGAGATGTAAACCGGATTGCTTGTGAAGCAATCCGGTTTTTATCATAGGCTCCTATAAGGAGCGTTTCCTGATCCGGTTTTGAGGTTTTTAAAAGCTCAAAACCGGATCAAGTTTTAAAAAAAAATCTGGATGCGTGACCCTAGCCTAAGTGCATTAAAAAAGATGCCACAAAATAGCTGGAAAAATTGTAAAAACCCCGCAACTGGTCAAAAATGTATTAAAAGCGCTCAGGATGTAAACAAAAAAAATTCTAAAAAGGATGCTTAAAGCATAACCATCATTTTAACTCTCATTTCATAAATCAATAGTAAACATAAAAATAAGTAACTTTGTAATATATCTTTTCAGACAAACTTGCTTTTTTCTCTGACAGAACTTATCAGTCATCACGACTGTCGAGCCCCAGGCCCTGGGGTACTCGGGTATCAGGCTCTAAGGGTTAACGGGGATGTCACGGGTGGCAGCGCCTGATCCCGTGGCCTGGTTGACACTTCAAAAAGGGTGTATATACAGGGGATAAGAGTTTGTCATGTGACGCCACCTGTAGTACCTGGAGATGGGTCACCAGCGCCGCTACAGCCCACCGGAGGTAGATGTTAGTGCGGCTGAGTTGGCAAAGCTCCCTACAGGTGGAGCGGGTCCTCTGGGGCAGCGTGGTGTGTAGGGGCAGCTTTGAGTGGAGCTGTAGGTCGGGATAGGGATGATGGAGCAGTCTATAAGGGATACCGGGAGTGGAGAGGAATGACGCACACACACTGCAGAAGTCTCTTTTACCTTTCTACTGGTGGTACGCAGGTAAAGACATCCAGGGCACTGACAGGTGACCAGGTGCACAGTGGGTCCCCACAGCAAGTGGGTATAAGGCCTCCTCTGTTCCTTTGTGCTAACTGAAGCCCAGTCTGCATGCAGCCAGACCAGCCTCCTCTCTCTTCCTGTCCTTACTCTCTCCTCCTGTGCGGTCCACGGGTTACCCTTTCTGATCACTGCTGTGCTACACTGCAGTGTCTGGCTCCCTCTCTCTGGACTCACAGAGGGACACGGTGACTGAAGTCTCCTCGGTGCAACTGGGTTTTCTGTAGTCCTGGAGTATCCTACAGGTGCAGATCCCCGATGTCCTGTATGTCTTTGGTCGAACTTCCACTAGTTCCTCTCTCCCTTTTGGCTCTGCTCCTTGCCTTCTGTCCCCACTCAGGCTTGCGGGACGTCAGAAGGGCCACTCTGGGTCACTGGCTTAGGCCTAACTGCGGCACCGACCTTTAGAATGTCTTTGCAGCTCTCCTAGCGTCTGCACACTCTGACAAACTCCTGCTCCCCAGCAGCAGTATTTATAGGGGATCTTGCCTAAGGGCCGCAAGTTGGGCTCCCCCTACATTCCCGGGGTGGAAGATGTTGCATGTAGTAGGTACCTGCTGTGGAAACCCAATTGTGCATTAGGGAAGTCTGTGGCTACCTGCGTGAGCAGGGCGCCACACAACAATTCTAACTTCTTAGTTAAAATCTGTATTCAGTGAAGATCGACTTTCCCATTACTCATGTAGGAGATGGCAGCTGTTATTGATGAGATTCTAGTTAGAAGAGAGAGGAAGGGGTGAAGCACGTCCTCTAGCTCCTCCCTCTGTTTCTAGCTCCTTCCTGTTTCCTGTTTATATTATTACCTGTGCAATACTAAGGAGATCCTGAAAACATGACGGCCCTTTTCATATCTATGCTGCCTCTGTGCTTGCCTGCCCTGCCTGCCCTGCGCTAGCGCAAATGCAAGTGCAGGTGCATTTAGAGGCAAGTGCAAGCAAAAGCAGGGGTGCATACATACACTGCCCTTGCGCTCGGTGCCCACATTAGCCAGTGGGCCTCTGCATTGGCCTAGATTCACCCTAGATGTGAACTAGGCTGACCTGTTAGCAGCCCTTAAGGCCTGGAGTTCCCCATATGTACTGTAGCACCTTAAGCATGGTTCATGCCGTTGGGACTCCAAAAGTACCGAAAGAAAATAACCCCTGTGTCAGGCACCTTCTCCTCAGTTCTCGAGACCCGAGATACAGAGTTTATGAGTTTTGCCTGAAATGTTATTATAAAAATGTATGCCTGGTTATTATGTTATGCAAGTGTCCTAGAGTCATTGTAGAAATTAACCCAACTTTTTTTGATTCTTCGGTAGGAACGAGATGACGTGATGCGACACACTACTAAATGAGAGTTATTATTCTCCAAAATGTCACCAGTGTCTTTAACCTCTTTGATGCAGGCTGACTTATGACACATTGCTTCGGTACCAAAGCTGTTAATTTGTGTCTCGGGTTGAAAGCTGCGCAGAGGGGACTAATAGTCTGTGACCACTCTGCAATTACATCCTCGTGTTGCGGTTCACTATGCCAGCTTCAAATTATCCGTTCACTGCTGGTCATTAACCTTGATAATTACAGCGGTGCATTTGTTTTTAGAGAGTGCCTTTGTGATGCGGCGGAAAAGCAGGTGAGAGCTGAATTAGGCCCACATTATGAGCAGCGGCAGTTGCTGAGGTTTTTCAGCTGTCTGGTAATGACGGCTGCTCTTGTGCTCATGTATTGGAGGTCCTGAACATCTCATTAGAACAGTTCAATTCTGTCTCCACAGCAACATCTCATGTCTTTCCTGACACAATGGCACAGCTTGAGAACTTAGAGACCCGGGAGGAAGCTGACTCGCATACATTGCCCACTGCTGGATAGAAAGAACATAGTGACAGGAGAGAAAAGAATCATCGTCATTGGAGAGTGTAGTGCTGATTAGTATAGAAAAAAAATCCCTCAGCACTCCCTGCCATTGTTGCAATTCACCGTAGAGGTCTGATATTGCCAGCAGCAGGTGCAGCGTGCCCCGCAGGGTATACCGTGTGTATTTTACAGCCTCATACAATTCCAGGCCAATATCAATCAACGGATGGATCCAGATGAGCAGACGCCAAGATTATTCTACACACACCTACTCTGTATAGTTTACTTGCACCTCAATGGATTCCACACATTTCATAGAATTGTATATATGATTGATGAGAATTAGTTATGTGGCACCATTTCACCGATTACATATCAATCCATCAGTGGTCTATGATGTGGGGATCGGATAGAGTATCATTAGCAGCTATCAGTTATCTGAAGACTTGCTATACTCAATTTTCCCTGTAAACAATTGTCCAAATTCCACATACCGTGTTCTCACAATACGATTTTACTGTGCTTTTTGCTGCATTTTATTCAGTTTTTACCTTGGTTTTTGCAAATCTATGCTAATATAAACCTGCATTTTTGCTTCCCAGCAAAACCTATGGGATTTAGGTAAATACTGTCCACACACACATTAGTTTTATTTCTTTGCAGAAACTGAAACCTGCACAGATTTTGCTGCATTTTAGACAGAATAAGAATGTCAATTCTTTTCTGCATTTTTGTAATGATCTATGGGCAAAAACACAGAAACAAACATAGCAAAAATGTACAAAAACTCACAAAAAATGCATGTTTTGTCCTGCCAAGAATACTAGATTTACTAGAACCCCTAAGATTTTGCTGCATGTGTGAACATAGCCTAAGGTCAGGGACACACTAGTACTGGCATTCTGCCCAGGCGGTCCATCAAAAAGATAGATTCTAGCATTATTAGCGCAGCATACCCATGAGGTAACGCTGCCTTAACGCTGCCAATAGAATGCTATGGGTGACAGACTCCCAGGAGCATTCAAACATCGGCATGTACGTGCCGGAGTTTGTAATCTAACACATCATGTGGTGCACTTGGAAATAGTGCAATATTTCAAACTTCAACACCTACATGCCAACATTTGAATGCTCCCGGGAGTCTGTTACCCATAGGATTCTATTGGCAGCAATAAGGTGAGGCGCCCCCAGGGCGATGGGGTACTCGGGATCGGGCCTAGCTACGGCTGTCTCTGGGGAAAGTCACGAGGGTCATGACCCGGTTCCATGCCCTGGGTTTCAGTTGAAAATGGGGTTATATACAGAGGAGTTTTCGTGACACCACTAGTGGTGTGTGGCTTGGGATGGCCACTGTTGCTGCAGAACCTCCAGGGTGATGGACTAGTACGGCTCACCACGGGTAAAGCCAATCCCTGGGGCAGTGTAAATAGTCTATGTGTAGGATGCAGGAAACGGGCATACGGAATGGGCAGACTAAAGTCACGTGCACACGCTGAGTATTTGATGAGTTTTTTATCTCAGGATTTGTAGCCAAAACCAGGAGTGGGTAATTAAATACAGAAGTGGTGCAGGTGTTTCTATTAGACTTTTCCTCTGATTGCTCCACTCCTGACTTTGTCTACAAATCCTGAGGTAAAAAACTCACCAAATACGTGGCCTTACTGTTTCTGTAGTTTCTCAGTCCTTTACTAGAGCAGATGTTATATGGAGCTGTCCACTGACCTTTTGAGAGCAACTCGGGGTTTCTTCCAATCCGGCTGGGTCTTTGGTCCCCTTATTGTGCTGTATATTGGCTCCTGCAGTTGCATAAGGTGAGCTGCTGGCCCTGTCTCTTCCTGTGAGGTACCAGTATGGCAGGCAACTCGAGTCTTTTCTCTACCCAGATCTGGTGTATGATGCTGAACTCTCACGGTGTTGCTGTGCTGTACAGTGTTGCTGGAAAATTTGGAATCCCCACTTTCCGGTACTGACTGCTGGGACATGAGACCCTGCACAGTCTCGGACTCTGGTGTCCGTTCTATGCGCCTTTCCTCTGGGGTGAGCACGGCCTCCCAGGTATGTTTCTTCTTCTTTCCAAAGACCCCAGCCTTAGGCCTGGAACTTAGCTAGCAGCTCTGGGATGAGCTTAGCATGGCTCTTTTACACCTAGGTCCTCTTCACAGTCCTCCCAGGAACTGCACTAACTAGCCCCTCCCCAGACCAGAATATATAGGGGAGCTCACCCTGAACCCGGGCTTGGTCTTCCCCTTCTGGGATGGAGGTGTGAGTGTTGTGTGTGTGTTGCCTGATGAAAAGACCCTTTTGTTGCTCTCTTGTGACACCTCCACCCGGGGCAGTGATGATACTGTGGCACTTTGACCCAGGGGTGCCACATTCCCCCTTAGTGAAAGACAGTACTCCGGGACTGTGACAACTTTCAACACAAAGAATTAATAACAATATAATGTACAGAGTCTTAAAATATAAAAATTACAAAAAACAATAAAATGTGAAAATTCAAAAAGCAGTCTCTCCGATGATTAGTCCTTTTTCCTCCAGGGCTGGTGTTTATTTACAAAGGAGTCTGTACCACAACCAGTCCAGTGGTAATATGGTACATATTTAAAGAATGAAAGTTCAAGAATATGCAAAGAGTTCGTACAGATAAGTCTCTGTAGGTACTGGGCTTACCGATTGCAATGTTATACATAAAATAAACATTTTCCCTACGGGTGTCTCGGCTTAGAAGGCCTGGTTTCATTCTTACCATCCCCAAGCACTTTCTTTTCCTAACTTAATGTGCTTGGGTGTAAGTCCAGTTCCTCCACCCTTCTGTACACTATGTTTACTGGGTACTATTCACACTTTTCACATTAAAACATATGTACAACTCTGTATTCACATTTTAATCTTTATACTGGGATGGAATCTGACCTTTTGTACTAAGTTGCAGTCTCCTGAGCTCTGGAGTTTCTGATGCAGGTGCACTTAACACAATGCAATGTGTGGAGGTGTACCTTGTGGGTATCTTTGACTGTACGTGAGATGCGGATCTGACAGCAGGACTGGCAAGTTCAGTGTGATCAGGAATCTGCTCTTCCTGTTCTTCCTCTGTAACTGCCACTTCTGGTTCTTCCACTCTTGCAACTTCTTGCTGTATGGGTTCACTTATCATCACTTGAGGAAATGCAAGCAATGGGTCTAAGACTGCTCCATGGTAATTTTTCCAGGTTTTTGGAAAATCCCCTAAGACTGTATGGAACACATCTTCTTTCTTGGGTTCAACAGGTGCAAGTGCAACTCTGGTGTTTTCAGGGTTTCAGGACACATTTTAAGGTGATCTCTGATACTGCTGAGGTGGTTTTACCTTCATCCTTACTGACTAGACACACTTTTGTATTGTAAAAGTTTGATGGGAGAGCAGTGTATGGTGTTGGTTCCCATTGATCATCTAATTTATGAGTACGTCTTTTTCTTTTCAGGACTTGTTTACCAGGTTGAAAAGGGGTTGCTGGGGCATGTTGATTGCATGCTTTTTCCTTTCTCTCTCTAGCTTGCTGTACACTCTTCTCAACACATTCTTGCACTTGGTGATACTTGTGCTGGCGTAGGGTATCCCAACTAGCTTCTAGAACTTCTGCATCAGGTTTGAGAATTCCCATATCCAAAGATTTTGGCTGCTTACCAGGTCTTGCTCTCATGAGACAAGCTGGGGTGCAATTGATAGAACTCACCGGGACATGGTTGTACAAGTCTACCAAGTTTGGTAACTTCTCTGGCCATTGGTTCCTTTCTGATGACGGTAAGCTCTTCAAAAGGTCAATCACTATGTGGTTCATCTTCTCACACAAACCATTTGTTTGAGGATGATAAGGTGTTGTGCGGATCTTTTTACATCCATACATGTTACAGAATTCTTGAAACACCAGGACTAGGGATGAGCGAGTCTACTCGCTAGGACTCGTTACTCGGCGATTCATAAGGGACTCGCTGGACTCGGTAATCGGCGAGTCTTTTAGCGAATACTCGCTCAGTAACGAGTCCAATGCAAGTAAATGGCAATCCTAGTTTTGTCAGAGTTTACTTTTTCTCACTCGCTAGACTCGCTAGACTCGCTATATCACATCGCTATATAGCTTGAATCTCCCCAAACAGCAGCGAGTCTGAGCGAGTCTACGAGTCCGATTCCTAGCGAGTCTGCGATTCCGAGTCCTGTATTCTCTATTCGGGACTCGCGAATACAGAATCTTTTATGTTCCTAGTCAGCATTGCGTGTTAGGTCAGAAAACTTGTGAAGAAGGACAAGCATGTTAGCCAATCATAGTCAGTAATGCCATAGCATTGTTGGTTGTGGCAGGACTATGATTGGCTGCTGTCCATCATGATGCCTATGTCATGTATGACAGGCAAGGCAGAATATAAGGCTTGTCCCCGCCATTTTGGGCACTTTCCTGAGAAGAGCTGACCTAGTGCAGGGAGACTTGGAGCAGATCTAGGGACAGTTAGGCAGTGTAGGAGTCAAGATTCCTCACATAAACCCAAAAGTTCTTTTCAGAACTACCAGGACGGAGTGTAGGAGTCAAGATTCCTCACATATAACCCAAAAGTTCTTTTCAGAACTACCAGGACGGAGGATTGCTGTACAGGACTGTAAGGAAGGGAGATAGGTAGGAGCAGCCGTACAGTGCAGACAGCACCATCCTCAGAGCTTAGTTCACCCAGCTTTCCTCAGAGCTGCAATCCTAAGTTTTTTCTTATTTTTGGCACTAGTCTACCAGATAATTTTGGTGCCATTTTTCCACAATTTTTTTCCTGTGCCAGTGCGTTGCTGTACGGTGTCCTGCCTGCACCTCGCACGGTACTTGTAACATTTTTTCGCAGCCAGCACCGCAGTCTATTAGTGCCTGGTTCTGCGTACTAAACAATTTTTTCCTGTGCCAGTGCGTTGCTGTACGGTGTCCTGCCTGCACCTCGCACGGTACTTGTAACATTGCTCGCAGCCAGCACAGCAGTCTATTAGTGCCTGGTTCTGCGTACTAAACAATTTTTTTCCTGTGCCAGTGCGTTGCTGTACGGTGTCCTGCCTGCACCTCGCACGGTACTTGTAACATTTTGTCGCAGCCAGCACCGCAGTCTATTAGTGCCTGGTTCTGCGTACTAAACAATTTTTTTCCTGTGCCAGTGCGTTGCTGTACGGTGTCCTGCCTGCACACTCGCACGGTACTTGTAACATTGCATCGCAGCCAGCACCGCAGTCTATTAGTGCCTGGTTCTGCGTACTAAACAATTTTTTTCCTGTGCCAGTGCGTTGCTGTACGGTGTCCTGCCTGCACCTCGCACGGTACTTGTAACATTTTTTCGCAGCCAGCACCGCAGTCTATTAGTGCCTGGTTCTGCGTACTAAACAATTTTTTCCTGTGCCAGTGCAGTTGCTGTACGGTGTCCTGCCTGCACCTCGCACGGTACTTGTAACATTTGCACGCAGCCAGCACCGCAGTCTATAAGTGCCTGGTTCTGCATACTAAACAATTTTTTTCCTGTGCAAGTGCGTTGCTGTACGGTGTCCTGCCTGCACCTCGCACGGTACTTGTAACATTGCACGCAGCCAGCACCGCAGTCTATTAGTGCCTGGTTCTGCGTACTAAACAATTTTTTTCCTGTGCCAGTGCGTTGCTGTACGGTGTCCTGCCTGCACCTCGCACGGTACTTGTAACATTTTTTCGCAGCCAGCACCGCAGTCTATTAGTGCCTGGTTCTGCGTACTAAACAATTTTTTCCTGTGCCAGTGCGTTGCTGTACGGTGTCCTGCCTGCACCTCGCACGGTACTTGTAACATTGCACGCAGCCAGCACCGCAGTCTATTAGTGCCTGGTTCTGCATACTAAACAATTTTTTTCCTGTGCAAGTGCGTTGCTGTAACGGTGTCCTGCCTGCACCTCGCACGGTACTTGTAACATTGCACGCAGCCAGCACCGCAGTCTATTAGTGCCTGGTTCTGCGTACTAAACAATTTTTTTCCTGTGCAGTGCGTTGCTGTACGGTGTCCTGCCTGCACCTCGCACGGTACTTGTAACATTTTTTCGCAGCCAGCACCGCAGTCTATTAGTGCCTGGTTCTGCGTACTAAACAATTTTTTCCTGTGCCAGTGCGTTGCTGTACGGTGTCCTGCCTGCACCTCGCACGGTACTTGTAACATTGCACGCAGCCAGCACCGCAGTCTATAAGTGCCTGGTTCTGCATACTAAACAATTTTTTTCCTGTGCAAGTGCGTTGCTGTACGGTGTCCTGCCTGCACCTCGCACGGTACTTGTAACATTGCACGCAGCCAGCACCCGCAGTCTATTAGTGCCTGGTTCTGCGTACTAAACAATTTTTTTCCTGTGCCAGTGCGTTGCTGTACGGTGTCCTGCCTGCACCTCGCACGGTACTTGTAACATTTTTTCGCAGCCAGCACCGCAGTCTATTAGTGCCTGGTTCTGCGTACTAAACAATTTTTTCCTGTGCCAGTGCGATTGCTGTACGGTGTCCTGCCTGCACCTCGCACGGTACTTGTAACATTGCACGCAGCCAGCACCGCAGTCTATTAAGTGCCTGGTTCTGCGATACTAAACAATTTTTTTCCTGTGCAAGTGCGTTGCTGTACGTGTCCTGCCTGCACCTCGCACGGTACTTGTAACATTCTTTTCGCAGCCAGCACCGCAGTCTATTAGTGCCTGGTTCTGCGTACTAAACAATTTTTTCCTGTGCCAGTGCTTGCTGTACGGTGTCCTGCCTGCACCTCGCACAGGTACTTGTAACATTTTGTCGCAGCCAGCACCGCAGTCTATTAGTGCCTGGTTCTGCTACTAAACAATTTTTTTCCTGTGCCAGTGCGTTGCTGTACGGTGTCCTGCCTGCACCTCGCACGGTACTTGTAACATTGCACGCAGCCAGCACCGCAGTCTATTAGTGCCTGGTTCTGCGTACTAAACAATTTTTTTCCTGTGCCAGTGCGTTGCTGTACGGTGTCCTGCCTGCACCTCGCACGGTAACTTGTAACATTGCACGCAGCCAGCACCGCAGTCTATTAGTGCCTGGTTCTGCGTACTAAACAATTTTTTTCCTGTGCCAGTGCGTTGCTGTACGGTGTCCTGCCTGCACCTCGCACGGTACTTGTAACATTTTTTCGCAGCCAGCACCGCAGTCTATTAGTGCCTGGTTCTGCGTACTAAACAATTTTTTCCTGTGCCAGTGCGTTGCTGTACGGTGTCCTGCCTGCACCTCGCACGTACTTGTAACATTGCACTCAGCCACACCGCAGTCTATAAGTGCCTGGTTCTGCATACTAAACAATTTTTTCCTGTGCAAGTGCGTTGCTGTACGGTGTCCTGCCTGCACCTCGCACGGTACTTGTAACATTGCACGCAGCCAGCACCGCAGTCTATTAGTGCCTGTTCTGCGTACTAAACAATTTTTTTCCTGTGCCAGTGCGTTGCTGTACGGTGTCCTGCCTGCACCTCGCACAGTACTTGTAACATTTTTTCGCAGCCAGCACCGCAGTCTATTAGTGCCTGGTTCTGCGTACTAAACAATTTTTTCCTGTGCCAGTGCGTTGCTGTACGTGTCCTGCCTGCACCTCGCACGTACTTGTAACATTGCACGCAGCCAGCACCGCAGTCTATTAGTGCCTGTCTGCGTACTAAACAATTTTTTTTCCTGTGCCAGTGCGTTGCTGTACGGTGTCCTGCCTGCACCTCGCACGGTACTTGTAACATTTTTTCGCAGCCAGCACCGCAGTCTATTAGTGCCTGGTTCTGCGTACTAAACAATTTTTTCCTGTGCCAGTGCATTGCTGTACGTGTCCTGCATGCACCTCGCACGTACTTGTAACATTGCACGCAGCCACACCGCAGTCTATAAGTGCCTGTTCTGCATACTAAACATTTTTTCCTGTGCAAGTGCGTTGCTATAAGTGTCCTGCCTGCACCTCGCACGTACTTGTAACATTGCACGCAGCCAGCACCGCAGTCTATTAGTGCCTGGTTCTGCTACTAAACAATTTTTTTCCTTGCCAGTGCTTGCTGTACGTGTCCTGCCTGCACCTCGCACGGTACTTGTAACATTTTTCGCAGCCAGCACCGCAGTCTATTAGTGCCTGTTCTGCGTACTAAACAATTTTTTCCTGTGCCAGTGCGTTGCTGTACGGTGTCCTGCCTGCACCTCGCACGGTACTTGTAACATTGCACGCAGCCAGCACCGCAGTCTATTAGTGCCTGGTTCTGCGTACTAAACAATTTTTTTCCTGTGCCAGTGCGTTGCTGTACGGTGTCCTGCCTGCACCTCGCACGGTACTTGTAACATTGCACGCAGCCAGCACCGCAGTCTATTAGTGCCTGGTTCTGCGTACTAAACAATTTTTTTCCTGTGCCAGTGCGTTGCTGTACGGTGTCCTGCCTGCACCTCGCACGGTACTTGTAACATTTTTTCGCAGCCAGCACCGCAGTCTATTAGTGCCTGGTTCTGCGTACTAAACAATTTTTTCCTGTGCCAGTGCGTTGCTGTACGGTGTCCTGCCTGCACCTCGCACGGTACTTGTAACATTGCACGCAGCCAGCACCGCAGTCTATAAGTGCCTGGTTCTGCATACTAAACAATTTTTTTCCTGTGCAAGTGCGTTGCTGTACGGTGTCCTGCCTGCACCTCGCACGGTACTTGTAACATTGCACGCAGCCAGCACCGCAGTCTATTAGTGCCTGGTTCTGCGTACTAAACAATTTTTTTCCTGTGCCTGCGTTGCTGTACGGTGTCCTGCCTGCACCTCGCACGGTACTTGTAACATTTTTTCGCAGCCAGCACCGCAGTCTATTAGTGCCTGGTTCTGCGTACTAAACAATTTTTCCTGTGCCAGTGCGTTGCTGTACGGTGTCCTGCCTGCACCTCGCACGGTACTTGTAACATTGCACGCAGCCAGCACCGCAGTCTATTAGTGCCTGGTTCTGCGTACTAAACAATTTTTTTCCTGTGCCAGTGCGTTGCTGTACGGTGTCCTGCCTGCACCTCGCACGGTACTTGTAACATTGCACGCAGCCAGCACCACAGTCTATTAGTGCCTGGTTCTGCGTACTAAACAATTTTTTTCCTGTGCCAGTGCGTTGCTGTACGGTGTCCTGCCTGCACCTCGCACGGTACTTGTAACATTTTTTCGCAGCCAGCACCGCAGTCTATTAGTGCCTGGTTCTGCGTACTAAACAATTTTTTCCTGTGCCAGTGCGTTGCTGTACGGTGTCCTGCCTGCACCTCGCACGGTACTTGTAACATTGCACTCAGCCAGCACCGCAGTCTATTAGTGCCTGGTTCTGCGTACTAAACAATTTTTTTCCTGTGCCAGTGCATTGCTGTACGGTGTCCTGCATGCACCTCGCACGGTACTTGTAACATTGCACGCAGCCAGCACCGCAGTCTATAAGTGCCTGGTTCTGCATACTAAACAATTTTTTTCCTGTGCAAGTGCGTTGCTATAAGGTGTCCTGCCTGCACCTCGCACGGTACTTGTAACATTGCACGCAGCCAGCACCGCAGTCTATTAGTGCCTGGTTCTGCGTACTAAACAATTTTTTTCCTGTGCCAGTGCGTTGCTGTACGGTGTCCTGCCTGCACCTCGCACGGTACTTGTAACATTTTTTCGCAGCCAGCACCGCAGTCTATTAGTGCCTGGTTCTGCGTACTAAACAATTTTTTCCTGTCCAGTGCGTTGCTGTACGGTGTCCTGCCTGCACCTCGCACGGTACTTGTAACATTGCACGCAGCCAGCACCGCAGTCTATTAGTGCCTGGTTCTGCGTACTAAACAATTTTTTCCTGTGCCAGTGCGTTGCTGTACGGTGTCCTGCCTGCACCTCGCACGGTACTTGTAACATTGCACGCAGCCAGCACCGCAGTCTATTAGTGCCTGGTTCTGCGTACTAAACAATTTTTTTCCTGTGCCAGTGCGTTGCTGTACGGTGTCCTGCCTGCACCTCGCACGGTACTTGTAACATTGCTTCGCAGCCAGCACCAGCAGTCTATTAGTGCCTGGTTCTGCGTACTAAACAATTTTTTCCTGTGCCAGTGCGTTGCTGTACGGTGTCCTGCCTGCACCTCGCACGGTACTTGTAACATTTCTCGCAGCCAGCACCGCAGTCTATTAGTGCCTGGTTCTGCATACTAAACAATTTTTTTCCTGTGCCAGTGCGTTGCTGTACGGTGTCCTGCCTGCACCTCGCACGGTACTTGTAACATTGCACGCAGCCAGCACCGCAGTCTATTAGTGCCTGGTTCTGCGTACTAAACAATTTTTTTCCTGTGCCGTGCGTTGCTGTACGGTGTCCTGCCTGCACCTCGCACGGTACTTGTAACATTGCACGCAGCCAGCACCGCAGTCTATTAGTGCCTGGTTCTGCGTACTAAACAATTTTTTTCCTGTGCCAGTGCGTTGCTGTACGGTGTCCTGCCTGCACCTCGCACAGTACTTGTAACATTGCTTCGCAGCCAGCACCGCAGTCTATAGTGCCTGGTTCTGCTACTAAACAATTTTTTTCCTGTGCAGTGCGTTGCTGTACGGTGTCCTGCCTGCACCTCGCACGGTACTTGTAACATTGCACGCAGCCAGCACCGCAGTCTATTAGTGCCTGGTTCTGCGTACTAAACAATTTTTTTCCTGTGCCAGTGCGTTGCTGTACGGTGTCCTGCCTGCACCTCGCACGGTACTTGTAACATTTACGCAGCCAGCACCGCAGTCTATTAGTGCCTGGTTCTGCGTACTAAACAATTTTTTTCCTGTGCCAGTGCGTTGCTGTACGGTGTCCTGCATGCACCTCGCACGGTACTTGTAACATTGCACGCAGCCAGCACCGCAGTCTTATAAGTGCCTGGTTCTGCATACTAAACAATTTTTTTCCTGTGCAAGTGCGTTGCTATACGGTGTCCTGCCTGCACCTCGCACGGTACTTGTAACATTGCACGCAGCCAGCACCGCAGTCTATTAGTGCCTGGTTCTGCGTACTAAACAATTTTTTTCCTGTGCCAGTGCGTTGCTGTACGGTGTCCTGCCTGCACCTCGCACGGTACTTGTAACATTTTTTTCGCAGCCAGCACCGCAGTCTATTAGTGCCTGGTTCTGCGTACTAAACAATTTTTTCCTGTGCCAGTGCGTTGCTGTACGGTGTCCTGCCTGCACCTCGCACGGTACTTGTAACATTGCACGCAGCCAGCACCACAGTCTATTAGTGCCTGGTTCTGCGTACTAAACAATTTTTTTCCTGTGCCAGTGCGTTGCTGTACGGTGTCCTGCCTGCACCTCGCACGGTACTTGTAACATTGCAACGCAGCCAGCACCGCAGTCTATTAGTGCCTGGTTCTGCGTACTAAACAATTTTTTTCCTGTGCCAGTGCGTTGCTGTACGGTGTCCTGCCTGCACCTCGCACGGTACTTGTAACATTTTTTCGCAGCCAGCACCGCAGTCTATTAGTGCCTGGTTCTGCGTACTAAACAATTTTTTCCTGTGCCAGTGCGTTGCTGTACGGTGTCCTGCCTGCACCTCGCACGGTACTTGTAACATTGCACGCAGCCAGCACCGCAGTCTATAAGTGCCTGTTTTGCATACTAAACAATTTTTTTCCTGTGCATAGTGCGTTGCTGTACGGTGTCCTGCCTGCACCTCGCACGGTACTTGTAACATTGCACGCAGCCAGCACCACAGTCTATTAGTGCCTGGTTCTGCGTACTAAACAATTTTTTTCCTGTGCCTGTGCGTTGCTGTACGGTGTCCTGCCTACACCTCGCACGGTACTTGTAACATTTTTTCGCAGCCAGCACCGCAGTCTATTAGTGCCTGGTTCTGCGTACTAAACAATTTTTTTCCTGTGCCAGTGCGTTGCTGTACGGTGTCCTGCCTGCACCTCGCACGGTACTAACATTCCACTGCAAAATACAGCCATCTAAGTGTGTTACTTGCAACGAAAATTTTTCCGTGCATACTTCATGTTTTGCTGCACTTAGAGCACAGAAATTGTAAAATGTCACGCAGCCAGCACCGCAGTCTATTAGTGCCTGGTTCTGCGTACTAAACAATTTTTTTTCCTGTGCCTGTGCGTTGCTGTACGTGTCCTGCCTGCACCTCGCACGGTACTTGTAACATTGCACGCAGCCAGCACCGCAGTCTATTAGTGCCTGGTTCTGCGTACTAAACAATTTTTTTCCTGTGCCAGTGCTTGCTGTACGGTGTCCTGCCTGCACCTCGCACGGTAACTTGTAACATTGCACGCAGCCAGCACCGCAGTCTATTAGTGCCTGGTTCTGCGTACTAAACAATTTTTTTTCCTGTGCCAGTGCGTTGCTGTACGGTGTCCTGCCTGCACCTCGCACGGTACTTGTAACATTGCACGCAGCCAGCACCGCAGTCTATTAGTGCCTGGTTCTGCGTACTAAACAATTTTTTTCCTGTGCCAGTGCGTTGCTGTACGGTGTCCTGCCTGCACCTCGCACGGTACTTGTAACATTTTTTCGCAGCCAGCACCGCAGTCTATTAGTGCCTGGTTCTGCGTACTAAACAATTTTTTCCTGTGCCAGTGCGTTGCTGTACGGTGTCCTGCCTGCACCTCGCACGTACTTGTAACATTGCACGCAGCCAGCACCACAGTCTATTAGTGCCTGGTTCTGCGTACTAAACAATTTTTTTCCTGTGCCAGTGCGTTGCTGTACGGTGTCCTGCCTGCACCTCGCACGGTACTTGTAACATTGCAAGCAGCCAGCACCGCAGTCTATTAGTGCCTGGTTCTGCGTACTAAACAATTTTTTTCCTGTGCCAGTGCGTTGCTGTACGGTGTCCTGCCTGCACCTCGCACGGTACTTGTAACATTTTTTCGCAGCCAGCACCGCAGTCTATTAGTGCCTGGTTCTGCGTACTAAACAATTTTTTCCTGTGCCAGTGCGTTGCTGTACGGTGTCCTGCCTGCACCTCGCACGGTACTTGTAACATTGCACGCAGCCAGCACCGCAGTCTATTAGTGCCTGATTTTGCGTACTAAACAATTTTTTTCCTGTGCTAGTGCGTTGCTGTACGGTGTCCTGCCTGCACCTCGCACGGTACTTGTAACATTGCACGCAGCCAGCACCACAGTCTATTAGTGCCTGGTTCTGCGTACTAAACAATTTTTTCCTGTGCCAGTGCGTTGCTGTACGGATTCCTGCCTACACCTCGCACGGTACTTGTAACATTTTTTCGCAGCCAGCACCGCAGTCTATTAGTGCCTGGTTCTGCGTACTAAACAATTTTTTTCCTGTGCCAGTGCGTTGCTGTACGGTGTCCTGCCTGCACCTCGCACGGTACCTTCCATCTGTCTTAAAATATCTTAGCCTCTAGTGTGTACCTTTCACGAAATAGTACCTGCTACTAGTTTTACACATTTAGAGCCACCAGAAATTCTAAAATGTCACCAAAAAAACCAAATCCCAAAAAAAGAGTTGCTAAGGGACAGGGACGAGGTACAGGCATTGGTAGTCGTGGCCAACTATCCACCAGTTCGGGCAGACAGATGAGGATTGATCGATCGTTCCTCCTGTCTAACTTTCCCCGTCAGGAAAGTAAACGAGTATTGAGGCCGGAAGACGAAGACCATCTAACGTCTTGGCTGGCAGACAAGACCTCAACAACAGGTTCTTGCAGCACACAAGTTTCCTTGAGCACTGTATCTACTGTTGGTAGATACCATGCTGGGTCATCTAATCCACAACCTCTTCACAGTTCCTCAGACCAACAGCAGCCCCATGAAAATGTTACTTCAGGGGAAATGGTGTATCAGTGTCCGCGCTGCTGAAATCCCAAGAAAACGATCCAAAAACCAGATGTAGGTTGCATCAATCATCCATTTATTCCTTTCCTACGCGTTTCGGCACTGTCCTAGTGCCTTCCTCAGGGATGAATCCCTGAGGAAGGCACTATGACAGTGCCGAAATGCGTAGGAAAGGAATAAATGGATGATTGATGCAACCTACATCTGGTTTTTGGATCGTTTTCTTGGGATTTCAGCAGCGCGGACACTGATACACCATTTCCCCTGAAGTAACTTCTGGATGGTTCCCACGTGCATGTGGAAGGTAAAGTCCTGCAGCAGCTGCATTTAATGCTAAATGCTTTTACACCAGTTGTGGGTCTCACAACTGTGTTAGGTGAGTGAATTCATACCCATCACATACATTAGTGTCACTAGTGATAGGGCACTATTGCGCCTCTTGTTCCCCCCCCTATTTTTTACCATGAAAATGTTGACACAGACATGGGTCACTCAGATGACTTATTTGGTACATATAATCCTTTGCATGAATCCGGTTTGCCAGACTCAGTAGTAGATGAGATACTTGATGAAGAATTGTCCAATCATGGACAAATTTTAGAGACACCCCGGCCACATGAACGTGACTTTCAGCAAAGTCTTAGACCGTCTCAGGAGTTGGAGGATGATGATGATGAGACACACTTGTCATCCGGGGAGCAAAATCAATCTTGTTATCGGGAAGATTTAGAAGAGGAAGGGGTTGATGATGAGACCACTGATCCCACGTGGAATGTTGCCATGTAGAGCCAGCAGAGCAGCACGGAGGAAGAAAGTGTGTATGTCCCACCAACAAAGGCACCAAGGCCTACTCCTCCCACCAGAACTCAAAGAGTCACCACTGTTGCCCAAACTGTGTCCACTGTGGCGCAAAATTTGTCGACTGTTGGACAAAATGTCTCAAATGTGGGACTGAGTAATCCCTCTGGGAGTACAATCAAGCATAGAGGTCGGTCAGCCACTGTGTGGAATTTTTTTAAAAATGGGCCTTCTCAAGAAAATGTGGTCATCTGTACCATCTGCCATGCAAGGCTAAGCAGAGGCCACGGGAAAGGAAACATGAGCACCAGCAGTATGCGCAAGCACATGGCTGGTCAGCACCCTATTCAGTGGTCAAAAGTGCAGCCTTCCACAACAGTGTCATCAGACCCAAAGACTGCCACGGTAACTCAGATCCGTCCGTCACAATCACGTGTTGCTGAAGCTGTTCCAGCTCATATGTACTCATCCCAAGCAGCGGTTGCAGAGAGACTGAACACTAGTGCAGACAGTTCTCGGTCAGCAACATCCTTACAGTTGTCAGTGACACAGCTGTACGAAAGGAAGCAGAAATACCACTCTTCCCACCCATTAGCCAAAAAAATAAATGCCCAGATAGCTAAGTTGTTAGCAGTCGAGATGTTGCCGTTTAGGCTTGTGGGTACAGACTCTTTTCGTGAGCTTTTGGCTGTGGCAGTACCACGGTACTCGGTTCCAAGCCGCCATTACTTTTCACGTTGTGCCGTCCCCGCGTTACATGAGCATGTCATTAACAACCTCAAGCGTGCCCTCACCAACGCTGTAACCGGGAAAGTACACCTTACTACGGACACATGGACAAGCAGTTCAGGACCGGGCCGGTACATCTCGCTCACCGTGCATTGGATCAACGTTGTGGAGAGTGTGCCAAACTCTGTTAGTGTTGCATCAAAGATCCTACCCATGCCACGGATAGCTGGCACAAACTCATTCAGTGTCTCTGCATCATCCTATATGTCCAGTACAACATCTTCCGCTTCCTCGACCAATCCTCAATTGCCCTCAACATCACGGCCAAGTTGGGAGGTTTGCTGCAGCGCTTCAGCAAGACGCCAACAGGCTCTGCTGAAGCTGATCTGTTTAGGTCACACACCTCACACTGCAGTAGAGCTGTTGAAAGGTCTGAAGCAACAGACAGATGAGTGGCTATCCCCACTCCAACTCCAGACCGGTCTCGTGGTGAGCGACAATGGTCGTAACCTAGTGGCTGCACTAAAGCTTAGAAACCTTGTGCACGTGCCTTGCATGGCTCACGTGCTGAATCTAGTAGTGCAGAAATTCCTGCGTACATATCCAGAGTTATCTGACCTACTGGAGAAGGTGCGTCGAGTTTGCGCACATTTTCGTCATTCGTCAACAGTGGTTGGAAAACTTTCATTGCTTCAAAAGCAATTGAATTTGCCCAACCACAGACTCATTTGTGACATGCCGACACGATGGAACTCTACATTCCATATGTTATCGAGGATCAATGAGCAGCAGAGGGCAATATCCGAATATCAGTTGCAACATGCCCGTCAGACCGGCAGTCAGCCATGACATATTAGTACAATGGAGTGGGTGTGGATCGCTGACACATCTGAGGTTCTTGAAAATTTTGACTACTGCACAAAACTGGTGAGCGGTGATCAGTCCATCATCAGTGTCACTATCCCCATGCTGTGTCTGCTCAAAGAATCCCTCATTAATCAGAAAAATGAAGCATTGAGAGCCCAGCAGATGGCTATGGAGCCAGATTTAAACAGCGCAGTACCTAGACAGCAAAGTCAATATGACCAGGCAACATTGGCTCCTGAAGAGGAACCGGAGCAAGACGATGAAGAGGATTTATTTTTTGTTGGTGCCGATGTCAACCCAGATGGTACTCCCAACCCCAGCTTTGTGTCTGTCTACCATGGGTGGCCTGGAGAGGAGGAGGCGGAGACAGACTTTGCGGATACAATGGGTATTGAACATCGTTCTGAGGACACTGAAGACATGAGTCTATGCAGCTTGGGACACATGGCTGACTTCATGTGCACTTGTCTGCTAGAAGACCCACGAGTGATTAACATATTGCACAACGACCTCTACTGGTTGGCCACCTTTCTGGACCCACGTTATAAAGATAAATTCAAAGATAAATTCACCTCGCTGCTGTTTCAGTCACCACGTGGCTTGACAATTGACTATTTCAAGAGGGTTCTTGTGGATAATATGCTTCTAATATCACCGTCAGACAACTCTCTGCCCATAGGTAGCAACTCTGTGCAACAGCAGCCATTGGTCGGGGCACAATCATCCACGCTGTCCAGAAGAGATGCTGGAAAGATGTCCGCAAAGTGGGCTATGTTCAATAAGCCATCGAACCTGCAGCGCCATGTTGCTCCGGTAACCATCTCTCGGAGACAGAAACTTACCAACATGGTACAAGAATACTTAAGTGACAGTACCTGCTTCCTTACTGATGCCGCAGTCCCGTTTTAATTACTGGGTCTCCAAGCTCCACACTTGGACAGAGCTCTCGTTGTATGACTTGGAGGTGCTGGCATGCCCTGCGGCTAGTGTGACATCAGAGCGGGTTTTCAGTGCCGCTGGGGGTATCATAACTGATACCAGGACACGTCTTACTCCAGAGAATGCAGACAGGCTTACTCTAATTAAGTTTAATAGGAACTGGATTTCACAAGACTTCTTGAGCCCTGAAGACGACAGTAGTCAGAGCTGAAGTGCCACGTTCAACATCAATATGATATGATTAATCATTGTATTATATTGTGTCTTTTTGGTACAAGCAGTATGTACAACACCAGTAACGATTTGCGTAACCATGTTCCTGCAACCTGGTAATGAGGCTGCTTCATCTTAAACCAACACTATACCTTAACTTCGGTTTCATTAACCATCACAACACCTTTTGACAATGAATCAACCTTTATTTTCTGTTAGCAAACATTCAAAAGCCCCTTGGGCTAATTTTTGGAGCCACCCAGGCTAACAAGCTTATCATGGCCCTTAGGCCTGCATTTATACCCAAAATGCCAAACAGCCCCTTGGGCTAATTTTTGGAGACACCCAGCCTAAGAAGGTTATCATGGCCCTTAGGCCTGCATTTATACCCAAAATGCCAAACAGCCCCTTGGGCTAATTTTTGGAGACACCCAGCCTAAGAAGGTTATCATGGCCCTTAGGCCTGCATTTTTACTCAAAATGCCAAACAGCCACTTGGGCTAATTTTTGGAGACACCCAGCCTAAGAAGGTTATCATGGCCCTTAGGCCTGCATTTATACTCAAAATGCCAAACAGCCCTTGGGCTAATTTTTGGAGACACCCAGCCTAAGAAGGTTATCATGGCCCTTAGGCCTGCATTTTTACTCAAAATGCCAAACAGCCCCTTGGGCTAATTTTTGGAGACACCCAGCCTAAGAAGGTTATCATGGCCCTTAGGCCTGCATTTATACTCAAAATGCCAAACAGCTCCTTGGGCTAATTTTTGGAGACACCCAGCCTAAGAAGGTTATCATGGCCCTTAGGCCTGCATTTATACCAAAATGCCAAACAGCCCCTTGGGCTAATTTTTGGAGACACCCAGCCTAAGAAGGTTATCATGGCCCTTAGGCCTGCATTTATACCCAAAATGCCAAACAGCTCCTTGGGCTAATTTTTGGAGACACCCAGCCTAAGAAGGTTATCATGGCCCTTAGGCCTGCATTTATACTCAAAATGCCAAACAGCCCCTTGGGCTAATTTTTGGAGACACCCAGCCTAAGAAGGTTATCATGGCCCTTAGGCCTGCATTTATACCCAAAATGCCAAACAGCCCCTTGGGCTAATTTTTGGAGACACCCAGCCTAAGAAGGTTATCATGGCCCTTAGGCCTGCATTTATACCCAAAATGCCAAACAGCCCCTTGGGCTAATTTTTGGAGCCACCCAGCCTAACAAGCTTATCATGGCCCTTAGGCCTGCATTTATACTCAAAATGCCAAACAGCCCCTTGGGCTAATTTTTGGAGACACCCAGCCTAAGAAGGTTATCATGGCCCTTAGGCCTGCATTTATACCCAAAATGCCAAACAGCCCTTGGGCTAATTTTTGGAGCCACCCAGGCTAACAAGCTTATCATGGCCCTTAGGCCTGCATTTATACCCAAAATGCCAAACAGCCCTTGGGCTAATTTTTGGAGCCACCCAGGCTAACAAGCTTATCATGGCCCTTAGGCCTGCATTTATACCCAAAATGCCAAACAGCCCCTTGGGCTAATTTTTGGAGACACCCAGCCTAAGAAGGTTATCATGGCCCTTAGGCCTGCATTTATACTCAAAATGACAAACAGCCCCTTGGGCTAATTTTTGGAGACACCCAGCCTAACAAGCTTATCATGGCCCTTAGGCCTGCATTCATACCCAAAATGCCAAACAGCCCCTTGGGCTAATTTTTGGAGACACCCAGCCTAAGAAGGTTATCATGGCCCTTAGGCCTGCATTTATACTCAAAATGCCAAACAGCCCCTTGGGCTAATTTTTGGAGACACCCAGCCTAAGAAGGTTATCATGGCCCTTAGGCCTGCATTTATACTCAAAATGCCAAACAGCCCCTTGGGCTAATTTTTGGAGACACCCAGCCTAAGAAGGTTATCATGGCCCTTAGGCCTGCATTTATACTCAAAATGCCAAACAGCCCCTTGGGCTAATTTTTGGAGACACCCAGCCTAAGAAGGTTATCATGGCCGGCAGGCCTGCATTTTTACTCAAAATGCCTAACAGCCCCTTGGGCTAATTTTTGTAGACACCCAGGCTAACAAGCTTATCATGGCCCTTAGGCCTGCATTTATACCCAAAATGCCTAACAGCCCCTTGGGCTAATTTTTGGAGCCACCCAGGCTAACAAGCTTATCATGGCCCTTAGGCCTGCATTTATACCCAAAATGCCAAACAGCCCCTTGGGCTAATTTTTTTAGGCAACAAGCCTATGCCTGCATCGTGGGCATTGCATGTACTATGCTCCTAGTACTAGCAATTCTATTGTATGGGCCAAGCACCCTGCTTTCTGAAAAAAATGTATATGAAGCCCCTTGAGCTAATTTTTTTAGGCAACAAGCCTATGCCTGCATCGTGGGCGTTGCTTGTACTATCATCCTGCTGGAGCCTGGTGAAGGGTCCCACTGTACGCTCTGTAGAAAACGCGTAGACGCGATGTGTAGCAGGTAGATGTCCCAGCCTCTCACATGTGTGTTCCTAGTCTTGTTGCCATAGCGAGGCATTAAGTAACCCCCCAAACACAGGCACTGTTTATTTGTCAGTGGAGTCATGATTTTACACTTAGTAACCAAGGTGACTTCATGCGCCATGCGAGCCGTAAAGTACTTGCTAATGATGCTCTCTCTCCCCTGACCCCCACGCCAAATGTCTTGGGGTAATCCTTGACTCCTCCCTCTCCTTCAAGCCCCACCTGGAGTTCCTAACCAAGTTCCTGTGACTCCAACTCTAAAATATTTCAAGAATTCGCTAGTTACTCAACCCTGACACTGCTAAAACACTCATTAATGCCCTCATCATCTCCCGCCTTGACTACTGGAACCTCCTTTGCACAGGCCTCCCTGCCAACTCTCTTGCACCTCTCCAATCTATACTAAACTCTGCTGCCCGACTAATCCATCTGTCCTCACGCTACTCCCCTGTCTACCCCCTCTGCCAAGCCCTTCACTGGCTCCCCGCCCCACAGAGAGCTCACTTTAAAACACTGACCATGACATTCAAAGCCTTACACAACCTATCCCCACCATACATCTCCGACATGATCTCCCGATACCATCCCTCACGCAACCTGCGTTCATCCCAAGAACTTCTCCTACACTCCCCCCTCATCTCCCATTCCCACAACCGCATACAGGATTTCTCCCGGGCATCCGCCATGCTCTGGAACTCCCTGCCCCACCTCATCAGTCACTCGCCTACCCTGGGAACCTTCAAGAGACACCTAAAGACTCACCTCTTCCGACAGGCCTACAACCTGCCATGAGAACCCGTTACACGCCCCACGACCGACACCTTCCCCACCCTATTGTATCCCCACCCACCCCTCGTAGAATGTGAGCCCACGCGTACACGGTCCTCTCCTCTTGTACCTGTATGACCTTATTGTTTATGTTTATTGTACTTGTCCTTGTCTACCTTATCCTCATGTAAAGCGCCATGGAACCTATCGCGCTATATAAATAAATAATAATTATAATAATGATGATGACTTTAAGCCCACCCACAAAACAACCTACACATCCATTCCATGAAAAAATACAGACACAAAGCTGTTTTTTAAAACTGTGTATTAAAACAAAATGGCAGCACTGGTTGGATGTTGTGACCATATGCAAGGACACACCACCAACCAATAACACCCGCTTTTCAATTGGTGGATAAATTTCTATAAAGAATAACAATAAAATCACAGCTATTGTGCATGTCTTATTTTTTTTTTTAAACAAATACAAAGAACAAAAAAAAAAAAGGAGCCCTATAGGTCCTGGTAGGTGGGCTGATAGGGTGGGGTAGGCTGTACCTGCCCACCATCACCCTGGTCCTGAAAGAGGTCAAGGGCCCCATGGATGGCCTCCGCCAACCCTTGAGGGTGGATCCTCTGGGCAGGTGTGGGGAAAGCGGGTAGGTCCCTGTTAGGTGGCCAGTGACTCAAAGGAGGTATAGGCCTCTGGGGTGGCACATGGCTGTCCCGGGGTGTGGGCCTGTCTTGGAGGTTGGAGTGTGACAGTTCCCACCCCTCCAAATACTGGGTGGTTTGGGGGGCGACTGGCGTCAAGCACAATATGTAATGCTGACCTTGCCCGCAGTAGCCTGTCAAATGGAATTACATCCAGGAATGGTATAAGACTGTGGGCAAAGACAGCATTACTTTGTGCACGATGTTGATGAGGTGACCCCGGGATCAGACCATGGCTGCTGATGTGAGGTGGGCATCCAGTTTCCTCCACTGCTGGATGTTGGTGGTGAGACAGTGGTTCTGGCCCCTCAACCTCCTCCTCTTGCGGCCGGACATGCCCCAAAGCTGGGGTTGGTGCTGGTGGCGGCGGTGGTGTTGGTGCTGGTGGCGGCGGTGGTGGTGGTGTTGGTGCTGGTAGCGGCGGCGGTGGTGGTGGTGGTATTCCACCAGCTTGGCCTTGGTCCTCCACTTCAGGTGCTTCAGGGGCCTCCCTCGCCTGTTCAGGCAGCTGTGGTGGTGGAGGGTTTGCACGGCGCCTGCGGTAGTGAGCATCTCCGTGGGTAAAGGCCAAAAAAATTGGGTGAATGCATTGCATTTGGAAACAAAACCATAGGTCAAACATTAAGTTGCATGCTTTTTTGACTCTGTGTATCAGTGTATTCTGAATCAGATATTTTTTATTATTATTAAAGAATAACCAACTGTACATAACATAAAGGAATACGTCAGTTTGTTTGCTAATTCCATAATAATACATAATTTTCCCCCCCCTTATTACCACCCACCCCCCCATCCCATCTAATCTAGACGATCAATAACACCAATGCTTCACATGAAAAAAACGTCCCCCTGACATCACTTTTAACTTGACATACTTAATTTACCAAACATTTAGGTTATATCAGCTATATAAACCAGGAAAGGGGTTCAAACGTATACAATATATATATATAATATAATATATAATATAATACAATATATATAATAATGACTATTCAGCCACTATCTCCATCCACTTCTTTCTCAACCCTCGTCCATGGCTCCCATATCTGTGTATTCTGTGTTTTCATTGTTGACCTTAAGATTTAATTTCAGTCAATAAATTAGGACATTTTGGCTCATGCCTCAACCAATATTCTATGTGTGGGTAGTGTTGGTCCTCGATTTTTTGACATTACATTTGAAATTTAACCATTTGTCTGCCCAATTACACTGTGCCCTGCCTTAGGCAGGACAGCTATTTAGGCACTTGAAGACACATTAGTGGCCACAAGTATAGCATTTGCTTTTTGTTGTAACTTTATGTGGACAAAGCTATAGCCTGACACTTTGAGGCAAACACATTCTTCAGGGTTGTTTACCATCAGATGGACAGTAAAAGACGCAGTGTGGGCGGCCTTGGTTTCAAAGCACATAACCCAGATCTATAGGGCAGGTGAGCAAGACAGGAAATGGAGTCATGCAGCATAGGTGACACATGTGCATTCGGCGTTAGTGGCCTACACTCCTTTTTGCTGCCATGTATGCTAATCAGGAATATCTTGGTAAATAAAACCCACAAAACATATGGCTTGGATTTTGAAATGACTGTAATGGACATAGAGTATGGGGTTGTTTTTGATCAGCAGGTCACACATCGTTGGTGCCAAACAAGGTGGTATTCCCAGATGGACAGTTTTACAATTATTCCAACGGGGCCGAACACAAAGCCGGGAACAGCAAGGGCAAACTTCTTGTTCCCTAAAGGACCTTGGACATAAAAGCTTCTTGCACTGAAAATATGGCCCCCTTAAGTTTGATTTTATACAGCATTAATACACTATGTTTTTCGGAGGATTCTTAATGTGGCCATCAGTTAACAACAAAACAATTAAATTCACATGTGGGCCCTAATATCTACACCATCACCTTGCAGCCCCAAATATACCCATGGGCAAACTCACCCACACGTATTTGTAGTGATACAGAGTATGTCCTCAAATGTGTGTGACTGTGTCAACAATCTGGGATGGTGTACAAACAGTTTAGTGCAAAAGGAGTATATCCTTACAACGTTATTTAGCCTAAAAAACACCCACAATTAAACGTGTAGGGATGTATGTGGCCCTTATGCAAGTGGAGGGAGGCCATTAGGAACACATACAAATGATGCTTACGACAGACAAACCAGACAAGGCCACACACCTTAGCGGCCATTGCAGGGAAGAACATGGCTTTGTTCCACAAACATGCCAACAATAATAGCTAATTGTGAAGTCACGGAACATTGTGTCTGCCCACCTTGCAGAACATTGCTTATTTGTCCCAACGTCACAATGTGGCTATAAATGTGTATGTCCTGGATCATTGCCAAAGGTAATAGAATTGTGTTGCACCATGGCAGAAACAAACCCCAGTGTGGGTATGTAAACCAGCACACTCATTATAGAGCTTCATACGTACACTGTGTGCCCTCGTGGACAGGGTCCTCTCCTCTTGTACCTGTACGACCTCATTGTCTTCATTTACTGTTTTTTGTAGTTAACCATTATCCTCATGTAAAGTGCCATGGAACCTAATGGCGCTATATAAATAAATAATAATAATAGTACACAACAGTGCAGCAGACACATACCTTGGCATACGGGCCACCGGTTCTAGGAAGGACAGCCGGTCGTAGTGCTTATAGATCAGCCCTGGAGCTGCTCCCGGTTCCCTCTCTGCGATCTGGCGATGCTGTTTTTTATGTTGATCGCGGCAGCTCCTCCAACGTTTCTGAAGATGGTCAACTGTGAAATGATTTCAAACCGGGTTTAGACATGTGTAATATTTGAAACACCAAAAGTATGTGTACAAATCAACAATACCATTTTATTCATTTTGTGTGTGTAATGTGTATACAAGGCACAGTGACACGACAGTGTGGAACATCAACAGCATTACGGACATTGAGCTCACGTGGACACTATCACTAATGAGGCAGGACACATGTCAACGCATAGAGAATGTAATAGTGCGGGCACCAGACTCTGCTCATTAGTGGTATTAATATACACCCAACCCCCTGGCCGTAAGAGCCATGAGCACCAGCCCTTAAACTAAGTGTACTGTTGTGACCCCATCCAAATATAGGCAACTATGCGACGGCGCATGATAACACATTGAGGGTCCTGTATACCCTGCTATGGGGGGCCTGTATACCCATGAGGGCCCTGTATACCCACTGCTGGGGGCCCTGTATACCCACTGGGGCCCTGTATACCCACTGCTGGGGGCCCTGTATACCCACTGCTGGGGGGGCTGTACACCCACTGAGGGCCCTGTATACAGGGACTGACTGGCACCCTACAGTTTGGGTGTCAGCCCTCCCTCACCGGCCCGACACAGGTGAGGACGGGGGGTGGGGGGGTGATGACTGGCGGCCGCCTCACAGTCACCGCAGCTCCCGCAGTCTCCTATGGCTCGCTCCCAGCCGCAGCCTCGCGCTCCTCACAGCTGCTCGCTCCCAGTCGCAGCCACACGCCACTCACAGACGCTCACTCCCGGCCGCAGCCGCGCGCTGATGACGTCATTGCGCGGCCAGGAGCTTGCGGTTCCGGCTGCTGCTTCGGGGTCATGCGGCTGCTTCATGCTCCTGCAGCCGCATGACCCGTGCGGGCGGCAGCCCTTTTCATGGTCCAGGCGGCCCAAAATAGGGGAAAATACGCCGGCCTGGGGGGCAGTTGCCCCCCAGCCACCTGGGCCAGTCCGCCCCTGCCTCTATACCATAATATGGGGGCATGTATACCCATCTGGGGGCCTGTATACTCTGCAGGGGGAGCTGTATACTCTGCTGGGGGGCTGTCTACCAGTGATAGCCGCTGTATACCAGGATGGCGGTCAATATGTTTTCACAGTTTTTGGGGGCAAAAATAGGGGGGTCGGCTTATACACGGGTCGGCTTATACACGAGTATATATACAGTAAATCCAATATATAACGGGTGAACTCATTTAACTTACTCATATTGCTCTGTTCATCATGGCCACTCAGATGGAACGCAGGGAACATCACTTGGGCGATCTCTCTCCAGGCAGTAGTCCTCATGATGTTATCCCCATAGTCAGGGTCTGTTGGGAGCCATAGCAGTGGCCGAGCCTCCACCAGAGGAATCAAACGCAGCGTGTTCACAGTGACACGGCCGGCCATGATTGCTCTGTGGAATGGATTGCTCTGTGTGTGCGTCTGTCAGAGCGACTCGTTTCCTCTTTGCTTAAAGCATGGTGTGTGCAGGAGAATCGCTTCCCCCTTGCATCATCGGCTCCAAATAAGAGAAAAACCTGCGAGTTTGGACTCGCACACTTTCAGAGACACATCAGCGATTTGTAAATCGCTTTATTCGCTATTACTCGGTTCCCTATTCATTAACATTGGACTCGCTAGACTCACAACGAGTAGCGAGTCCTGGACTCGGACTCGTGCGGGTCTAGCGATTCCGAGTAATTTAGGACTCGCTCATCCCTAACCAGGACCTGTTCCGGGTAGCCATGAGGTCTACAGAATTACGTCTGGAATGCCTTTGCTGCTGTTCTTGCCATTAAATCCTATACTGGCACCACCACTAGGAAACAGGAATAGTGGTCCACTATGGTCAGGGCGTTGACATAGCCGGATCTGCTTGGTGTTAACTTGACGTGGTCTAGGGCGACTAACTCCAGGGGTTGCTTGGTAACTATGGACTGGAGTGGAGCTCTCTGGCTTTCTTGATCCTTCCTTCATAGGTTGCACGGGCCACATTTTCTACACCATTCTTCAATTGATCTTCGCATGTCAACCCAGTAGAATCTTTCTCTTAAGAGCACTTGCAACTTTTTCCATCCAAAATGCCCTGCACTGTCATGGTAGGCTTCCAAGACCATTTTGACATCTCTCTTGAGTACAATGATCTGCCAGACCAACTCATGAGTTTTTGGATTGGTATATCTTCTGTACAACTTATTCTGATACAGGAATAGTTTACTTTTCTTTTCCACAACTGTTGAGCTTCAACTGGAGCATTCTGACCAAGGAACGCACCCTCCTGCGTCAGTAATTCCTTGACTAGCTTCACAGCCGTGTCACTGTCCTGTGTGTCAGCCCATCTGTGATGTGGTAATGGGTTGAACATTGCTTTCTGATGCTTCCGGTACACACCTGTTCTGTACTGTGTTGCCCTAGGGCGGTGAAAGGCCAGTAGCTCTATTTCTTCCAGCTCCAATGGTACCTCTTCCACGTCCTTCTAGTGCGGCATCTGCATTTCCATTCTTAAAGCCTGCTCTATACTTGATGCTGAAATTGTAGTTAGACAACCGGGCCATTCATCGCTGCTCCACCACACCTAGTTTTGCTGAATTCAGGTGAGTAAGTGGATTGTTATCTGTATAGATGGTAAACCTTGCAGGGGCCAGTTAATGTTTAAAGCATTCTGTTACAGCCCAGACTACAGCCAGTAGTTCTAACTTGAAGGAACTATAGCTCTCAGGATTTCTTTCAGTAGGACAGAGCTTCCTTCCTGCTTGCAAAGGCGATGACCCTTTTTTTACCTTCTTGTACTTGAAACAGTACTACTCTCAATCCTACGTTGCTGGCATCTGTGTACAGAATGAAGGGTTAATGGTAATCAGGGTAAGCCAAAATTTTAACCCCGTAGGCCATCATCGCTGCTCGAAGATCCTTTTTTGCATGAACTTCACGGAAGTAAGTGGATGTTATCTTATAGACGGGTAAAAACTTGTAAGGGGCCCAGCTTTAATGTTTAAATCTATTAGTGTACAGCCCAGGAATGCCCATATCTTTCACTTGATGGACTTAGATTCCAGATATTACTTTCTGGACGGAGCACTTCCTGAGCTTGACACATGGCGAGACTGACCTTTTTTTACCTGTTGACACTTGGATGGACTGTATTTCTCAATCCACTTGCTGGACACGCTGTCAACATTGAAATGTTCAATGCTAATTCAGTAACAAAATTTCATCGTACGTCATCCAGGTACAGTAGAACAGTTTCAAATTTCTTGTGTCCTAAGCAGCACTCCATTAACCTTTGGAATGTAGCGGGTGCGTTGAAGAGTCCAGACGGCATACAATTGAACCGCATAGGCCCATCGGCGTGGTGAACACTGTCTTCTCATGGTCAGCCTCTGCCACAGGAACTTGCCAATACCCACTACTCAGATCTAAGGTGGAAAAGTAGTTAGCAGATTTTAATGTAGCTAGTGATTCTTCTATTCTGTGTGATGGGTATGTATCCTTGTGTGTAATTCGGTTGATCTGTTGGTAACTACGTACATCCTCATAGTCTCATACTTCTTTTTCACTAGCACTAACAGGAGTTGCCCAGGGGCTACAACTGGCTCTTATTACCCCTGTTTCCTTCATTTCTTTGAGCATATCTTTTGCACATTGGTAGTGAGCGGGTGGTATGGGTCTATACCTCTCCTTAATGGGTGGTTGATGAATTGTGGGTATGTTGTGTTCTACCCCTTTGATCTGCCCAAAGTCTATGGGTGTTTACTGAAGATCTGTTAATACTCCCTCAATACCCGGTATACTCCATGATTTTGATGGGAGGGTGTAGAACTGGTACCTACATGGAATTTTTGGCACCAATCCTCCAGCCTTCCCTCTGAGCCATTGCACTTCTCCTGATTTGACAGGTTCAACTGTTGTGATGGCATTATTATTAACAGTGTACAATTTAGCCATGGTACCATACTTTGGTAGGATCACCTCCTCTTCTCCACAACTCAGAAGGCGTATTGGCACTCTTCCCCTATGTACCTCAACTACTCCTCTGGCGTCAGTACAGTGGGCCTACTGTCTGAGTACACGGGTTCTAATACGGCCTAATAGTATTGCCCTCTAAGGCTATTGCAGCTGTATACCAGACCAACATTTCAGCTTTGGGAGGTATCATAAGGGGTATCGGGTCACTTACCCTTGCACTGCCAATTTCTCCTCCAGGCAACTATAACCTGCTGTCTCAACATCAACACTTTTATTTCCTTCCGCAGGACTCGCTGTTGCCCGGAACTGGCAGTCTCGGCAATCTGCTGTAAAACATCAATAATCTGTGCAAGATAAATTTCTATCACATTTGGTCCTGACAGAATAGTTGGATTACGTACATGGCGGTCAACATCAACAATTATTATCCCCTGATCTTTTAATTCTACTCTCCCAACTTTAATGGTCATCTCTTTAAACCCAATTTGTGGTACTAGTTTACCATTGCTAGCCAATATGTTAAAGTCATCATCTGGGCCACGGGTAATGTCTGAATCAGCCCAGTACCGTTTATAAAGAATATAAGGCATGAAGGTTCTCTGTGAGCAGGTGCCCAGCAGAACTTCAGGGGAATGCCATCCAGCACGACAGGTATTATTGGACGTCCTCCCAGTACCTGTTCCTTGTGAGTTTACACCTGGGGGCGGCCCGCTCCCTAGGTGGATCCTTATTTAAAGTACATCCCTGGCAAAGTGACCTGGTTCTCTGAGCTGTGACAAATGGGCTGTCCATCCGGGTGGTAGCGGTCGCTGGGTCATCCTCGGTTCGCTGGATATCTCCCCCACGGCCTTGGGTCCACGTAGCTCCTGCTTCACTCTGGCCATCTCAGCTACAGTTTTTGTTAAGGTACTGTCACACGCGGCAATATTGTTTGCAATTTCACTGGCAATTGCTAGTTGCAGTGAAATCATGGACACATCGTTCTATTTTGTTGCCGTGTACAAATGGAACAATGTGTGCATGATTTTACAGCAACCAGCAAATTGCCAGTGAAATTGCTAGCAATATTTCCGCATGTGACGGTACCTTTAGGGTTTCAATCTTTTGATCAAGAGCCTCACTGGTGATGGGCTCCTGAGGATTGGCACTAGCCCCTGACATGGTTGGTGGGATTTGCACTCCCGGTTGCTGGTATGCTGTAGTTTAGCATTGGCAGAGTCTGTATAATGAGTGTCTTCTGCCGCAGTATGCGGATGGCCCTTTCTTTAAATTGTACAAAGTTCAAATCAGGGTTTTATATAGCCATCATCCGCAGCCGTCCTCTATAAGGAGGAAATAAAAGTCCATCAACAAATTGGTCGATGAGCAGTTTATCTTCTCCCTGCGCCAAAGGGTGCTGTCTGTTTGAGTGCTCTGAGCACCTCTTGTAAATTTAATGCAAAGTCTCTCACACTCTCTTGTGGTTTCTGCTGGCACCGCAAGAATCTCATTTTTGCTCGGGCATCAAAACTAGCTTCAAAAGTAGCTTTCAGCCTGGCAATCACATGCTCTACACTGTCTTTGTCAGTATCCGACCAGGACTTTGTTTCTCGCTGCGCGTGACCAGTTAACTGTCCCATTAATATGCTGACGCGCTGACCCTCTGTTAGGGGTACACACTGTAATAGCTATCCAGCTTTTCTTTAAAGTGAGTGAGGATATTGGGATCACCTGCGTATTGCGGCAGCCACATCACTCCCGGAGTGTATGGCATCAGAAATGGCATGATCGATGACATCCCTTGTGCTGCAGCACCGCCGGATGCTCTGTCAGCGTCTTGTACCAGCATTGTTCAATTGTTACACAGAATCATTCGGTTACAACATATTTCCGCCCCCTTAGTTAATGCTGACCTTTCCGGTCTTTCACTTCCGTCGGGGTATACAATTTTCGTTCTGCCTTGGGACAGGGTTTCTTTTCCCCACCGGATGCCATCAGAGCGTAGGGAGGGCCTCATTTCGCGCTCTTTGGATTGTACCGCCCGCGATGATATGCCCACTCTGTCTATAACACGTATTTCACACAATTCACAGCACACAGTACCCGGTTTAATGGGCATGGGATCCTGTTCGTGACACCAGGAACTGAGGCACTCCCAGGGCAATGGGGTACTTGGGACTGGGCCTAGCTGCTGCTGTCTCTAGGGAAATCACGGGGTCGTGACCCGGTTTTGTGCCCTGGGTTTCAGTTGAAAAAGGGTTATATACAGGGGAGTTTTCGTGACGTCACCATTGGTGTGTGGCTAGGGATGGCCATTGCTGCAGAACCTCTGGGGTGATGGACAGGCAGCTGGGATGGAATGGCTCTCCACAGGTAAAGCCAATCCCCGGGGCAGTGTAAATAGTCTGTGTGTGGGATGCAGGACAACGGGCATACGGAATAGGCAGACTCACTGTTTTTGTAGTTTCTCAATCCTTTACTAGAGCAGATGTTATATGGAGCTGTCCACAGGTCTTTTGAGAGCAACTTGGGGTTTCTTCCCATCAGGCTGGGTCTTTGGCTCCCCTACTGCGCTGTGTATTGGCTCCTGCAGTTGCATAAGCTGAGCTTCCGGCCCTGTCTCGTCCTGCGAGTTATTGGTATGGCAGGCAACTCGAGTTCTTTCTCTACCCAGATCTCGGGTGTATGATGCTGAACTCTCACAGTGTTGCTGTGCTGTACGGTGTAGCTGGAGAATTTGGAATCCTCACTTTCCGATACTGACTGCCGGGACATGAGACCCTGCACAGTCTCGGACTTCGGTGTCCATTCTATGCGCCTTTCCTCGGGGGTGAGCACGGCCTCCGAGGTATGTTCCTTCTCCTTTCCTCAGACCCTAGCCTTAGGCCTGGAACTTAGCTAGCAGCTCTGGGATGAGCTTAGCATGGCTCTTTTACACCCAGGTCCTCTTCACAGTACTCCCAGGACCTCCCAGTCCTAACTAGCCCCTCCCCAGACCAGAATATATAGGGGAGCTCACCCTGAACACGGGCTTGGTCTTCCCCTTTTGGGCTGGAGGTGTGAGTGTTGTGTGTGTGTTGCCTGATGAGAAGACCCTTTTGTTGCTCTCTTGTGACACCACCACCCGGAGGCAGTGATGACACTGTGGCACTTTGACCCAGGGGTGCCACAAAGGGAGCGTTGCATTACAGTTACGCTCCATTAAGACTGCTAGAATCTATCTTTTTGATGGACCCCTGGACAGTATGCCAGCGCTAGAGGTGGCCCTTGCCTAAGGTTTGGGTCACATAACCATATAAAAATCTAGCCCATTCTCACCTAGAAAAATGAGATGACCATATTTTTTACTCAGTAGCTATTAATCTTTTATGGCCACTTTACACGCGGCAACAGGAAGATAGAAAACGGCAGGTGTCGGAGACAATTGTACCTTTTACCTTCAAAACCCTTGAAGTGGCTGCGTATAATTCAGGTATCTACAAGGTGTTTTGAAGGTAAAAGGTACAATTGTCTCCGACACCTGCCGGTTTCTATCTTCCTGTTGCCGCGTGTAAAGTGGTCATTACAGGAACATTTATAGTTTCCCATCTTACAGAATTGTAATGTATCCACAAAAGCCCAATGCCATATCTGATATGTTTACTCACGCTGTACTCATTTCAGAGTCAAATCATAGCATATTGTGTTTTTTTTTCATATACTGAATACAGCTCAGGATAAAAGCAGACCTGTACTGCCTTTGAAATACCGTTGGCCTGAGTGCAATCCCTTTTTTTATCAGATTGCACTCGACCGATTTATACACTCGTGTGGGTGAACTCTAAATTGCAGTTTACCACGTTTACATAAGGAGAGTCTGTCACCAAGTCAAAAGTTGCCCATTTTTGCTCCTATTTAGAGATGAGCGATGTTCGATTCGAAATGTTTCCAATCTCAAATTAGAGCTGTTTTGGGCAGTGTTCGAGTCATTCGACGAATGTGAACAATTTGCTTAAAATTCGGCAGTTCGAGGTTATGTTCGATAACGCTTCAATCACCAAAAGCTTAACCTTAACCCTAATACTGTTAATGAATGTTAATATCCAGTGTCAGCGTATAGTGTGCAGGGAGGGGGGGGCATGGTTTAGATCAGTGCTGCAGAAATAATGCCGATCTCCATTTTTTTCTCTTAACTGCATATACACTGGGGCGGTGCAGGCTGTCAACCAATGACACACACACACAGCAAAGTGCATTTTTTGCACACAAGCAAGGACATGTGTCAATGGCTGTGTATGTCACATGTCCTTGCCCTATAAGACACGGGCATTTTCCCCATCGCCACCATTTCCTCAGTGCTGCAGTTGTGTGTCAGTCAGGCACTGCTACTGCTGCTGTGGGCGCTATAAAGTCTTAGTTAGGCTAGCTTCAGACTTGCGGACCCTCCGCAGCATCCTGCGGAGGGGATCCGCAAGCTGACCGCAGCCCCTATGTTTATGATGAGAACACACGGTCATGCGCAGGTGTGTGCATGACCGTGCGCTCCCATTCACTGCAATATGTAATTTGTACGCAGGTGGATGCCCGCGCACAAATCACACACTCTCCTCCACACCAGGAACGTGACATGGTCGTGTTCCTGGTGCGGACGAGAGTGTGTGATTGTGTGTGATTTGTGCGCGGGCATCCGCCTGCGTACAAATCACATTTTGCAGTGAATGGGAGCGCACGGTCATGCGCAGACCTGCGCATGACCGTGCGTTCTCATTATAAGCATAGGGGCTGCGGTCAGCTTGCGGATCCCCTCCGCAGGACGCTGATGAGGGTCCGCAAGTCTGCAGCCAGCCTTAAATAGTGAGTGAATCTCAAGTTAGATAGACAGATAGGTTTAGGGAGTAGGGACGTTAGAATCTCAGCCATTTTGAGGGCTACTTTAGACAAGTAGGGAGTCTTAGTTGTAAATATCAGCCCTTTTGAGGGCTACTTCATAGAAGTAGGGACTAGTTATAATATCAGCCCTTTTGAGGGCTAGATTAGAGCAATTCCTATTAGTTTTTGCCAGGCAGGTGTGTGCCAGTGCTGTGCAAGTGTTTTTCAGAGCATCTGACCAAATCTATCTCAGGCAATCCTTTATGGTGGGTTTACACACACCAATTTATCTGTTCAATATCTGAACAGATCTCTGGTTGCAGTGAAATCATGGACACATTGCATCATTTGTACACAGCCACAAAATGGAACTATGTGTCCATGATTTCACTGCAACCAGAGATCTGTTCAGATATTGAACAGATAAATTGGTGTGTGTAAACCCACCATTAGGCAGGTAGTGTAGCACTGCTGTGAAGAAACCTACACCTCCTGTCTTTAGTAGCTAATTTTTTACTGCAGCTAGTCCAGGCAATTTTTTTGGGCTGGTAGCAGTGTCTGGTAGTCAGCGGTGTAGCCCAGCTGTAAAGTAAGCTACACCGCCTGTTTATCCAGTAGCCCAATGTTTTACTACTGCTAGTCCAGGTAATTTTTTGGTGCTAGTAGCAGTGTCTGGTGGTCAGCGGTGTAGCCCAGCTGTAAAGTAAGCTACAACGCCTGTGTATCCAGTAGCAAATTTTTTACTACAGCTAGTCCAGGCAAATTTATTATTAAGTTTGCCGGGGACACCCTACTCCCTACACCCTGTGTCAGCACAGCAGCCAGCCTTCCATCCCTCAGATGTGGACAAGTAAAAGACCATTTCCTCCTAGCAATGACAAAGCTAATCGGTTGAATTTCACCATCTGCAAGCTGTTGGCTATAGAAATGCTGCCTTTCCGCCTGGTGGACACAGAGGATTTTAGAGACCTTATGTCCGTTGCAGTGCCCCAGTACCAGATGCCCAGTCGCCACTACTTCTCCAAGAAGGGCATGCCTGCGCTACCCCAACTTGTCACCGCTTCCTTGAGAAACTTTGTGTGACAGGGTGCATTTCACCACAGACACTTGGACCAGTAAGCATGGACAGGGGCGTTACTTGTCACTGACTGGGCACTGGGTAACTATGGTGAGAGCTGGAGAAGGGTCTGCTGCAGGGCCGGCTCCAGGTTTTGGTGGGCCCCGGGCGAAACAGTCTCAGTGGGCTCCTTTAACACATACTGTGCTGCACCCGTTTATCTATTGACTTTCAGCCATACATGGACAATTGTAATGTTATGCATTAATTGTATCATCTATTACATCTGCTATCCTTTGCTGCCATCTACTGGTCATTGTTGCATTATGTTGTAATTTTATGTTATTACTTTCCCATAATACCTTTCTGTCTGTAACTCCTCATTGGGGATGCTTCTCTTCCTGTTTTGTCTTTCTTCGCCATTTTTGGAACCTCATGCTTCAGGACTGGAGAAAGGATTTTCTTGTTACCTTTAATCCGGTGCATCTATAACAGCTCTAATCTACAGTGCTAATTCCTACCTCATTTTCATCCTTTCATCTTCCCTGGCATCTCATCTCTTCAAGGTATTGTAAATAAAGACTGTTGACTTATCACTGCATCATCCTTCCGGACTTCCACGTAGCTGATAAGACCTAGGAGCACCGATTCGTGAGTAACGCTAGCCGCCATTGTTTATATAGAGATCGGTGATCACATCCCTCAGACACATCTCACCCACATATATCGGTGGCAGAATAGTAACAAGAGACCTAAACCTTCAGTGTCTGTATGCATATACATTGTCTGCTAGCAAGTCTTCACCGCCCGCCATCTCAGCTAAAGCATGTCCACAAAAAGCACCGCGGACCCATCGGCAAGTGAAGTGCATCATGATGCTGCAGGAGCAGAGGCCACACTTACCACAGAGCAGGACGTATGACCCAGACGAGACCTAGAAACTAGTTCCAAGATACCCCAGAACATTTATGGGGCAAAGTCGATCACTATTTAGCAGCTCGTCCACGCTCTAACAGTGATGCCGCAGAGTTAACTGCCACATTGAATCGTTTATCTACCGCCTACAATCGCTACCAGAGATTGTCTGCAAAGTACGTCACATTCTTGAGTACCTATGACATGGAAAATGACTCAGCAGAACAAGATGAAAGGGAAGCTCTCGTCCAAGCAAGGCCTCATTAGTGCGAGACGCTCAGGATAAGGCAGAGCTCCGCATTGTTCACCTCCAAGAGGCTAGGTCATATCGTACAACGTCAACCAAAGTCACGTCTCGGTCTTCCAGATCATCTCACTACATGAAGTCGATATTGTCCGACAGGTTATTGGAGATCCGTGCGGCTGCAGAGGAAACTAGAGTAAAAAGCTCCTTTGCTAAGAAGGAGGCTGAAGTGGAAGTAGAAGCCCAAATGTAAGCTCAAAGAAATTAGATGGAAGCTCAGAAAAACAAGATGGAAACTCAAAGGAAATTAAAAATACTCCAAGCAGAAAGGAAGAAGCAACAGCCCTTGCTAAACTGAAGGTCCTTGAACAAGCACTGGGACAAGATCATAATTCAGACTGTCTTATTCCAGGAGAAATGGAGGACTCAGTTGAATGCACTACTGACTACTTGCTAAGACATTTAACATTGTCACCAGCACCACCTCTGTTTTCTAACACGGATACACCGACAAGCCAAGAGATGTCGCCACCTACTGCTGACAATGTAACTTCCAGCACTAATTCACGATTTAAGCAGCAGCCAGCGGGCCCAATAGAGACTAAACCGCAGCTTAACCTTATGTTGCATCATTTCATCCTGATTTGTCGCAGTCATATAAACCAGAGAACTTACATTCCCAATGGATATCACAAGTTCATCCTGCAGCAATGGCCGGGAGATTGGACATGTCTGACTTCGCCAGAGACATGATTCGCAGGGAGTTAATAAACATCAGTCTCTCAAAGTTTGATGATCGTGCCGAGAATTATAGAGACTGTAAATTGATGTTTCAAGCAGTGATCCAAGATCTTAACCTCACTGGCAAGGAACAACTGGATGTGCTTGTTAACTGGTTAGGCCTGGAATTAGCAGAGCCATCATGACAATAAGGGCAGTTCATTTCGACTATTCAAATGCAGGCCTTATTGCAGCTTGGAAGAGACTGGAAGAAACCTTCAAGAGACTGCCAACCTTCCCAAGGATAACAAACAAGGACAATAGAAAACGTCAAGATCTGAGCAACCTGCTAAAGGAAATAGAATTGGCAAAATTAGACCTACATCTTTCAGGTCTGAGCTACCTAGATACTGCTCATGGTGTTAATCTAATAGTGTCCAAGTTACCACATGGCATGCAAGATAAATGGGCAGACCATTGCTCACGGTATAAAAGGCAGCATAATGCGTCCTTTCCCCCCTTTTCACATTTTTCAAGGTTCATCAGTGACCAAGCTCGGAAGAAGAACGACCCCAGCTTCGACTTCACTGAACCTACTCCACCAGCATCATCATCTTCTACAAGGTATGACAACATCCCCAAACGAAGAGAGTCAAGGAACACAGTGTCTGTGAGAAAGACCGACGTTCCACCTATTGATCCAGCCTTCACTAAAACAAATTATGTTACTCCTACAGTTATGGACAATAACTGTATGTGCCCTATCCACAAAAGGCCTCACCCACTAAAGGAGTGCCGTGTATTCAGGGCAAAGACTTTGCAGGAGCGTAAAGATACCCTCAAGAAGCTTGGGATTTGTTATAAGTGTTGCGCATCTTCAGTCCACCGCGCTAAGGACTGCAAGGCCGTCATTAAGTGCACTGAATGCAGTAGTGGCAAACACGTTGCTTCTATGCATCCCACGCTAGCTCCACACAACTCACAACCTTTCACATCCAACCCTGCTCAAAAGCATTGTGGGGAGCCACAGGTTCCTAACTCAACTGCAGCTGCCGTTATCTCCTCATGCATTGAGGTTTGTGGAAAAGGGACTGGACTTAAATGCTGTGCCAAGGTATGTCTGGTTAAGGTCTATCCAGAAGGACAACCCAATAAGGCCTCCAAAATGTATGCCGTAATAGATGATCAAAGTAACCGTTCTCTAGCAAGGTCCAAACTCTTTGAGATCTTCAACATAAAGGGACAAACGACCCCATATACCCTCAACACCTGCTCTGGTCGGGTTGAGACTTCTGGTAGGAGAGCCTCTGGGTTCATAATCTCTTCAGTCAAAGGATACCCTTGCCAACCCTAATTGAATGTGACCAGATACCTGATAACAGGGAAGAGATTCCCACTACAGAAGCCGCCCTTCAACATCGTCACTTGAGGCACCTAGCTAATGAAATTCCTCCTTTGGACACGAATGCTGAAATCCTAATCCTACTCGGAAGGGACATTCTGAAGGTCCACAAGGTGCGCCAACAATGCAACGGCCCAGATCATGCTCCACATGCCCAAAGACTCGATCTAGGCTGGGTAATCGTAGGCGACGTATGTCTGGAAAGAAGTCACAAGGCTTTCGAAGTCAACGCCTGCAAAACGTATGTGCTCCAAAATGGTCGCGCAATTCACTTTAAGCCATGCCCTCAACACTACGAAGTAAAAGAAAGGTTCTCAGATTGCATCCAGGAACCTGACATCATTCCCACCCCCTACGGCGTCGGCTTAGGGAGGACAGTGTTTTACACATCAAATGATGACAACAAGGTCGCCTTATCCATAGAAGACAAGGAGTTTCTTAAAATGATGGACACTGGATTCTTCAAAATGAATCTGGCCGCTGGGTTGCTCCCCTACCCTTCAAGGCTACAAGGACCAAGTTTCCTAACAATCGAGAACAGGCCTTCTCTAGGTTCATCTCACTGCAGAGAGCATTAAAGAACAAGCCTGAAATGAAGGAACATTTCATAGCCTTTATGGATAAAATATTTTGCAATGACCACACAGAGCCAGCTCCACCATTGCAAGCTGATGAAGAATGCTGGTATCTACCTTCCTTTAGAGTATATCATCCAGGAAAGCTGAAACAAATCAGAGTGGTGTTTGATTCAAGTGCCAAACATGACAGTGTATCCTTGAATGACGTTGTCCTCACTGTTCCTAACCTGACTAATAATCTAGTGGGAGTGCTCATGAGATTCAGAAAGGAACTGGTTGCCATTACCGCTGACATCGAACAAATGTTCCATTGTTTCATCGTGCTACAAGACCACAGAAATTATCTCCGTTTCCTATAGTACCGAGACAACAACACCAACAAGGAAATGGTCGAATACCGCATGAAGGTGCATGTGTTTGGAAACAGTCCTCCCGCAGTCGCTACGTTCGGCCTACGTAGGACTGCTTCCGATGGCGAAACAGAGTTCGAGAAGGATGCCCAACAGTTCATTGAAAATGGACTTAAATCCCTGCCCACAACTGAAGAAGCCATAGATCTGCTTAAACGGACACGAAGTATGCTTTCTAAAGCTCATTTAAGGTTGCATAAAATTGCCTCCAATAGTGCTGTCGTCGTGAAGGCCTTTCACCCTAATAATCATGTCACAGAATTCAGGGACTTGAACCTAGGCTCAGACAATCCAGCAATACAAAGAAGTCTGGGCTTGAGGTGGAACTTGTTAACGTACTCCTTCAGCATTCAGGTTAATGGTGCCGAAAAACCATTTACTAAGCGTGGGGTTCTGTCGGTGGTGAACAGTCTATATGATACACTTGGATTTGTCGCACCCCTGACTATATAAGGCAAGCTTCTGCTGAGACAACTCTCAGAATCCATTAAGGACTGGGATGTACTACTCCCTGTGGACAAACAATTAAGGTGGAAGTTGTGGATAAGGTCCTTGTGCCTTGGATAAGGTCCACATACCACGTTGTTACATCCCTGCATCCCTTTCTACGAGTCGTAGGAAAGAGATTCATGAATTTGCTGATGCCACCATACCCAGACTCGAGCTCTGTGGGGCTGTACTAGCCGTAGAGATTGCAGACTTTATACAAAGGGAACTGGCTATTCACGTGGACGACACAAGATTCTACACAGACAGTAAGGTAGTTCTGGGCTACATATACAACCAGACGAAACACTTTTACGTTTACGTCAGTAACCGCGTTGAAAGGATAAGGAGATCCTCTAAACCTCAGCAATGGCAGCACGTCCCATCCCATTTGAAACCTGCGGACCTCGCTACCAGACCAGCATCTGTTGGTGCCTTTGCAAACTCTTCTTGGTTAACTGGACCAAAGTTCCTTCACAAGCAGTGCGAGGAGAATGTCGTTGAAGACAACTTCAGCATTCAGGATCCAGATGTCGACCCAGAGATTCATTCTGATGTCAACACCTTCATCACCAAATCCAAGGAGAAGGTTGGCTTGGAGTGTGGGTGATTTGAGCGGTTCTCAAGATGGACAAGGCTGGTTCGTGCCTTTGCAAGGTTAGTCCACATCGTACAATGCTATAGCAATAAGGACAGTAACACTGATTGCCGTGGTTGGCATATCTGTCATAAGCCTCTCTCTGCAGAAGACATTGCTCCGAATGAACTGTTTGTGATAAGCAATGTGCAGCAGAATGTTTTTCACAAGGAACTGGAATGTATACATAACAAACGAGGCATTCCTAAAGACAGTCCCATTGTCAACTTAAACCCAGTAATAGACGAGAGGGGTTTACTGAGAGTCGGTGGTCATTTAAACAGGGCTAAGTTATACGAGTCAGAAAAGAATCCTCTGATTATCCCTGGCCTTCACCATATCACCACTCTACTAATACGACATTACCATGAAAAAATCAAACATCAAGGCAGACACTTCACCGGAGGTGCCTTAAGAGCTGCAGGCCTCTGGATTGTAGGAACAAAGAGACAAGTTTCCCATTTAATTCATCATAAGTTCAGTGTCGTAAGACAAGAGGAAAACTGCAACAACAACAGATGTCTGATTTGCCTGCAGATAGGACGAGTACAGAGCCACCATTTATCTATGTTGGTTTGGATGTTTTTGGCCCATGGGCAGTCGCTGCACGTCGGACCAGAGGCGGACATGCGGAGAGTAAACGTTGGGCAGTGTTGTTCACTTGCTTGAGTGTGCGAGCAATACACATAGAAGTGATAGAATCCATGAATTCCTCCAGTTTCATTAACGCCTTGAGAGGATTCTTCGCCATCAGAGGACCGGTGAAACAATTAAGATCCGACTGTGGAACAAACTCCGTAGGTGCCTGTCGAGAACTACAACTGAATTCAACACCGGTGTAGGACTTCTTGACAACCAATGGCTATTCCTGGGTTTTCAACCCTCCTCACGCCTCTCATATGGGCGGATCATGGGAAAGAATGATAGGCATTACTCAGCAGATACTGGAGTCTATGCTCAAGGTCTCAATTCTTTAAAGATTGACTCATGAGACCTTGACCACCTTCTTAGCAGAGGTATCTGCTATAGTAAACTCAAGACCTATTGTTCCCATATCTATGGACCCAGAATCTCCTGTCATTCTCACTCCAGCAACTCTCCTGACTCAGAAACTTGGTATCGTTCCTAACCCGCCTGAAGACTCTGTGTCCGGTAACAATTATCAAAGACGATGGAAACATGTGCAACATCTGGCGAACTGTTTCTGGAATAGATGGAAGAAGGAATACCTAACATTCCTCCAAAAATGAAGAAAGGGCAAAGAGTGAAACCAAATTTACAAATAGGAGATGTTGTCCTCATGAAAGACCAGAAGGAGGAAAGAAACGCATTGCCTATGGGACTTGTATCGAAAACTTATCCAAGTGACGATGGCAAAGTGAGCAATGTCGAAGTGACAGTTGCTAAGCAAGGTGACCCCAAATCCTTCATTAGGTCTATATCAGAGATTATCCTGCTCATACCGGTTGAGGATTAATTATCCACCCAACCAAAGGAACTCTTCCAAGTAATTTAGCTTTTGGATTACAATTGGGTTGGAGACAGTTTGGCCTAGCGCGACTTCTCCAGTGCGAAGATGGGTTATCCTTCGGACTACTCGTCTATCTCGATCAATATTGGTTATTGTTACATGCATACATTGTTTATTTTATCTTACAGGTTGAGGTATTCCTTCGCGCATTCCAGGTAAATACCCCAAATTCGGAACTGTTCATATAGTGAAATCCAAGGATTTCAGGCGGGGAGTGTGCTGCACCCGTTTATTGACTTTCTGCCATACATGGATATTTGTAATGTTATGCATTAATTATTTAATCTATTACATCTGCTATCCTTTGCTGCCATCTACTGGTCATTGTTGCATTATGTTGTAATTTTTTGTTATTACTTTCCCATAATACCTTTCTGTCTGTAACTCCTCATTGGGATGCTTCTCTTCCTATTTTGTCTTTCTTCGCCATTTTTGGAACCTCATGCTTCACGACTGGAGAAAGGATTCTCTTGTTACCTTTAATCCGGTGCATCTATAACAGCTCTAATCTACAGTGCTAATTCCTACCTCATCTTCATCCTTTCATCTTCCCTGGCATCTCATCTCTTCAAGGTATTGTAAATAAAGACTGTTGACTTATCACTGCATCATTCTTCCAGACATCCACGTAGCTGAAAAGACCTAGGAGCACCGATTCGTGAGTAACGCTATCCGCTATTGTTTATATAGAGATCGGTGATCACATCCCTCAGACACATCTCACCCACATATATCGGTGGCAGAATGCATACTATGATACATGAATATAATATAGAAGCTGCAGGCTGTGTATATGTAATATAGAGGCTCCTGGGTGGACTGTATATATAATATAGAAGCTGTTCAGGGTTGTATATATAATATGAAGACTGCCGGGCTGTATATATAATATAGAGGCTGCGGGCTGTATATATTATTTGGAAGCTGTGGCATCCCAGCAGCCTCCAAATAATATATCCAGCACAGCCTCCAAATAATATATATATAGTCCAGCACAGCTTCCATTTTATATATACAGCCCATCACAGCTTTCGAATACTATATATAGCCCAGCACAGCCTCTAAATAGTATATATAGTCCAGGACAGCTTCCATATTATACAGTCATATGAAAAACTTTGGGTACCCCTCTTAATCTTACTCTTTTTTTTTGTTTAAAATAGTTTTTTTGCAACAGCTATTTCAGTGTGATATATGTAATAACTGATGGACACAGTAATATTTCCGGTTTGAAATGAGGTTTATTGTACTAATCCAAAATGTGAAATATGCATTATTTCAAAATTTGACAGGTGCCAAAGTATGGGCATCCTTCTGATTTTCATGTTTTGAATACTCCTAACTACTTTTTACTGACTTACTGAAGCACTAAATTGGTTTGGTAACCTCATTGAGCTTTGTACTTCATAGCCCGGTGTATCCAATCATGAGAAAAGCTATTTCAGGTGTCCACTTGCAAGTTATTCTCCAAGTTGCATCTTCTCTGAGGAGTGGCATCATGTGCTCCTCAAAACAGCTCTCAAATGATCTGAAAAAAAAAGATTGTTCAACATAGTTGTTCAGGGGAAGGATACAAAAAGTTGTCTCAGAGATTTAACCTGTCAGTTTCTACTGTGAGGAACATTGTAAGGAAATGGAAGACCACAGGGACAGTTCTTGTAAAGGCCAGAAGTGACAGACCAACAAAAATATCAGAAAGGCAGAGAAGAAGAATGGTGAGAACAGTCAAGAACAATCCACAGACCACCTCCAAAGACCTGCAGCATCATCTTGCTGCAGATGGTGTCACTGTGCATCGGTCAACAATACAGCGCACACTGCACAAGGAGAAACTGTATAGGAGAGTGATGTGAAGGAAGCCGTTTCTGCATTCACGCCACAAACAGAGTCGCCTGAGGTATGCAAAAGCATATTTGGACAAGCCAGTTTCATTTTGGAAGAAGGTCCTGTGGACTAATGAAACAAAGTTTGAGTTCTTTGGTCATACAACAAGGCATTATGCATGGCGTCACAAAAACAGCATTCCAAGAAAAACACTTGCTACCCACGGTCAAATTTGGGGAGGGTCCATCATGCTTTGGGGCTGTGTGGCCAATGACGGCACCGGGAATCTTGTTAAAGTTGAGGGTCGCATGGATTCCACTCAGTATCAGCAGATTCTTGAGAATAATGTTCAAGAATCAGAGTCAAAGATGAAGTTACGCCGGGGATGGATCTTTCAGCAAGACAATGATCCAAAACACTGCTCCAAATCTACTCAGGCATTCATGCAGAGGAACAATTACAATGTTCTGGAATGGCTATCCCAGTTCCCAGACCTGAATATCATTGAACATCTGTGGGATGTTTTGAAGCGGGCTGTCCATGCTCGGCGACCATCAAACTTAACTGAACTGGAATTGTTTTGTAAAGAGGAATGGTCAAAAATACCTTCATCCAGGATCCAGGAACTCATTAACAGCTACAGGAAGCGACTAGAGGCTGTTATTTTTGCAAAATATTTTTGCTAAATATTAATGTCACTTTTCTGTTGAGGTGCCCATACTTTTGCACCTGTCAATTTTTGAAATAATGCATATTTCACATTTTTGGTTAGTACAATAAACCTCATTTCAATCCTGAAATATTACTGTGTCCATCAGTTATTACATATATCACACTGAAATACCTGATGCAAAAAAACAATTTTAAACAAAAAAAAAGAGTAAGATTAAAAGGGGTCTCCAAACTTTTTCATATGACTGTATATACAGCACAACAGCAGTCTCCATATACCTCAGCAGCAGCCTCCGTATACCCCAGCACAGCCCCCATATACCGCCAGCACAGCCTCTATGTACCCCAGCACAGCTTCTATATACCCCAGCATAGCTTCTTTATACCCCAGCACAGTCTCTATATACCCCAGCACAGCCTGTATATACAGTCAACACAGCCTCTATATACAGTCAGCACAGCCTCTATGTACAGTCAGCACAACCTCTATGTACAGTCAGCACAGCCTCTATATACAGTCAGCACAGCCTCTATATACAGTCAGCACAACCTCTATGTACAGTCAGCACAGCCTCTATATACAGTCAGCACTGCCCTATGTACAGTCAACACAGCCTCTATATACAGTCAGCACAGCCTGTATATACAGTCAGCACATCCTCTATATACAGTCAGCACAGCCTCTATATACAGTCAGCACAGCCTTATATACAGTCAGCACAAACCTGTATTACAGTCAGCACAGCCTCTATATACAGTCAGCAAAGCCTGTATATACAGTCAGCACAGCCTCTATAAACCCCAACACAGCCTCTATATGCAGTCAGCACAGCCTCTATATACCCCAGCACAGCCTCTATATACAGTCAGTACAACCTCTATATACCCCAGCAAGCTTCTAATATACCCCAGCACAAGCTATATATCAGCAGCACAGCCTCTATGTACAGTCAACACAGCCTCTATATACAGTCATCACAGCCGCTATAAACATTTAGCACAGCCTCTATATACAGTCAGCACAGCCTCTATAAACAGTCAGCACACGCCTCTATATACCCCAGAGCACAGCCTCTATATATAGACAGTACAGCCTCTATATACCCCAGCACAACCTCTATATACAGTAAGCACAACCTCTATATGACTCACCGTAGCCGGGTTCTCAGGTCTCAGGCGCTGGCTGCGGTCATGGTTTTCGGTGCCTGAGGCTGTAAGGCCCGGTGGTCAATGCACGGTTGAATAAGAAATAAAGTTTGTTTCGTGACGCCACCTGTGGGTGTCCGGTGATGGCACTGTTTGGACCTCCAGTGGATGGACTGCAGCTAGATGGAACCGCTCCCCACATGACGAGCGAAAGTCCCCGGGGTCAGGAGCTGCACTGGTGGAATACGGCAGCTCAGTTGATTTGGTTGGTGAATAGATTAACAACAGTTCTGAAAGAAAGCTCGGACACAATGCTCCTCTGCATGGGTCTTTACTTCGGTTATGTATGGTACACGGGATAACAGTTTCTTTTAGGTAACGTATCAGGTGGTCCCGGTGATGAACGGTGTCTTTCCAAGGCTCCACAGTTTTCCCTCTTTAACTGACTGTCCCTTGTTACTCTTCGCTACTTTCGTGCACCAGGTCAGGATACTGGGGAACCTCTGTTGAGGACCCGAGCCTAGGCCTTTTGACTCCGGATGGGTCCCCTGAACCCCAATGGTGGGTACCCCTCCTGGCACAGCTGTGGTGATGGTGATTGTTGTGATGCGCTCCTGAAAAGCCCTTTATCACTCCGGTGTCGTAGTACAGCGGTAGACGTCTGTACTGACTCGGAGCCGGTACTCCGGGTGGACTGGGCTCGGGTGTCTTTTGACCCGTTGCTTGTTACTTGGTTACTGGTTACTTGGTCCCCTTTGCTTCTGGGTCACCGCTTCTCGGTGCCCTCTCTGTTAGATCTCTGTCACGACTTCTGTCCTTGACCTTGTCTCTCCCACTTTCTAACTTTCTTTCTGCTCTTTCCCCACACTGCCCATCTCACTCTCCTCCCACCAGGACCTGATTGGTCCTCTACCTCTAGATGTGGCATGTGGTGTATGGAGCCTTGGGGTTAACTCGTTCATCACTGAGACGGAGAATACTGCACCTTCAGTCAGGGGTGCAGTACCCTCCTGTGACGCACTCGTTGCAGGGCGAAACATATATACCCCAGCACAGCCTCTATATACAGTCAGCACAGCCTCTATATACCCCAGCACAGCATCTATATACTTCAGCACAGCCTCTATATGCAGTCAGCACAGCCTCTATATACAGTCAGTACAGCCTCTATATACCCCAGCACAACCTCTATACACAGTCAGCACAGCCTCTATATATAGTCAGCACAGCCTCTATATACAGTCAGCACAGCCTCTATATACAGTCAGTACAGCCTCTATATACCCCAGCACAGGCTCCATATACAGTCAGCACAGCCTCTATATACAGTCAGCACAGCCTCTATATACAGTCAGCACAGCCTCTATATCCAGTCAGTGCAGCCTGTATATACAGTCAGCACAGCCTGTATATACAGTCAGCACAGCCTGTATATACAGTCAGCACAGCCACTACATACAGTCAGCACAGCCTGTATATACAGTCAGCACAGCCTGTATATACAGTCAGCACAGCCTGTATATACAGTCAGCACAGCCTCTATATACAGTCAGCACAGCCTGTATATACAGTCAGCACAGCCTCTATATACTCCAACACAGCCTCTATATACAGTCAGCACAGCCTCTATATACCCCAGCACTGCCTCTATATACAGTCAGTACAACCTTATATACCCCAGCACAGCCCTTATATACAGTCAGCACAGCTTCTATGTACACTAGCACAGCCTCTATATACAGTCAGCACAGCTCTATATAGAGTCAGCACAGCCTGTATATACATCAGCACAGCCTCTATTTACCCCAGGACAGCCTCTGTATACCCCAGCACAGTCTCTATATACAGTCAGCACAGCCTCTATATAGTCAGCACATCCTCTATATACAGTCAGCACAGCCTCTATATACCCCAGCACAGCCTCTATATACAGTCAACACAGCCTCTATATACAGTCATCACAGCCTCTATATACAGTCAGCACAGCCACTATGTACAGTCAGCACAGCCTCTATATACAGTCAGCACAGCCTCTATATACCCCAGCACAGCCTCTATACACAGACAGCACAGCCTCTATAAACCCTAGCACAGCCTCTATATACAGTCAGCACAGCCTATATACACAGTCAGCACAGCCTCTATATACAGTCAGTACAGCCTCTATATACCTCAGCACAGCCTCTATATTCCCCAGCAAAACCTCTATATACAGTCAGCACAGCTTCTATATACAGTCAACACAGTCTCTATATACAGTCAGCACAGCCTGTATATACAGTTAGCACAGCCTGTATATACCCCAGCACAGCCTCCATATACAGTCAGCACAGCCTCTATATACAGTCAGCACAGCCTCTATATACAGTCAGCACAGCCTGTATATACAGTCAGCACAGCCTCTATATACTCCAACACAGCCTCTATATACAGTCAGCACAGCCTGCATATACAGTCAGCACAGCCTCTATATATAGTCAGCATTGCCTTTATATAGTCAGCACAGCCTCTATATACAGTCTGCACAGCCTCTATATACAGTCATCACAGCCTCTATATACAGTCAGTACAGCCTCTATATACCTCAGCACAGCCTCTATATTCCCCAGCAAAGCCTCTATATACAGTCAGCACAGCTTCTATATACAGTCAGCACAGCCTCTATATACAGTCAGCACAGCCTGTATATACAGTCAGCACAGCCTGTATATACAGTTAGCACAGCCTGTATATACAGTCAGCACAGCCTGTATATACAGTCAGCACAGCCTCTGTATACTCGAACACAGCCTCTATATACTGTCAGCACAGCCTCTATATACCCCAGCACAGCCTATATATACAGTCAGCACAACCTCTATATACCCCAGCACAGCCCCTATATACAGTCAGCACAGCTTCTATATACCCAGCACAGCCTCTATATACAGTCAGCACAGCCTCTATATAGAGTCAGCACAGCCTGTATATACAGTCAGCACAGCCTCTATTTACCCCAGCACAGCCTCTATATACCCCAGCACAGTCTCTATATACAGTCAGCACAGCCTCTATATACTGTCAGCACAGCCTCTATATACCCCAGCACAGCCTATATATACAGTCAGCACAACCTCTATATACCCCAGCACAGCCCCTATATACAGTCAGCACAGCTTCTATATACCCCAGCACAGCCTCTATATACAGTCAGCACAGCTTCTATATACAGTCAGCACAGCCTCTATATACAGTCAGCACAGCCTGTATATACAGTCAGCACCACCTGTATATATAGTTAGCACAGCCTGTATATACAGTCAGCACAGCCTGTATATACAGTCAGCACAGCCTGTTTATACAGTCAGCACAGCCTCTATATACAGTCAGCACAGCCTCTATATACAGTCAGCACAGCCTCCATGGCACACATAATCCCCCATCCTGCTGCTCACCTTGCTGAGTCTGCCTGATGTGCCCCTTGTTAACAGGGCTGTCTGTCCCTAATGAGCCCCTGGCTGTCAGCGCCCCCCCCCCCCCAGCTGTTCAGGGCCCCGGCACTTGCCAGGGTATGCCGGGTTTTGACGCCGGCCCTGGTCTGCTGTACAAGTCTTGCTGTCCCCACGAGTTGTGCATCAATCCTCGGTACGTAGAAGTTCCTCCACTGCTTCTGCCTCTCCAACCTTATCTCAGTCCTCCACCTGTGCCCAAAGCCTGTCTGGTAATGTAACCTGCGTTGTAACTGTGCACAAGGAATCCAGCACACCTTCTTACTATGCTGGCAGCAGGGCTCAACGCCATCAGGCGGTGTTTACCTTGAAATGTCTGTGAGTCACACAGCTGAGGAGTTGTGGTCAGCTCTGGAGACCGAGTTTCAGCAATGGTTGTCTCCATTCAACCTGCAGCCAGGGAAAGCCATGTGCAACAATGCTGCAAACCTGGGTGCGGCCCTTCACCGGGGCAATGTGACACACGTGCCTTGTATGGCTCATGTGTTGAACCTGGTTGTCCAGCAATTTTTAACACACTATCCAAGCCTAGATGGGTTTCTGCAGAGGGCACGGTCGCTGTGTGCTCACTTCTGCCATTCGCATCCCGCAGCTCAACGACTTGCATTGCTCCAAAAGTCTTTCGGCCTGCCTGTTCACCGTCTGAAATGCGATGTGCCGACATGCTGGAATTCCACTCTGCACATGTTGCAGCGACTGTGGCAGCACCGCCAAGCCCTGGTGCAATACGTTATGTCGTATAGCCTGGGCCAACGAGATCCAGAGGTGGGGCAGATCATGCTGCTGGAGTGGTCTCAGATCAAGGACCTATGCACCCTTCTGCACAGTTTTAAAATGGCGACGAAGATGTTTAGCGCTGATAATGCCATTATCAGCATGACTATTCCGGCCATCTACATGCTGGAGCACACTCTAAACAGTATTCGGAGTCAGGTGGTGGAGCAAGAGGAGGTGGAGGAAGTACAGGAGGAGTCCTATGCGGAAGGGATAAAAAGATCACCAAGGTCCTCACAGTCAGCAGCACCAAGACGGCAGGCATGGGAGGGTGGGGGAGACGGATTAAGGAGGGCGCATGGTAGCAGCCAAACTGTTGAGGAATGTGCAGGAGCCCAGGAAGAAATGGAGGACGAACTGGCGATGGGCATGGAAAACTCAGCAGATGAGGGAGACATTGATGACATTTCTGTTGTGCGAGGTTGGGGGGAGAAGGCAGAGGAGAAAGCATGATTATCACCTCACCGCCACCAACACAACAAGGACTTGGTCCTCCTGGATGCGCAAGACACATGAGTGCCTTCTTGATGCACTACCTGCAACATGACCCTCCAATTGTCCGAAATAGAAGTAATACCAACTACTGGGTTGCCACACTCTTAGATCCTCTGTACAAGACAAAATTTGGCGAAATAATTCCTGCCACAGAAAGGGACGCACGCATGCAGAAGTATCAGCAGAAGCTGTTACATAATCTTAGATCGGCTTTTCCACAAAACACCAGTGGTACACAGAGTGAATCTCACAGGAGTATCTCCAAGTGAACATCGATGCCATGTGGAACTGGACCCTTGCTCATTTTGGGCTTCCAATCTGGAAAAATGTCCTGAGCTCGCCACTCATGCCTTGGAGATGCTGCCATGCCCCACAGCCTCACGTTCTCTCTGAAAGTGTCTTCAGCACTGCTGGAGGTGTGCTGACAGATAAGCGCACGCATGTGTCCAGCCAGAATGAGGACAAACTAATGTTCATCAAGATGAACTAGTCATGGATCCGCAAGGACTTTTCTACCCCTGTGTCATCCTGGGGAGACTAAAGGCTTGTGGATTTTTGAATGTGCTTCATGCCAGTCACCAACAATTTTAAGCTTGCAACTGTGGGGCAATTGGTGCCACTTAAGTGGTGTCTGTGCCCCAATTTTTGGAAAAAATGGAGACCCTTGTTGGAGTCCACTTGCTGTGTTTTACATGATTTTAGAAAGGCATGACATGCCTATATCTGTGTCTCCTCCTCTTACTCGTCCACCTTTTTTCTTTTCACATTTTTATATGTACTTGTCACTTTTCCATGTGTTTGTTGTGTCTTCTGAGTAGTTTGTCACCTTTTGGACACCTTAGAAGGTGTTTTCTATGTGTTTTCTATGTTTTTGTATGTGTTTGTGTTTGACTGCCATTGTTTTCAATGGTGTTCAACGGTGTTCGACGAACATTCGATGAACATTCGATGAACACCCCCCCAATTCGACGAATCGAATGGAATTTGAACTCTAGGGTGGTGGTTCATCTCTACTCCTATTTAAATCCTGGCATTTTTTTTTAAAGATAACCTATCATGGTCAAAAACACAATTAACCAGCAGATATGGGGTAATCTACAGGTTAATAGCATTTGGAACCTGTCTGGTGCCTCTATATTGCCTAGAGTCTCCAATCTCAGGGCTGGATGCTGCCATCTACTGTACGTGGGTTGTGTGGGCTATGAGGGTGTTGTTGTGCAACAGTCGTCCTACCTGCCTGACTGCAGTTCCCTTTGTGGCCTCCTGGACGCAGGGGGCCACACTCTCCCGGAGTTAACTAGCGCGTCCCCGCGCTGCCCGTCATGGATCCCCCTGAAAACATTTTATTTTTCAAACAACATTAAACATTACGTATACTTGGTTCTTCCCATCCGGGAGGCACGATTCTTCTTAAACGTTACTTAAGTTAACTATTTACAAGTGCATGGGTATATCTACGTCATTACCCTTTCTGGACCTCTACGTGGTCTAATGCTACAACGCATTCTCTTTCTTTTCTAGCAATATTTTTGGCCTCTTTTGCACGGGCAATCATGACCTGTTTCTGGACATGCCGTTCTATCTCCTCTTACTCCCACTTTCTTACACATCTATGGATGTACTCCTCACGGGAAATCAATTCTGCAGGGCCCACTTCACCAGCGAGATCTCCCAGGAAACCCATTTGATAGTCACAGTCTCGCTCCCACCAGCAGCGGAGCTGCTCCCCTCTCACCTCGGTAGTAGTCGGTGGTGGTATCAGGGGCTGCGGCAACGGCAGATATCCCTCCGTTAGAGCTCCTAGTGGGTCGGCTTCCTTCTTGGCAGTACGCGGTGCAGCACGTGGTACAGATAGATCCACCAACGTTGCGGTACGGCATGCTGCTCCGCTTTCAGCGCGGGCACGTGACGCTCCAACCCAGCCGGGTTGTATGGATAAGGTCTCATAAGCCTGGCGGTGCTCAATGTCAATATGAATCCGAGTCCGATGCTCCTCCTGGGCCCGTGTCATCTGCTGGGGTAGCAGCCGCAGCACACCTCTCCGGGTGTCTTGGACGTCTGGACGCTCTCTGCCGCCTTCTGCCATCTCGTCTGGGTCACACAAGGTCTCTCCCTGGCCGGGTTCCTCCACCGGGTCACTCCGTGGGCCCTCCGGGATCACTCATGGTCTTCCGGGTGCAGCGTTCTCCTGGGCGTCCTCCTCTTACGTCCTCGTGTCTCGTAATGGTGACTGCTTCTCTTCCGGTTGCTCGTTCCGCCCCCTCCTGATGCCGATTTCCTTCTTCGTTCCCGCCAGCTTCTCATGGGTAGGAGGGTCTAAGGGCGGAGGCTCTTCCTTCAGAGTGGCAGCTGGCTCTCCCGGAATTAAGGGGAACCAGGGCGGGTCCTTCTCTTCGCGCCTTGGACCGGGCCGGCCCACGATGGGAGTTTTGGTTACGCCTGCTCTGCACATGGCGTTAGCCTCCCCTAGTCCCCATTAAGGTCAGATTTTGGCGGGAAAGTCCAGAACACATTGTTTTAGGCGCACGGGGTCCAATTCTTTTGGACCAGGTAGATCCTGTTCGTGACGCCAGGTTGTCGGGCCCACTGGGACAAGGGGTACTCGGTACCGGACCGGTCGGCTGCTGGAGAAGTCACGGGTGGTCCTGGTCCGGACCGTGTCCCTGGCTCGACATTAAAAGGGGAATATTTACAGGGGATTGCCAGTTGTGACGCCACCCACTATATTCGGCCAGTGATGGGGCCGCCGCTGCTGCAGAACCTCCGGGGATGATGGAATAGCAGCATAGATGAAATAGTTCCAGTGGGTAGAACTGTGTTCCCCGGGGCAGTAAGGGTTAAGTCTATGGTGTAGTGTGCAGGCTTGGTGCAATTCACTTACTAGCCAGATGCTGCAGAAATCCTCCCTCGGTGCTGGAGCTAACAGGCTATGGCTCTTCAGTTGCAGGGTCGTTGTAATCCTATATGAGGGAATAGCATTCACGCAGAGACACAAGGGAAGCAGATTCAGGGTTTTCCATGTTTACTCTCAAAGTAGGGATGGGCGAATCTACTCGCTAGGACTCGTTACTCGGCGAGTAGTAAGGGACTCGCAGGACTCGGTACTCTGCGAGTTTCCCAGTGATTACTCGCACGAGTCCAATGCAAATCAATATCAATCCTAGTTTTGTCAGAAACGCTGACAAAACTAGGATTGCCATTGTTTGCATTAGACTCGTGCGAGTAATCACTGGCTACTGTGCCAGTGATAGCAGGGAAACTCGCAGATAACTGCTGTTTCTTTGCGAGCCGAGTCCAGCTGTCTTCTCTGTGCAGCTCCAGGGTCCTAGAGCCCGCCTGCTCACAGACATGATGTAGCAGTGCTGAGATTGTTCTCAGTCTGCTCATTCCCTGTGTACAGACATGAATGTCTGTGCACAGAGATGATGTAGCAGAGCTGAGATTGTTCTCAGTCTGCTCATTCCCTGTGTACAGACATGAATGTCTGTGCACAGAGATGATGTAGCAGTGCTGAGATTGTTCTCAGTCTGCTCATTCCCTGTGTACAGACATGAATGTCTGTGCACAGAGATGATGTAGCAGAGCTGAGATTGTTCTCAGTCTGCTTATTCCCTGTGCATAGACATCTATATTTATGCACAGGGGATGTAGCAGAGAGGACATCGCGTTTTGGACTGCGTCGGACGGAAGAGGATTTTTTTAATTAAAGATGGAGTCCCTAATGGCTTTTTTTTTTATTTCTAATAAAAAATTTTCCTTGTGTTGTGTTTTTTTTAAAACAATTTAATAGAAATTCATGGCGGTCATGTCTAATATTGGCGTGACCGCCATAAATTTCGGGCTTAGGGCCAGCTGATAATACAAAGCTGGCCCTAACCTCTTTATTACCCAGCGTGCCACCGCTACCAGGGCCGCTGGAAGAGCGGGGTTCAGCGCCAGAGGATGGCGCTTCAATGAACGCGCCATCTTCTGGGGCGGCTGCGGGCTGTAATTTGCAGCGGGGGGTGCCCAGAAAGCTTGGGCATCCCTGCGCTGCGGATTCCAGCCCCCAGCTGCTTAGCTGTACCTGGCTAGACATAGAAATTGCGCGGAGCCCCACGCATTTTTTTTTTATTATTTCATGAATTTCAGAGTCAGAGTCTCAGAGTCAGAATCTCAGAATTTCATGAAATAATTAAAAAAAAATGCGTGGGCTCCGCGCAATTTCTATGTCTAGCCAGGTACAGCTAAGCAGCTGGGGGCTGGAATCCGCAGCGCAGGGATGCCCAAGCTTTCTGGGCACCCCCCGCTGCAAATTGCAGCCCGCAGCCGCCCCAGAAGATGGCGCGTTCATTGAAGCGCCATCCTCTAGCGCTGAACCCCGCTCTTCCAGCGGCCCTGGTAGCGGTGGCACGCTGGGTAATAGAGGTTAGGGCCAGCTTTGTATTATCAGCTGACCCTAAGCCCGAAATTTATGGCGGTCACGCCAATATTAGACATGACCGCCATGAATTTCTATTAAATTGTTTTAAAAAAAACACAACACAAGGAAAATTTTTTATTAGAAATAAAAAAAAAAGCCATTAGGGACTCCATCTTTAATTAAAAAAATCCTCTTCCGTCCGACGCAGTCCAAAACGCGATGTCCTCTCTGCTACATCCCCTGTGCATAAATATAGATGTCTATGCACAGGGAATAAGCAGACTGAGAACAATCTCAGCTCTACTACATCATCTCTGTGCACAGACATTCATGTCTGTACACAGGGAATGAGCAGACTGAGAACAATCTCAGCACTGCTACATCAGGCAGCAGGCAGGCTCTAGGACCCTGGAGCTGGCAGCCTGTACAGAGGAGACAGGATCTTATCTGTGCGAGTTTCCCAGCGATTACTTACAAAGTAAACGAGCAATGCAAATAAATGACAAAACTAGGATTGCTTCAGGCTGAAGCTTCCGAGACACATCTGCGATTTGTAAATCTCACACTACTCGCTATTACTCGCTTCCCCATTCATTAACATTGGACTCGCTAGACTCGCAACGAGTAGCGAGTCCTGTGCTCGGACTCGCTAGAGTCAAGCGATTCCGAGTAATTTAGGATTCGCCCATCACTATCTCAAAGCTCTTTAAGACAGTTTACACTTCAGTTACAGTTCTTACAAGTCTCAGTTCAGTACACGGGCTCACTCTCCCCTCCGGGGTTCCCTTTACTCTCTGCAGCCAGGTCTCTCTCTGTGACCCCTCACACTGTCTCTGTGTCCTTTCCGGGCTGTTAACGTTCTGTGTACACTTAGTGGGTGTCTCCAGACAGTATGGCGGTGACTCGGGCCCCTGTGGCCTCTTTTGCACGGGCAATCATGACCTGTTTCTGGACCTGCCGTTCTATCTCCTCTTACTCCCACTTTCTTACACATCTACGGATGTACTCCTCACGGGAAATCAATTCTGCAGGGCCCACTTCACCAGCAAGATCTCCCAGGAAACCCATCTGATAGTCACAGTCTCGCTCCCACCAGCAGCGGAGCTGCTCCCCTCTCACCTCGGTAGTAGTCGGTGGTGGTATCAGGGGCTGCGGCAACGGCAGATATCCCTCCGTTAGAGCTCCTAGTGGGTCGGCTTCCTTCTTGGCAGTACGCGGTGCAGCACGTGGTACAGATAGATCCACCAACGTTGCGGTACGGCATGCTGCTCCGCTTTCAGCGCGGGCACGTGACGCTCCAACCCAGCCGGGTTGTATGGATAAGGTCTCATAAGCCTGGCGGTGCTCAATGTCAATATGAATCCGAGTCCGATGCTCCTCCTGGGCCCGTGTCATCTGCTGGGGTAGCAGCCGCAGCACACCTCTCCGGGTGTCTTGGACGTCTGGACGCTCTCTGCCGCCTTCTGCCATCTCGTCTGGGTCACACAAGGTCTCTCCCTGGCCGGGTTCCTCCACCGGGTCACTCCGTGGGCCCTCCGGGATCACTCATGGTCTTCCGGGTGCAGCGTTCTCCTGGGCGTCCTCCTCTTACGTCCTCGTGTCTCGTAATGGTGACTGCTTCTCTTCCGGTTGCTCGTTCCGCCCCCTCCTGATGCCGATTTCCTTCTTCGTTCCCGCCAGCTTCTCATGGGTAGGAGGGTCTAAGGGCGGAGGCTCTTCCTTCAGAGTGGCAGCTGGCTCTCCCGGAATTAAGGGGAACCAGGGCGGGTCCTTCTCTTCGCGCCTTGGACCGGGCCGGCCCACGATGGGAGTTTTGGTTACGCCTCCTCTGCACATGGCGTTAGCCTCCCCTAGTCGCCATTAAGGTCAGATTTTGGCGGGAAAGTCCAGAACACGTTGTTTTAGGTGCACGGGGTCCAATTCTTTTGGACCAGGTAGATCCTGTTCGTGACGCCAGGTTGTCGGGCCCACTGGGACAAGGGGTACTCGGTACCGGACCGGTCGGCTGCTGGAGAAGTCACGGGTGGTCCTGGTCCGGACCGTGTCCCTGGTTCGACATTAAAAGGGGAATATTTACAGGGGATTGTCAGTTGTGACGCCACCCACTATATTCGGCCAGTGATGGGGCCGCCGCTGCTGCAGAACCTCCGGGGATGATGGAATAGCAGCATAGATGAAATAGTTCCAGTGGGTAGAACTGTGTTCCCCGGGGCAGTAAGGGTTAAGTCTATGGTGTAGTGTGCAGGCTTGGTGCAATTCACTTACTAGCCAGATGCTGCAGAAATCCTCCCTCGGTGCTGGAGCTAACAGGCTATGGCTCTTCAGTTGCAGGGTCGTTGTAATCCTGTATGAGGGAATAGCATTCATGCAGAGACACAAGGGAAGCAGATTCAGGGTTTTCCATGTTTACTCTCAAAGCTCTTTAAGACAGTTTACACTTCAGTTACAGTTCTTACAAGTCTCAGTTCAGTACACGGGCTCACTCTCCCCTCCGGGGTTCCCTTTACTCTCTGCAGCCAGGTCTCTCTCTGTGACCCCTCACACTGTCTCTGTGTCCTTTCCGGGCTGTTAACGTTCTGTGTACACTTAGTGGGTGTCTCCGGACAGTATGGCGGTGACTCGGGCCCCTGTGGCCTCTTTTGCACGGGCAATCATGACCTGTTTCTGGACCTGCCGTTCTATCTCCTCTTACTCCCACTTTCTTACACATCTACGGATGTACTCCTCACGGGAAATCAATTCTGCAGGGCCCACTTCACCAGCAAGATCTCCCAGGAAACCCATCTGATAGTCACAGTCTCGCTCCCACCAGCAGCGGAGCTGCTCCCCTCTCACCTCGGTAGTAGTCGGTGGTGGTATCAGGGGCTGCGGCAACGGCAGATATCCCTCCGTTAGAGCTCCTAGTGGTCGGCTTCCTTCTTGGCAGTACGCGGTGCAGCACGTGGTACAGATAGATCCACCAACGTTGCGGTACGGCATGCTGCTCCGCTTTCAGCGCGGGCACGTGACGCTCCAACCCAGCCGGGTTGTATGGATAAGGTCTCATAAGCCTGGCGGTGCTCAATGTCAATATGAATCCGAGTCCGATGCTCCTCCTGGGCCCGTGTCATCTGCTGGGTAGCAGCCGCAGCACACCTCTCCGGGTGTCTTGGACGCCTGGACGCTCTCTGCCGCCTTCTGCCATCTCGTCTGGGTCACACAAGGTCTCTCCCTGGCCGGGTTCCTCCACCGGGTCACTCCGTGGGCCCTCCGGGATTACTCATGGTCTTCCGGGTGCAGCGTTCTCCTGGGCGTCCTCCTCTTACGTCCTCGTGTCTCGTAATGGTGACTGCTTCTCTTCCGGTTGCTCGTTCCGCCCCCTCCTGATGCCGATTTCCTTCTTCGTTCCCGCCAGCTTCTCATGGGTAGGAGGGTCTAAGGGCGGAGGCTCTTCCTTCAGAGTGGCAGCTGGCTCTCCCGGAATTAAGGGGAACCAGGGCGGGTCCTTCTCTTCGCGCCTTGGACCGGGCCGGCCCACGATGGGAGTTTTGGTTACGCCTCCTCTGCACATGGCGTTAACCTCCCCTAGTCGCCATTAAGGTCAGATTTTGGCGGGAAAGTCCAGAACACGTTGTTTTAGGCGCACGGGGTCCAATTCTTTTGGACCAGGTAGATCCTGTTCGTGACGCCAGGTTGTCGGGCCCACTGGGACAAGGGGTACTCGGTACTGGACCGGTCGGCTGCTGGAGAAGTCACGGGTGGTCCTGGTCCGGACCGTGTCCCTGGCTCGATATTAAAAGGGGAATATTTACAGGGGATTGTCAGTTGTGACGCCACCCACTATATTCGGCCAGTGATGGGGCCGCCGCTGCTGCAGAACCTCCGGGGATGATGGAATAGCAGCATAGATGAAATAGTTCCAGTGGGTAGAACTGTGTTCCCGGGGCAGTAAGGGTTAAGTCTATGGTGTAGTGTGCAGGCTTGGTGCAATTCACTTACTAGCCAGATGCTGCAGAAATCCTCCCTCGGTGCTGGAGCTAACAGGCTATGGCTCTTCAGTTGCAGGGTCGTTGTAATCCTGTATGAGGGAATAGCATTCACGCAGAGACACAAGGGAAGCAGATTCAGGGTTTTCCATGTTTACTCTCAAAGCTCTTTAAGACAGTTTACACTTCAGTTACAGTTCTTACAAGTCTCAGTTCAGTACACGGGCTCACTCTCCCTCCCCTCCGGGGTTCCCTTTACTCTCTGCAGCCAGGTCTCTCTCTGTGACCCCTCACACTGTCTCTGTGTCCTTTCCGGGATGTTAACGTTCTGTGTACACTTACTGGGTGTCTCCGGACAGTATGGCGGCGACTCGGGCCCCTGTGGCTCCTCCTGGTCGTCACTGAGCTGCCTGTCCTTTGGGGTAGGGACCCTAACGTGTAGCTGTGGTCCTCCGTCGGTGTCTTGGGATGCCGGGTGAAACTATGGTCCCCTCTAGAGCCGACACTCTACTCAGCCCAGCCTCCAGCAGTCCTCAAGTGTGAGGCTCTACTAGGCTCTCTCCCTTTGCGTCTTTCAGTATCATAGGAGGGCTACTCCGCCTGCAATCAGTCGTCTCAGCTGTAAGTCTAGGGCCCGGGTATCACCGTCCCTCTCCGTCTTCTCACACTTCTGGGGATCTGGCTCCGGATAGGCTTTCTCTCTCCTCCGGCTCACCCTGGCTCGGTACAGATTTTGCGCTCCTTACACCTTCACTCTTCCAGGACGTGTGTGTCTTTCTTCCTGCTCAGCTTTACTCGTCCTGCTGCTGTCTTTGGCCTGTGCCGTGTTCCTCAGCCTGCTGCTGCTCTTGGTCTTTGCTGCTCGGCACCCTGGGCCTACTCTGACTCCTTCCTCCCCCCCTCACTATTTCTACTGTCAAGTCACCTGACTACGTGTGTGCCCAACCCACTCCTCTAAAACCACCACCCCTCGCTTGCCTAGAGTCTCCAATCTTAGGGCTGGATGCTGCCATCTACTGTACGTAGGTTGTGTGGGCTGTGAGGGTGTTGTTGTGCAACAGTCGTCCTACCTGCCTGGCTGCAGTTCCCTTTGTGGCCTCCTGGACACAGGGGTGCCACATGAACATAGAGCCTTCCCCCAGACTTGGGCTGATCCTCTCATGCAGCCAGTTCCTCTACCAACAACCTGTAGGGCAGTTGTAGATTTGGGGTCCCTCTGGCCAGGGTTCCGTGGTGACTTACCCACTGGTTCCACTCCCCTCTGGCGGTAGCCTCCCCTAGAACGCTATTATTTTCTGATGATCTTTTCTCTTTTATTAAAATACCCAACAATTCCCTCCGACGTAGTCCAGGGTCCAGCGACGTCCAAACCGGATGCAATATCAGCTAATCAGTCTGCCACCAGCAAACTGATCAGCTGATGTTCCGGCCAGTCAGCTGACTTTACCAGCGGCTGATTCATCAGCTGACTTAGCTGTAGGACTTGCCGCCGGTAAAGCAATCAGCTGATTAAGTCAGCTGACGGCCTACACATCAGCTGATCGGTTTGCTGGCTGGTGAAGTGATCAGCTGATTCAATCACCTGACCGGCCGACACATCAGCTGATTGCTTTGCTGGCTGGTAAAGCAATCAGCTGACTCAGTCAGCTGACTAGCTGGTACATTAGCTGATTGGTTGGCCGATCAGCTGACTCAATGAACTGATTGCTTTACCAGCCGGCAAATTGATCAGCTGATGTGCCGGCCGGTCAGATGACTGAATCAGCTGATCGCTTTACCGGCCAGCAGGTCCTGCAGTTGATCTCTGGACTGGACATCTTCATCCTCAAATCCTGGGACACTTGAGTAAAGATGATTATTTTCATTTTAATTTTTTTTATTACCATTGTTCCCTTCTATTTCGCTTTAGCAGCGTATGTACAAGCAGCCAGAAGCAAACAAACACATACATGTCTCGCCCCTGGCGTGGACCATGGGGTACTCGGAAACTGGGCCCTCTCGTCACCGCCTTCAACAGCGGGATATCACGGTGGTATGACCCGGTCCGTGATCCCCTTGTCGGGCAAGCAGTTAAAAAGGGAATTATAAAAATGGAGAAAAATAAAATAAAAGTTTTTAAAAAAATAAAAGTGTCGTGACGCCACCCGTGGAATGCAACCTCTGGGGATGATGGGAATAGCAGCGAGGATAGTTCAGCTCTCCACAGGAAGAGCAGCTCCCCAGGACAACCGTACAGTTTATGGATGTGCAGGGGAACAGTAGGCCAGCGGGGCTGTGCTTCTGTCAGAGTTCAAAGTCACACTCAGGCATGCTGCCGCTGCCGACTCAGCTGATCAATATACCTCTCCTCAGGCGCAGAAATCACAGTCACACACACAGAGCTGAGCTTCAACCCAGTTTAGTTTACTTTCTCGGCAGATGGCTACAAGGCAGTGCAGTGGCGGTTCTGGTAGGTCCATAGCAGCCAGGATGGTTCATCCAAATCACCCCCTTGCATCAGAGGTTGAGTCCCGGGACATGAAGACCACGCATCCTGCTGTACTTGGCTGACTAGCTTAGCCTGGGGTCACACATAAGTCCTGGATCCGTTATTTGCATCAGTTTTTCAACTTTAGAATTCTAAGTCCAAAAACTGATGCTGTTAACAGATCCTGGACTCAAGTTTGACTGCTCTGCTATGCGTTTTTTAAATGGACTCAAAAAATGCTGCAAGCAGCATTTTTTTGGGTGCAGTAAAAAAATGGATCAGTTTTTTTAACATGGGGTCCTATGGGAAACGGATCCGTTAAAAAAAGGCATCATCCATTAACGGCAAGTCCAAAAAATGCATAGCTGCAGAGGAGGCTCAAAAAACAGCCCCAAAAAAAAGGATTTGTTAAAGAATCCATTAAAAAACTGATTGGCATGTATTACCCTAGCCTTACTGAACTTGTTGTTGTCTAGTTTTGTTGCCTTTCCTAAACGGTCCTGTCCTAACTTCCCCACCCTCCACTTGTCTCCTCCCGCTATCCCGTCGCTGGGCGTAGGGTCCCTAGTCTTTGGATCAAGAGTGTGTTGGGTGTGTGTTTGGGATGACCGAACTTACCGATCCCGGCTGCTGTACCATCTAGTGGCGACCGGTCCACAGGGGAGCCACATACACACACAGACACACACACACATTTATCTCACACGGGAACACACAGAATTTTTCCTGTTTTTCCTGCTCCCGTGTGACATCACACCCTACTACGCCTCCGCTTTTGGCTGGAAAAGCTCTGAAATAGTGGATTGTGTGAAGAGCAATGCATTATTTCTGTGCTTATAATGGGGTCTATGGAGGGAGCACACGCAAAAAGGCACAAAGTAATTCACATGATCATTCTTTTTATGGATGCGTTTTCTACCACAAAAGCGCTTCAGCAAAATACGCTGTGTGTGAACGTCTAAAGGGAAAATCCATTCACTTTGCTGGTAACACAGATGCAGCTGCATTTTTAGGGGAAAACGCAGCCGAGAAAAACACGGCAAAAATGCAACATATGAACGTAGCTTTAGTCCCTGTCTTGTGTACCCTCCACAACAACCACAATTCATTTCAAGCATGTCAAGTCACTTATAGCGTCATAATGAATTAGTGGGTGGTAAAAGATGCTATGTGGGTTTTATAATAAATTGGGTGGAGGGAGGAGGCTATCTGATACTTAACAAAATATGGACCTGGACCCCACCTGCATGCTTGTCAGATGCATGGACCATTGTAGCATTTGAGATCCTATAAAATACGTGTTTGCCCCCATATAATGATGTCCCCATCCTGGTCTCTTTTTATAATAATAATAGAGAATAAAGAGGGCTCAACGTATGAGGATTGGGTGCACCAATAAAAATAGGCACCTGATCTACTTGTGGACGTGCATTAATCATTTTCTGGTGTGCCCAATCTACACTTCTTTTTATAATAATGTCCCCCATCTTGGGCCTCATTCTATAATAATGTCCCCCATCCTGAGTCCCTTGCTGGTATGATATGCCTCTTCCTGGTATAATGTCCCCCATTCTTAGCCCCATCCAATAGTAATGTCCATCATGCTGAGCTCCTTCAAAGCATAATGTACACAATTCTGAACCCCTTCCTGGTGTAATTTATCCCATCCTTGGCACCTTCATAGTATAATGTCCCCCATTCTGAGACCCTTGCTGGTATAATGTCTCCCATCCTGTGCCTTTTCCATGGTATAATATCCCCCATCATGAAATCCTTCTGTCAGATCTGGTGCTTCTGCACCTGAGCAGGTCCATGACACTCCTGGGAGTGTTCTGGCTCGCCTTGTGCTGGCCACAAGTGGCGGGTGTCGAATTCAGGGGTGGAGCTTGTGCGGGTGCCCGTTCTGACCAGGTACGTCATGCTAGATGTATTCTGTGGTTTTGCCAGGAGGCGAGACTCAGGAGTTCCAGGACACTGGGTCCACTGGTGTTGGCTTTTGCCATCAGATATAGAATATTATTTCTGCTGGGAAAGTCATATGATGGGAGATTCCCTTTAATTTTCTCTACTCCTCTCCTCCTGTGGTTTTGTGGGCAGAATGTTGGGACTGGGCATTGCCTAAGTGGGTCACATGACTGTTGGGATGATTGAATCTGGAGAGATAATTCAGCGCAAATAAGAGTCTTACCTTTATAAACTAATTATCGAAAGTGATATGAATAGGCTCACCTTTTATAGTTATGAGAGTCACAACCACTATACACAGTATAGCAGTAGACCCAAGTGGAATCAAAACTAGATAAGGAGAAAAAAAAGGGGCATAAAACCATGCTGCTGTATGGCAAAGATCATTGACAATTAGTCCAGGTTGATAATTATATTCCTTTTATTGGTCAACGCGTTTCAAAGCCTCAATGTGCTTCTTCGTCAGGACACATCATGTTTAAATATGATGTGTCCTGAGGAAGACGTTCGTTGACGCTTTGAAACAAGTTGACCAATAAAAGGAATATTATCATCAACCTGGACAGTCAGTGATATTTGCTATATTGCAGCATGGTTTTATGCCCTATTCTTTTCTCCTTATCCATTTATGACTGCTGGGAGGCAATTTTAAACCCCATGTGCTGTGCTTAGCTGCTAATTATTTTAGTTATGTTGGGTGGTTTGGTCAGTGCATGTGCTCTGAGGTTTACTGCAGTGTGCAGCTCTTTCTTTGTTACCACTGTGTTTCAGCTTTTTTTTAATTTATACTATGGTTCAGCTTTTTTCCTTTTGTCTCTCCTTTTTGCTTTGGTTTGGTGTGTTTGACTTTCCTATTGCCCTGTGTCCAGTCACCAGCAGCCATGCTGTGTGCTGCCTGGGAAGGGCTCTGCTGCACCAGGAGCAGCAGGCAGGTGAAGAGTATCAGATGTTACGCTATTTTCCTGAAAATAAGACAGTGTCTTATATTAATTTTTGCTCCCAAAGATGCACCATGTCTTATTTCCAGGGGGTGCAAGATAAAAGTAGAGGGGTGCACCTTGAAAAGGACCCGGTGGTCTAGTGGGGGAACTTTTAAAAGGTGGGGGAGGTTTGCCTCTCACCTACTCAGGTTGTGCACCCTTGCACAACACTAGTGATGACGTAGCGGTGGAGGACCGTGGGCTGCTGCGGGACTGCTCCGAGGCGTCCTCCTTCCTGATGCAGTCATGTGTGAGAACCTGGTCGCCTGACGTCCGCATCACCAGAACTTCATCACGCAAGGTACTGAAAGACTGCTGAGAGCTCTCAGGCGGCTCCAAGTAGCTCCGGCCACAATCCAATAGATGGGAACAAAGAATTTAAGATACAAAAATTTAGTGGTTGTATGAAGAGCGCGAGGTAGCCATAATACTCTCAAAAGGAAATGTTCTTACAGGCATGTTTATTATTATTATTATTATTATTATTATTATATTTCACTACGCATTTCGAAAACGGTCTGTTGTCTTCCTCAGGTCCACCTGAGTAAGACAGCAGGCTGTTGTCGAAACGCGTTGTGGAATATTATAATAATAATAATAATAAACAGGTCTGTAAGAAAATTTCCTTTTGAGAGTCTTATAGCTACCTAGCACTCCTCATACGACCACTGAGTTTTGGATTCTTAAATTATATTTTCAGGGGGTGGCTTATTGTTCCATGAAGAATAATACACATTTATTGTTGAGCAAAAAAATGAACGTTTACTATATACTGTACAGCAGTTGTCATCACAAACCAGCATAACCAGACAAACTGTGAATCCTATCCAAAATTTGCAGCCCCTTGCAGACCCCAATATGGTTCCCCCATCATCCCCTTACAGCTCTTTCCAGTCTCCAATATGGTACTCCAATCATCCCCTTTTAGCCCTTTGCAGGTCTCAATATGGTACCCCCATAATCCCCTTGTAGCCCTTTGCAGCCTCCAATATGGTGTCCCCTATACCCCCTTGCAGCCCCCAATATGGTACCCCATCATCCCCTTGCATCCTTTTGCAGCCCCCAATATGGTACCCCATCATACCCTTGCACACTTTGTAGCCCCCAATATGATAAACCATCATCCCCTTGCAGCCTTTTGCAGCTCCCAATATGGTACCCCCATCAGTCCCTTGCAGCCCTTTTCAAGCCCCAATATGGTACCCCATCATCCACTTGCAACCCTTTGCAGTCCCCAATATGGTATCACCATAATCTCATTGCAGTTGTTTGCAGCCCCCAATATGGTACCCCCATCATTCCATTCCAACCCATTGCAGCCCTCAATATGGTACCCCATCATCTCCTTGCAGCCCTTTGAAGCCCCCAATATGGTACCGAATCATCCCCTTGAAAACCTTTGCAGCCCCCAATATGGTTCTCCATCATATCATCCCCTTGCAGCCCTTTGTAGCCCCAATATGGTATCCCGTCATCCCCTTGCAGCCCTTTGCAGTCCCCAATATGGTATCCTCATTATCCCATTGCATCTCTTTGCACCTCCCAATATGGTACCCCCATCATCCCCTTGCAGCCCTTTGCAGCCCCCAATATGGTATCCCATCATCTCTTTGCAGCCCTTTTCAACCTCCAATATAGTACCCCATCATCCCCTTGCAGTCCTTTACAGCCCCCAATATCGTACTCCCATCATCCCCTTACAGCATTTTCCTGCCCCCAATATGATACTTCAATCATCCCCTTGCAGCCCTTTGCTGGTCCCAATATGGTACCCCCATCATCCCCTTACAGCCCTTTCCATCCCCCAATATGGTACCCCTATCATCCCCTTGTAGCCCTTTGCAGGTCACAATATGGTACCCCCATCATCCCTTTGTAGCCCTTTGCAGCCTCCAATATGGTGTCCCCTATATCCACTTGCAGCCCCCAATATGGTACCCCATCATCCCCTTGCACACTTTGTAGCCCCCAATATGATACACCATCATCCCCTTGCAGCTCTTTGCAGCCCCCAATATGGTGCCCCATCATGCCTTTGCACACTTTGTAGCCCCCAATATGATACACCATCATTCCCTTGCAGCCCTTTGCAGCCCCCAATATGGTACCCCCATCATCCACTTGCAGCCCTTTGTAACCCCCAATATGGTACCCCCATCATCCCCTTCCAGCCCATTGCAGCCTTTAATATGGTACCCCATCATCTCCTTGCAGCCCTTTGAAGCCCTCAATATGGTACCCAATCATCTCCTTGCAGCCCTCAATATAGTACTCCATCATCCCCTTGCAGCCCTTTTCAACCTCCAATAGGGTACCCCATCATCCCCTTGCAGCCCTTTACAGCCCCCAATATGGTATCCCATCATCCCCTTGCAGCCCTTTGCAGCCCCCATCACAGTACTGGTACCAGCAAAAGAAAAAAACACAAACAGACACACACACAGACACACACACTTACTAGTCCTCTGCTGTATGGTATTCCGGGCGGCGTTGTGAGTTCTGCTGCCATAGATGCATGGTAAGCTAATCAGAAGCCAGCAGCCATGGGCCAATCAGAGGCCAGCAGCAGCCGGCCAATCAAATTCCTGCATGTGACGCCTCTGATTGGCCTTTGGTTGGCTTAAGCGTATGGATATGGCAGCAGGGAAATAGAGCAGCACCTGGAACAGCGTACAGTGGCGGCAGGCACCGAACAAAGGTAGGATGCATCGCAGCTGCATGTCCTGGTTGGCAGGAATGGTTTTCAAACCCCTTAGTACATCTTATTTTCAGGGGATGTCTTGTTTTTGGGGAAACATGGTAGTGACTTTTCTCACAAGTAAAAATATGTACCATTATTAATCAATGTTTTCCATCAGTGCGTATTCAGTGTTTCAGATTTTACCATCGGTATTTCATCACCGATTTTTATTGAAGAACAATATAAAAAATGTAATTACAAAGCTTCTCTTAAGCATTGCAATGATAATCAATGACAGCACATGCATTGCTCATGGATGCCATCTTTATGCAGTTTGTGATTTTCCACAGACTTGTATGTGTAATTTTGATCGGTAACTCAAAAATTAACATGTTTCCATAATTTTTTGCAAACTGTTTTTTGAAGGAAAAAACAAACAAAACACAGACATTTAAACAGCCCCAATTAAATGTTCTTAATGTATGAAAAAGACAAAACACATATGTAACATGTTGGCAGGTATAATTAATCATGCTAAATATGTCGTACCAAGTTCTGCAATGACATCGGCCACTAGGGGTCACCAGAAGCTAAGTAAAGGGAGAAATCCCAGGTATCTGAGAGAGGAGGAGCTGCGAGGGCTGGAACAGAAGCAGAATCCATCACTCCTGGTCACACATGGAGCAGGGAACTCACAGCGCCTGAGGAGAAATGAGAATGTGCCGAGCTTCAGGGACGTTTGGAGCGTGGTCACAGACTCGAACTGGACAGTGTGCTTAAGGAAAATCTGTGTACTGTGAGTAACGCCAGCGTGTGGCCACCAACGCTATAGATAGGGAGAGGTAGTCAGTGATTGCAGAGCTGTAAATAAAACACTTTCTTGTGTGTATTACTGCTGTGAACTGACTAGACCTAGTCTAGAGACTGCGGAAAATTCTGTCAACCAGGACTTTGAACACGTGTACAATAAAGAGGAGTCCTACTGTAGATTATCAAGTAGAACTGAAAGCAATCACAATCTCTGTTGCATCAGGCTGTGTTAAAAAGCCTGGTAGGAGCAAAAAGTCTATATTACCCCATGGCCGGAGTTTAGAGTTAAATAAAATATACCCTGTTACATGATTGTGCATGATCAAATCTGAGTAAGAGCTTTACTCCTGAAGGAGGGGACACTGCGTATGATGTAAATAGTTTGTGGGATAGCGTTATAAAAGGGTGTATGGGATCCCGAATCACATTGTACATAGTGTGGGAGGTGGGTGTAAGATTATATCCCGAGAGGAACACGTGCTGCAGCCGCAGTAAAATCCTGGGTAGGCCCTGTACTGAGTAAGGGTGGAGTGGGATAGTTCTTGGGTACTCGTGTCCTTCCCTGCGAAACTGGCACGTGAGTTCTCTCGGGCTGCATAAGTTGTCAATTGAGTTGGGGCTGTTGTGGCCCATACCTTTGTAGAAAAGATTATCTCTGTCACCTATTTGGTTTTCATAAAGAAAGTTAATTACCACAATATTGGAGTCAGAGTCATTCATAGCTGTGCCGTATCCCTCTTACACGAACGGCTGGTTTCCCGGCCGCTAACCATACATGACGGATGTCTGAATCACACCTTATCTGCTAAAACTAATAAAAGCTATCTATGTGTCTTGAACAATACTTTTAATTTTCAACCTATGTCAGTCAGTGTAAAAATCTTAAACTTGGCAAAAACATGTTATTATCCACACCTTAAAATGTTCAGCAGTGCTAACATACCATGAAACCATATTATAATTCTCTGACACATTGGGCAAGGACAAAAGAGAGACTGGTTCCAACAAAAACAAAGATATATTATTTTATCTGATATATATAAAGGTACTAGCTGTAGAGTCTGAGGTTGCCTGGGCATAGTAACTTACTGTTGGAATATGTTTAGTGCAACAACTCCATTCCTGTATATGAGTGTTTAGTTGATAGGTTTGTATGTTGTAGATAAAGTTAGAGCAAAAAATACTCCCAGAGGCTCACACAGGAAGAGCATGTGACTGTATCCAGTTTCCTGTGTCGGTGTATGAAACATTTAAACACATTGCTTACTTTAATTTCACTTTAGCAGTGTATGTAGATACACTGCTGAAGTAAAATTACATGGGAACAGAGCAGTTTTAGTGTACTCAGTACACTAAAACCGGATCCAAGAAACGATTCTGTGTTTTTCCCGAATCTGCGCTCCATAGACCCCCATGCTATTTGCCACGGACTGCGCCAGATCCTATTCTGTCCAATTTGGTCTGCTGCACCCAAAATCGGAGCAATCTCCGATTCTGGGTACATAAAAAAATCGGACACATTCGTATCTGTGCCATATTGGACTAATCCGTGCCCATCCGTACTTATATGGATACATGGGGGCCAAATTGGATTCGTAGCTATCAGTTTTACAGCGGATAGCCTCTGATCCCCAAAAAATGTGATGTAAAAGGGGCCTCAGACACATTAGATATGTTTTATTCCTGATTTATTAAGCTTATCATATTTGTTGCTATTTGTTGCTGAAAAAAGAAGCTCTGTTGTCACATGCTTGGAGAGTATCCTGAATAATCTCCTGCCAACAGGTTATAGGACCAGAGTGACACAGAACCCCAGCGTGACACAGAATTCTAGAGTAACACAGCAACAGAAGCCCAAAGCAAGAGCACAAAGCAACAAAGAAGATGTCCACTAACAGCGATCCTGTTAAGTTATCAGTGCAAAACCTCACTAATCAGAACTACCAGTCCTGGAAATTCAAGGTGAAGATACTGCTCACAAGACATGGAAATATACTCCGGAATAAGTGCCTCATCAATTATCATATGATTGGCTAGAGAATTATCATAAAGCACAAAGCACTATCTCCCTCAGTGTAGATGATGATCAGATTGTGTATATATGCAAGTGTGCAACTGCAAAAGGGATGTGGGATGAGTTACAGAAAGTGCATGAAAGATCAAATCTCAGCAATAAGCTTAATTTAATGAGATAACTGTACCAGTCTAAGCTAAGTGATGGACAGAATATGCAGGACTATGTAAGAAACACCCTAGAAATTGTTGAGCGTCTCAGGAGTATCGGAGGCAAAATTAAAGAATTTCATGTTGCTGCACTTCTATTAAGTGGTCTTCCAGAAAGTTATGACACATTTGTGACGGCATAGATGCACAGCCAGATGATGAGCTCACACTAGAATATGGTAAACACAAACTTGTAGATGAATTCAAGAGAAAAAAAACTGAATGTAAGCAGCAGTAATGAATCCAGAGCAGAAACAGCATTAAAGACACAGAACGTCCCTAAATATAAGAGCAATCCCGGCCACCTTAAAGCAGACTGTAGAATTTGGAAAGCAAGAATGAGTCAGCTTAAAAAGCAGAACAGTCATCAAAGGGTTAAAACAGCTGCAAAGGAAGATACTGCATGTGTTGAATCTGCATTTAATTCCAGTACAGGCCCATCTGCAAAGCTGATATGGTATATAGATTCTGGTGCAAGCAACCATATGAGAAATAACAAGGATTTCTTCACTGACCTTGATGAAAGCAAGTCAGAATAGGTCTTCTTAGCTAATGGTCACTATATGACTTCAGAAAGAGTAGGAGACGGCTACCTCCACTGTCCAGTTTCATCAACACAAAGCAGAAAGATCCTAGTAAAGGATGTTCTCTGTGTTCTCAGCCTTGAAAGCAATCTTCTGCCAGTAAAAAAGCTAGTTGATAGTAGTTGTGGCATACGTATCATTTTTATTAAGTTAACCCTTCCCACCACGGATAGATGTAGTTTAGACCAGGCCTGGACCTTATGTTTGATTCTAATCATTAGAGGGGCGAGGTTCAGTTTTTCATATTCCATCAATTTGGCCAAAACTATCTCCAAATATTTAAACTCTCTCACCATTGGTATAGAGAGCCCAAGATGTAATACAGTGTCCAGGGGGGGTAGCGCCGCCTTGTCCCAATTAATGGTCAGTCCAGAGACCCCACCGAAGTCCGCCAGGAGCGTTATGGTACGCTCAAGGGAGCTACCTGCGTTTCCCAGAAACAGGAGCAAATCATCAGCGTACAACGCTATTTTTTCCTCGTGATTTCCATATCGGAATCCCTCAATGGCAGAGTCTTTTCTAATCCTTGCAGCTAACGGTTCTGCAGCCAAGGCAAACAACAGTGGGGACAGAGACAGCTCTGCCTCATGCCTCTATATAGAGGAAACGACTCAGAAATACCGCCATTTGCCTGAATCTTAGCTGTTGGTGCTGAGTACAACAGTTTAATCCTCTGAATGAATCCGGGACCAAAGCCCATACACCTAAGCATAACCCACAGATAGCTCCACTCTACACTATCGAACACCTTGCCTGCATCCAAAGACAGGACCACTCTCCGCCCCACATTATCGGCTCTCGTTTGCATGTTAAGATACAGTCTTCTAATATTTATTACCGTCAACTTGTTGGGCATCAATCCCGTCTGGTCCGGCTGTATTAAAGATGCAATAACTTTTGAGAGTCTGTTAGCCAGCACCTTGGCCAGGCGCTTAGTGACAACTGTCAAGAGATGGGTCGATATGACGACGGAAGTCCCTTTTTTGAGTATTACCACTATAATAGCTTCCCGCATAGAAGGAGGGAGGGAACCCGAGCCCAGACTGGTATTATAAACGTCTATTAGGGTCAGGATTAATATATCTTTGTATTGTTAAAACAGTTCTGCAGGTATACCATCTATTCCAGGCGCCTTATCGCTTGACATAGATCCAAGCGCTTTTTCTAGCTATTCCAATGTTATAGGTTCCTCTAAATATATTTTAGAAGCTTCGGTCAATGTTGGTAGTCTAGCCCCCGCCATGAACCTCTCTATTTCCCCCGCTGACATCTGCGTCTGCGAGGAGTATAGGTTAGGATAAAATGTTTTCAGCAGGCATAAGATCTCCGGTGTAGAGCTGGCCAACTCCCCCCTGTCTTCCCGCAGCTGGGTAATAAATGTGGACTCCCGCTGAGCCGATGATATTACAGACAATAAATGGCCTGCGCTTTCCGCATTTACAAAAAATTGAGCAGATTGGAACATATGATTCCTCTCTGCAGCCTGGAGGGTCACCTTAGTTACCATATTTTGTGCATCTCACAACCGTTTTTGAGTGCTAGGGGTAGACTTCAGTACCAAGGCCCTCTCCGATTCCTCCAGTTCTTGAAAAACTATGCTATCCCCTTCCCTGGAGGCTGTTTTTATTTTCAATATCTCTCTTGTGCACATATCCCGAAGGTAGGCCTTCATCGCCTCCCATACAAACTGAATGGAAGTCGAATCTCGATTGAATTGCAAGTATTCCTGCAGCTCTCCAGTAAAGTGATCTGCCTTATCTATTTATCGTAACCAAAAGGGGTTAAGTTTCCACGGTAATTTAAATTGCATCCCCAGGGTCTCTCGAATCAGTAATATGCTTATAGGTGAGTGATCCGAGACTGTTCTAGGGAGGTATTTACATTCAAAGTTAGCACCTGCATTAAACGGTATCTCAGGGCCAGGTCAATATGGGACAGGGACGGGAAGGCAGCAGAAAAACACGAGAAGTGATATGCCCCAATATTCCGACTTCTCCACAGATCTATCAATGCATTCCAAACGGAGTGCAGTTACCACCCGACCTCAAGGGCTCCTGCCGCTCCTTATTCCAATGTGAGTCCTGGATGTATTTAAAGTCCCCTACTATGATATATGGGACCTGTGGATAATCCTTTAATAAGTTCAGAACCTTGTAAATTACCTTACTACTATATGGGGGAAGTATGTATATAGATATTATAAGCATCTGTTTCGCTAAAGGTTTACAGTGGAGGAGGACAAACTGGCCCTCAACATCCGTAACCACCTTAAGACATTCAAATGGGACACCCGTACAAACCAGCACACTAACCCCTCAGGCGTATGCAGAAAAAGTGGAATGGAACCCCACCTGCACCCATCTTTTATCCAGAATATTGACAGTGAGGTGGGTCTCTTGCAGACAGACCACATCAGGCTTTTCCTCCAATATCAACTAAATATGGCCCATCTTTTGTAGGAGATTTCAGACCTCTGATGTTCCAACTGAACAGCTTCACATTACCTGCCATTGGTTTGTAGAAGGTATATATATATATATATGAGTCGGTCGACAGGGTAGGGGGTACTCAGATACCGGGACAGGGGTTACTTCGGTGAGAGTCACAGCTGGTCGGTTCCCGATTCCGTGCCCTGGACCCTCAGTGGTGGGGTGGGGGTGATGATGATAGGGGATTGGTAATGTGACACCACCTGTGGTGTCTGGTGAAAGGGTTACCAATGCTGCGGCTGGCCGCTGAGGTGATGGGAATGCAGCTTTGGTAGTACAGCTCCCCACAGGTGGAGATTTACCTCAGGGCAGCGGGGTGGATGAGGGGAGTAGTAGTAGCGGTTCTGCTGTGAACGCTGCAGGCGGTGAAGCAGTCTCACATTCACAAAAGTCTCTGTTTTGGTACCTTTTTACTGATGTTCGGTAACAGGCACGGTCCAGGAGGGTAACCAGGTTATCGGTGCAGTTTGGGACGTCCACATTGGAGAGTTGTGAGGCCTCCTCTGTTAGTGTGTGCGGTAACTGGGGTAAGTTCTGCCTGGAGCTGAACCTGCCACTCTTTCTCCTTCTCCCTCTCAGGATGCTACTCCACAACCGACAATGAGGACCTTGCTGAGGGGATCCCTATTCTCCTCTTGGGCCCCTGGTCCTATGCTTAGTCAGGTTGAGTGTCTTGCTTTTTTTTACTTCAGGGGGACTAAATTCTCCTGGTCTGTCTGGGCTTTCTCTGCTACCAATAGAGTAATGAAAGGCAGTAATTCTGGTATTATTTCATTATCATTATCCCTTATGAGATCTGTCTGGAGCTGCACAGTAGTGAGGAAGCTTAGTTAGAGAATCAAAGAACCTGCCCTGATGTCAGAGATCCCTGGTTAGAAGACCTAGGCGGAACACGTGACCTAAGGAGACGGCTGGGAGCGGCGACGCTTGGAGCGATAAATTGGAATCAGCAGCTACACGCTGACACCGTGGTTGTGCACGGACAGCACAACCAGTCCAGGTGAGTGGTGATTACCGCCACTAACAATATATCCCCATTAGACCACCGGGTATTATTCAAGATTGCGCCTCTCAATTTTTGTTATTTCATACCAATAGAGTAATAGCAGCTTCAGACTCTGGTGTCCGGTTGGGCTAAAGGGATCTCAGATCTGTTCCCTTCTTCTGTCTTCCTACCTCTTCCACTGGCCTCCGTCCCTCTCTCTAGGGCGCTGCACAGCTGGGGAAGGTTTCCTGGTGCTGGGCCTGGCTTGGTCCCAGCAACCAGCTCTTCCAGTCCATCCTCTGTATTGTCTAGCTGGAACTACCTGACTCCTCCCCTCAGGCCTGGGTCTTTGTAGAGGATCTGGCTTAAGTGCAGCCAGTGGAGCTCCCCATCCAGGTCTGGGGTGGAAAGTGTTGTGTGCTGTGTGTGCCAAAGTGTACATCCCTCTGTACACCAATGGGTCCTGTGGCAATCCCCCGCAGGGGTGCCACATTCCCCCCTAGTTAACTTCAGTCCTCCAGGACTGAAACATTTTTCAACAAACTTAACATAACATTACTATTTACATTTGAAATTTGTATAGAGTCTCAAACTAAAATGTACAAAAACCAGGGAAAAAATGGGAAAAACAGGTAACCAGTCCATACAGTGCTAGTCCATCTGCTGTAGGCTGCTTAAAGTATTTTTGCCACCACCAGTCCTGTTGCTATAGTCCATTTTTGAAATTATAAAAAGAGAATTCAAAAAGTCCAACAGGTAAGGTCTCTGTAGGCTTAAAAATTTAAAAAACAACAACCACTTGCTATGGGTGCCTCAGCGTAGGAGTCCTAGGTACTGCCGGTGCCTCTACCGGTCATAAGCGCTGTAGGCCTTCTGGCCCTGGGGTCACCTATTGGCCAAGATTTTGCTCTCCCTAGACAGCTCCTTACGCCAACTCCACTCACCCCTCTTCCTGATGTTGTGTACCTAGTGTGAGCTGTTTTAGCCTACTCTTCACCCTTCTGTACGCTAACATTAGTTACATATTTACATTTTAAACATATTTACATTTCCTGCATTTTACAGCTTATTCTTGGGGATGGGCGAATCTACTCGCTAGGACTCGTTACTCGGCGAGTAGTAAGGGACTCGCAGGACTCGGTACTCTGCGAGTTTCCCAGCGATTACTCGCACAGCAACGAGTCCAATGCAAATCAATGGCAATCCTAGTTTTGTCAGAGACTCTGACAAAACTAGGATTGCCATTGACTTGCATTGGACTCGTTACTGTGCAAATAATCGCTGGGAAACTCGCAAAGTAACTGCTGTTACTTTGCGAGCTGAGTCCGGCTGTCTGCTCTGTGCAGGCTGCCGCAGCTCCAGGGTCCTAGAGCCCGCCTTCTCTCCCTGTGTACAGACATGAATGTCTGTGCACAGAGATGATGTAGCAGAGCTGAGATTGTTCTCAGTCTGCTCATTCCCTGTGCATAGACATCATTCTATATCTATGCACAGGGGATGTAGCAGAGAGGACATCGCGTTTTGGACTACGTCGGACGGAAGAGGATTTTTTTAATTAAAGATGGAGTCCCTAATGGCTTTTTTTTATTTCTAATAAAAAATTTTCTCTGTGTTGTGTTTTTTTAACCCTTTATTGGAGATTCTTAGTGGCTGGGTCAAATGTGGCCTGACATTAAGAATCTCGGGCTTAATACCAGCTTGTATAACAAAGCTAGTATTAACCCCTTTATTACCCAGCGTGCCACCGCCACCAGGGCCGCTGGAAGAGCGGGGTTCAGCGCCAGAGGATGGCGCTTCAATGAACGCGCCATCTTCTGGGGCGGCTGCGGGCTGCAATTTGCAGCGGGGGGTGCCCAGAAAGCTTGGGCATCCCTGCGCTGCGGATTCCAGCCCCCAGCTGCTTAGCTGTACCTGGCTAGACATAGAAATTGCGCGGAGCCCAACGCATTTTTTTTTTTAATTATTTCATGAAATTCATGAAATAATTAAAAAAAAGGGCTCCCCTATATTCTTGTGTCCGGCCAGGTACAAATAGGCACCTGGGGGTTGGGGGCAGCCCGTCGCTGCCTGCTGGATCCGGCTGTTTCCAGAAATACGGCGAAGCCCACGTGAAATTTTTTTCTGACAAATCCATAAAACAATGTAAATAAAAGGGACTGCATCTTTATTAACCCCTGGACCATAGGCGAGGGGTTAGTAAAGATGCAGCCCCTTTTTTAGGATTGTTTTATTGATTTTTTAGAAAAAAAAATTACATGGGCTTCGCCGTATTTCTGGAACCAGCCGGATCCAGCAGGCAGCGACGGGCTGCCCCCAACCCCCAGGTGCCTATTTGTACCTGGCCAGACACAAGAATATAGGGGAGCCCTTTTTTATTATTTCATGAATTTCATGAAATAATAAAAAAAAAAATGCGTGGGGCTCCGCGCAATTTCTATGTCTAGCCAGGTACAGCTAAGCAGCTGGGGGCTGGAATCCGCAGCGCAGGGATGCCCAAGCTTTCTGGGCACCCCCCGCTGCAAATTGCAGTCCGCAGCCGCCCCAGAAGATGGCACGTTCATTGAAGCGCCATCCTCTGACGCTGAACCCCGCTCTTCCAGCGGCCCTGGTGGCGGTGGCACGCTAGGTAATAAAGAGGTTAGGGCCAGCTTTGTATTATCAGCTGGCCCTAAGCCCGAAATTTATGGCGGTCACGCCAATATTAGACATGACCGCCATGAATTTCTATTAAATTGTTTTAAAAAAAACACAACACAGAGAAAAATTTTTATTAGAAATTAAAAAAAAGCCATTAGGGACTCCATCTTTAATTAAAAAAATCCTCTTCCGTCCGACGCAGTCCAAAACGCGATGTCCTCTCTGCTACATCCCTTTGCATAGATATAGATGTCTATGCACAGGGATGAGCAGACTGAGAACAATCTCAGCTCTGCTACATCAGGCAGCAGGCGGGCTCTAGGACCCTGGAGCTGCGGCAGCCTGTACAGAGCAGACAGCCTGACTCCTTACTGTGCGAGTTTCCCAGCGATTACTTGCACAGTAAACGAGTCCAATGCAAATCAATGGCAATCCTAGTTTTGTCAGAGTCTCTGACAAAACTAGGATTGCTTCAGGCTGAAGCTTCCGAGACACATCTGTGATTTGTAAATCGCACACTACTCGCTATTACTCGCTTCCCCATTCATTAACATTGGACTCGCTAGACTCGCAACAAGTAGCGAGTCCCGGGCTCGGACTCGCTAGAGTCAAGCGATTCCGAGTAATTTAGGACTCGCCCATCACTACTTATTCTCTGTATCTGAATGGTGGGTGTCCGAAATTGACATGGGTTGATCTACGTAATTCTGGTGTATGACTAGTGTGAGTGGGTCTATGTGTCACAGATAAACTGGGTAACAGTCTGCGACCACCTGATCTCACAGTAGGAATGGCAGGTGCACCGATTGCAGGATTCTCTGGTTCCCATACAACAGGCTGTACTTCTGGTTCTTGGGCGGGTTCTTCTACTGGTTGTGGGAAGGTCAACATTGGGATTAAGGTATGCACCTTCTATTTGGGGCCAATCTGCAGGTAGTTCTCCTATGAGTGTCTGGACTGTCTTTGGCTCCTCTTCTTTGAGTTCTAGACAAAGGACATCTTCTTTTGGTTGTGGTGGTTGAGGATACTTCTTTAAATGATCTCTCGACACTGCTGCTGTTATTTCTCCAATGTCTTTGCTGATCAGACAGGCCTTCTGGTTGTCAAAGTTTGATGGTAATACAGTGTATGGTTCTGATTCCATTGATCATCTAACTTATGGAGTCTCCTTTTCCTTTTCAAAACCAATTCACCTTGTCTTAAGGGTGTTCCTTGTGCGCTTTTGTTAAAGTTGGATTCTTTTTTTTCTCTGGATTTTGCCAGACTTCTCTCAACACATTCCTGTATTTTCCTGTACTACTCTGTTCTTCTGGTATCCCAATCTGCATCTGAGGTGTTTTCTTCAGGAACTACAATGCCAATTTCAAAGTCTACTGGCAATTGAATACTGGCAAAGAAGCATTATCCGCTATCCAACTAACAATCTGTTGATAATGGTCTTGGTTTAATAGTGGTGTACTGCTGCGGTCCCCTAGAAATTGAGTAATCACCCAGTACGGTTCCTTGCTGCAACTCATCGTGCTCCGCCTGCAATGCATCATCTTTCATTTTGAGCAGAGAGCGTTTTAGAAGACAGAAGCAGAATGGTGACGCTAATGATGGCGTCATCGCCGCTCACCATGTTGGTGGAGTCCTCAAATTTTTGGAGGACGGTACATATGTCGGACATCCATGTCAACTCCTGAGGTCTTATGTGTGGAGTTTGAACCGTATACCGACTGCCTAGTTGATGCTGGTACTCAACAACTGCCCTCTGCTGCTCACAAATCCTGACCAACATGTGCATTGTGGAATTCCAAGGCGTGGGGACATCACACACCAGTCTGTGAGCCGGAAGCTGCAGACGCCGCTGAAAGCCGGCAAGACCGACAGAAGTAGTAGGTGACTTTCGAAAATGGGCACACAGGTGGCGTACTTTGATGAGCAGATCCGACAGCTCTGGGTAGGATTTAAGAAACCGCTGAACCACGAGGTTGAGCACATGGGCCACGCATGGAATATGTGTCAGCTCGCCTTGCCTCAGAGCCAGGTTCTGGCCATTGTCACACACGACCATGCCTGGCTGTAGGTTCAGCGGTGTGACCCAGTGATCTGCCTGCTGTTTCAGAGCTGTTCACAACGCTTCAGCATTGTGGGGTTTTTCACCTACGCATATTAGCTTCAGCACAGCCTGTTGCCGCTTAGCCGAGGCAGTGCTGCAGTGCTTCCAGCTTGGAACTGGTGTGGAGGGTGAAGTGGAGGAGGAGGAGGCTGAGGAGCATGACATTCTGGAGCTGTACACTGTGAGTGAAACCCTGACTGAGTTAGGGCCTGCAATCCTTGGTGTCGGAAGGACGTGTTCCGTCCCAAGCTCAGACTGGGTCCCGGCTTCCAGAATATTAACCCAGTGTGCCGTCAGCGAGATGTACTGACCCTGCCCACAAGCACTTGTCCACGTGTCCATGGTTAGGTGGACTTTGCCTGAAACTGCGTTGTTAAGGGCACGTATGATGTTTTGTGACACGTGCTTATGTAATGCGAGGACGGCACACCAGGAAAAATAGTGGCGGCTGGGGACCGAGTAATGTGGGACAGCCGCCGCCATCAGGTTGCGGAATGCTTCCGTCTCCACTAGCCTAAAAGGCAACATTTCCAGTGCAAGCAGTCGCACAATGTGTGCGTTTAGAACTGTGCATGTGGGGCATTGGCAGCATATTTGCGCCTGCATTCCAAAGATTGGTGTATGGATAACTGAACGCTGCACTGGGACAAGGACATGGTTGATGATGGTGCTATTTCTGCTTGTGCAACTACAGGTGAAGGACAGGAGGCATATATGCAGCATAGACAGGGGATTGTCTTGCACGCACAACAGTGGAAGACGCAGCGGTGTCACCCGCAGACACTGCTCCTTGGATCTGGTGTACATCCCACAAAGTCGGATGCTTTGCTAACATGTGCCTGATCATGCTGGCGGTGGTCAGGCTGCTACTTTTGTTATCCCTGCTGATGCTGGCATGGCAGGTGTTGCAAATGGCCTTTTTGAAAGTATCTGCAGACACTTTAAAAAACTGCCAGACTCGAGAAGACCTAACAGTTGTACTGGCAACTTCTGTCGTGTTGTTTTTCCGGGGAACAGTTGCCTGCCTTCTGCCTGCGGACACCACCCTGCTTCTTCCGGCCTGTTGTGATGCTACGCCTAACTCCCCCTGTGCACTGCTGTCCTCGCTCTGCATGTCCTCCTGCCAGGTTGGGTCAGTTACTGGATCATCCACTACATCATCTTCCACTTCCGCACCCTTGTCCTCCTCCTGACTTTCTGGCAATTGAGTCTCATCATCGTCCACATCTTGTTGAGACACGTTCCCGCCGTTGCCTTCATGAGACCGTGGCTGCTCAAATATTTGTGCATCGGTACATATGATCTCCTCATGACCCACTTCAACTGGTGCTGGCGAGAGGCCAGAATCTACGAATGGATAAGTGAACAGCTCTTCAGAGTGTCCAAGTGTGGGATCAGTTATGTCCGGGGCCGGGCACTCGGCATGGTGGGTGTAAGGAGGATCAGGGTGTGGAATGTGCGGTCCAGTCTCACGGCTACTGACACTTGACCGTGTGGAAGACAGGGTATTTGTGGTGGTGACAAACTGACTGGAAGCATTATCCGCTATCCAACTAACAACCTGTTGACACTGGTCTTGGTTTAATAGTGGTGTACTGCTGTCCCCTAAAAAGTGGGACAGGAAGGTCGAGCGAGATGATGTGGGCTACAACCTACTCATGCTGCACTAAAATGCTAAATGAATGCAGACAAGAGTTGGTTTTTAGCTGGACACTGAGATTAGAGATTAAGGCCCTGCAGGTGGACTGGTCAGACACAAACGCCGACGAGAATACCGAGTCTTTTGGCGTTTCCTAATTTACGCTAAAACCCACTCCTGGTGCACACAAATGGTAATTGAATGCAGACAAGAGTTGGTTTTTAGCTGTACACTGAGATTAGAGATTAAGGCCCTGCAGGTGGACTGGTCAGACACAAACGCTGACGAGAATACCGAGTCTTTTGGCGTATCCTAATTTACGCTACAACCTACTACTGCTGCACTAAGATGCTAAATGAATGCAGACAAGAGTTGGTTTCTGCTGCACACTGAGATTACAGATTACAGCGGCTTAATCCCGGCAGCTGGACTGGTCAGACACAAACGCTGACGAGAATGCCGAGTGTTTTGGCGTATCCTAATTTACGCTACAACCTACTCGTGCTGCACTAAAATGCTAAATGAATGCAGAGAAGAGTTGTTTTTTAGCTGGACACTGAGATTAGAGATTAAGGCCCTGCAGGCGGACTGGTCAGACACAAACGCTGATGAGAATACCGAGTCTTTTGGCGTTTCCTAATTTATGCTAAAACCCACTCCTGGCGCACACAAATGGTAATTGAATGCAGACAAGAGTTGGTTTTTAGCTGGACACTGAGATTAGTGATTAAGGCCCTGCAGGTGGACTGGTCAGACACAAACGCCGACGAGAATACCGAGTCTTTTGGAGTTTCCTAATTTACGCTAAAACCCACTCCTGGCGCACACAAATGGTAATTGAATGCAGACAAGAGTTGGTTTTTAGCTGGACACTGAGATTAGAGATTAAGGCCCTGCAGGTGGACTGGTCAGACACAAACGCTGACGAGAATACTGAGTCTTTTGGCGTATCCTAATTTATGCAAAAACCCACTCCTGGCGCACACAAATGGTAATTGAATTCAGACAAGATTTGGTTTTTAGCTGGACACTGAGATTAGAGATTAAGGCCCTGCAGGTGGACTGATGAGACACAAACACTGACGAGAATACCGAGTCTTTTGGCGTATCCTAATTTACGCTACAATCTACTCCTGCTGCACTAAGATGCTGAATGATTGCAGACAAGAGTTGGTTTTTAGCTGGACACTGAGATTAGAGATTAAGGCCCTGCAGGTGGACTGGTCAGACACAAACGCTGACGAGAATACCGAGTCTTTTGGCGTATCTTAATTTACGCTACAATCTACTGCTGCCTATAGAGAGCTAAATTAATCCCTAAAAGCACTGTTTTAGGATGGATGAGCCTGTACACCAGCCCCAGATGTGATGCAGGCTGGTATACTGGCACAACGACGTTTTCTATATACCCTACATCCCTGCCTGCCTGTATACAGCTCTATTAGTCCTCAGAAGGACTGTTGTGGTAATTAGACTGGCAGCCCTGCACCTACACTAGCTGAAAGGCCACAAATCTGTCCCTCAATCAGCAGCAGCTCTCCCTACACTGACTGTCTGTGGAGCAGAGTGACAAGCACAGCGCGGTCAGGTCTTATAAAGACCTGATGACGCTGTGCAGCCAGCCAATCACTGTAATGCCACAACCAAATAGCTGTGGCATTACAGTGTCTGTCAGCCAATTCCTGCATGTGGCTGGCTCTGTAAAGAACACCAACATGCAGGGAGGTGGACCCCCGAACATAGCAAGAGTATCATGAGATTACTCGGTACTCGCCGAGTACTCCGAGTACCGAGATATTCGTGCGAGTACCGAGTAGTGACAAGCATACTCACTCATCCCTAGTTTCCAGCATTCCGTTTCACTGCATTTACGCAAGTGCTAAAAAACACTGCGGAAATGCATAAATGCGCAGGAATTACGCTAATTGTGAACGTAGCCTAAGTCGCTGGAACCGACTACCAAGAACAATTCAATTATTTCCTAATACCCATAGTTTTAAGTGAGCCTTAAAAACGCATCTCTTTAGATTGGTCTATCACCTCACCTCACCTGTCTAACTATTCCTATCTTCCCTTTTCCAAATCTGGCCTTGTGCTATCTGTCTACACACCCATGCATAATAATGTACTTTATCTGTACCTGTACAGATCCTGGCTGGTGACCGGCTCATGCAGTATTATGTGAATCTCCTATTTATTATATTGATGACTGGACCATATACGACAGCACATTTTACCATTCACCTTTTGTACTTCCCATATTTCCTCATAGATTGTAATCTTGCTAGCAGGGACCTCACTCCTCATGGTTTCTGAATTTTTTGTTACTATGTATTGTCCCAAATAGTCTGTATATGTCTCCTCTAAATTGTAAAGTGCTGCGAAATATGTTGGCGCTATATAAATAAAATTATTACTATTATTATGAATTTGGGAGCAAAAATACTGCAAAAACACTGCAAGAATTGTCATACTGCAGATTTATTTCTGCACCATATCTGCAAACGAGAAAAAAGCAACTTGTGCAGAAAACTTCAGAATTACCATTGACTTTGCTGGCATAAGGTTTTATTGCCAATTTACTGAAAAAAAGCAAGCATGTCCTTAAAAAAATCTGCACTAAAATATGTATTATTAAAAACATGATAAAAATGAACTGTGTGCCATTAAGCTGACTAATGCAGCAATTTGCATGCCATGGGTGAGTGCGGTTCTTTCTTCAAAAAGTATTGCTGATGTACATCTATATGAATGCTCAGTCATCATAATGTAGATAGCGGTAAAAATGTTGGTGGAGGATGGACCCGCCAACTTCTTTTTCCAGCAATCAGCACATGGCTCTGAGACAGCAAACACGCATTGATGTCTTTTCATCACATCAGTCAGTGCATCAGAGACTGGAGCAGAGTACTGGAGGAATGGGTATATAGGGGGACATTAGGATACTTAGTTCTGCTCAATATTAATTAATACAATTAATATTAATATAAAATAATGATAATTCATATGTTAATAATAATATTGAGCAGAATAAATTTGGTTTGGCCATGAGACAATCATGGTGTCTCATGTGGCCTCTCGGAAAAATAAATTGCCCACTCCCACACTAGAAAATGTGAAAAGCTTTCCCAATACCAAGTGTATATTTCAGTCATGATTTCCTAGTTCGGCAGGGGGGATCTTCAGCTTCTAAATTTTCTTTCTCCAAAGATTCTTGAATATCTTAAGGATTTTTTAAAAAAATGGGCAAAAAGTATATATTCCTAGTAGATGACTGCCACCATTGAGCCTCATGAATCACTCTTTTTTCTAAGCACAGATTGTTTGCTATGATAAACAATACCATGAGGTATACATAGCCAAATTAATAAAATAATAAAATCTAATGCATACACATATTGACAAGGGCAAGCCGAACATTTGTAACATTTGGCAAATTGTTTTTTTCCAATGAATATTCGATTACAAACTGAATCCTGAAAAGATTTACAATAAGGAAAAATCACAACACAGCATTCCACAATACGACTGTATAAAAAAAGACACATATACGTTACATAGGAATCACAAAAAAATATTTGAGTCATGTGATAAATGTCCCATCACTGGGGGATCCAATTACTAAGGTTCTGAGACCATAGTTTATCCTACCTGCATGACTGTTACAACCCCTGGCAAAAATTATAAAATCATCTTGCTCGGAGGATGTCCATTCAGTTGTTTAATTTTGTAGAAAAAAAGCAGATCACAGACATGGCACAAAACTAAAGTAATTTCAAATGGCAACTCTTGAAGAAACACTAAAAGAGATCTTGACAACAAATTTGCTAGCCAGTAATGGTTACTTTTGTAGACCAAGCAGGGGAAAAATTATGGAATCATTCAATTCTGAGGGAAAAAATTATGGAAACGCCCTGTCAATTTTCATTCCCAAAACTAACACCTGCATCAAATAAGATCTGCTCGTTAGTCTTCATCTAAAAAGGAGTGATCACACCTTGGAGAGCTGGTGCACCAAGTGGACTGACATTAATTATGGCTCCAACATGAGAGATGTCAATTGAAACAAAGGAGAGGATGATCAAACTCTTAGAAGAGGGTAAATCAACACGCAATGTTGCAAAAGATGTTGATTGTTCACAGTCAGCTGTGTTTAAAATCTGGTCCAAATACAAACAACCTGGGAAAGTTGTTAAAGGGAAACATACTGGTAGACCAAGGAAGACATTAAAGCGTCAAGACCGGAAACTTAAAGCAATACAGTTAGGGCCAGAAATATTTGGACAGTGACACAAGTTTTGTTATTTTAGCTGTTTACAAAAACATGTTCAGAAATACAATTATATATATAATATGGGCTGAAAGTGCAACATCCCAGCTGCAATATGAGAGTTTCCACATCCAAATCGGAGAAAGGGTTTAGGAATTATAGCTCTGTAATGCATAGCCTCCTCTTTTTCAAGGGACCAAAAGTAATTGGACAATGGACTCTAAGGGCTGCAATTAACTCTGAAGGCGTCTCCCTCGTTAACCTGTAATCAATGAAGTAGTTAAAAGGTCAGGGGTGGATTCCAGGTGTGTGGTTTTGCATTTGGAAGCTGTTGCTGTGACCAGACAACATGCGGTCAAAGGAACTCTCAATTGAGGTGAAGCAGAACATCCTGAGGCTGAAAAAAAAGAAAAATCCATCAGAGAAATAGCAGACATGCTTGGAGTAGCAAAATCAACAGTTGGGTATATTCTGAGAAAAAAGGAATTGACTGGTGAGCTTGGGAACTCTAAAAGGCCTGGGCGTCCACGGATGACAACAGTGGTGGATGATCGCCGCATACTTTATTTGGTGAAGAAGAACCCGTTCACAACATCAACTGAAGTCCAGAACACTCTCAGTGAAGTAGGTGTATCTGTCTCTAAGTCAACAGCAAAGAGAAGACTCCATGACAGTAAATACAAAGGGTTCACATCTAGATGCAAACCATTCTTCAATTCCAAAAATAGACAGGCCAGAGTTAAATTTGCTGAAAAACACCTCAAGAAGCCAGCTCAGTTCTGGAAGAGTATTCTATGGACAGATGAGACAAAGATCAACTTGTACCAGAATGATGGGAAGAAAAAAGTTTGGAGAAGAAAGGGAACGGCACATGATCCAAGGCACACCACATCCTCTGTAAAACATGGTGGAGGCAATGTGATGGCATGGGCATGCATGGCTTTCAATGGCACTGGGTCACTTGTGTTTATTGATGACATAACAGCAGACAAGAGTAGCCGGATGAATTCTGAAGTGTACCGGGATATACTTTCAGCCCAGATTCAGCCAAATGCTGCAAAGTTGATTGGACGGCGCTTCATAGTACAGATGGACAATGACCCCAATCATACAGCCAAAGCTACCCAGGAGTTCATGAGTGCAAAAAAGTCGAACATTCTGCAATGACCAAGTCAATCACCAGATCTTAACCCAATTGAGCATGCATTTCACTTGCTCAAATCCAGACTTAAGACGGAAAGACCCACAAACAAGCAAGACCTGAAGACTGCGGCTGTAAAGGCCTGGCAAAGCATTTAGAAGGAGGAAACTTAGCGTTTGGTGATGTCCATGGGTTCCAGACTTAAGGCAGTGATTGCCTCCAAAGGATTCGCAGCAAAATATTGAAAATAAAAATATTTTGTTTGGGTTATGTTTATTTGTCCAATTACTTTTGACCTCCTAAAATGTGGAGTGTTTGTAAAGAAATGTGAACAATTCCTACATTTTCTATCAGATATTTTTGTTCAACCCTTCAAATTAAACGTTACAATCTGCACTTGAATTCTGTTGTAGAGGTTTCATTTCAAATCCAATGTGGTGGCATACAGAGCCCAACTCGCGAAAATTGTGTCACTGTCCAAATATTTCTGGCCCTAACTGTATGTCTCCAAAACAGGAAATGCACAACAAAGCAAATGAGGAACAAAAGGGAGGAAACTGGTGTCAATGTCTGTAACCGAACTGTAAGAAACCGCCTAAAGGAAATGGGATTTACATACAGAAAAGCTAAACATAAGTGTGGTACCCTGGAGGGATTTCCACATCTGGTACACCTCACACATACAACACCTTCCACCCCAGGCCTGTAGGGGGAGCTCCACTTGCTGCCCTTAGGCAAGATCCCGTATAAATACAGGTGCTGGGGGCAGAGTTAGGTAGTGTGCAGTTCCAGAGAAGACTGTGAACAGTTAGTGAGTTCAGTGTGGAGCAGAACTGAGGAAGACATCCTGGTAGCGGAGCCACGATAGGCCCGAGCCAGAAAGAAGCCTTAGCCAGTGTGAGGTACCCATGAGTGAGGGATGAAGGCAAGGTGAGGAACAGAGAAATAGGGGCAGAGGGGCCATACCGGCTCACCCCAACAAGAAGCAAGCCGGACACCGGAGTCCAAGTCTGCCAGGGAGAGTTTAGCCCAGCATAAACACTGGTATACCAAGGAGACACCAGTCTCCGGGCACCCGCAGCAACTTCAACATGAGAGCCAGGAACATCAGGACACTAGGTGCAACCAACAGAGGGTTCTCAGTGCAGTTCACAGGTGTGAGAGACACAGAGGAGGCCAGGCCAGGTTCTAAACAGGTCAAGGCTTCAGTGGAGAAGAAGAGAGACAAGGAAGCCTTATAACTCACTAGATGTGGAGATCCTGAAGTGTTTCCCGACCACCTGGAAATGTAACCTGGACAGTGCCTGATTGTCATTAGTAAAAGGTACGAGAACTACTTCCAGCATATGTGTGTCAATCATTACTGTCCTGAGCCTGCATCGTGCAGAGACTACTCCATCACCTTAGCCTGCAGAGCCACCTCCCTGTGTAAATACATATCCCTATTACATTGCCCCAGCGATTCCGCTCCACCTACGGGATGCATTACTACCTGGCTGCCCATCTATCATCCTTGGAGGACTGCCACAGCGCCCGGGCCATCACCGGACACCGTAGGTGGCGTCACAAACTATATTTTATTTTTCTTTATTTACCTCCCTTTTTAAGCGACCACCAGGACCATGGCCTCAGGCACAGGCTACCGTTGACATCACCCAGAACTGCAACGCCCGGGATCCGAGTACCCCCGGCCCTGGGGCGGGTGATAAGCCATCATTAACACCTAAACGGAAAAAGACAAGGTTACAGTGGGCTAAGGAAAAGCAATCGTGGACTGTGGATGACTGGATGAAAGTCATATTCAGTGGTGAATCGCGAATCTGCATTGGGCAAGGTGATGATGCTGGAACTTTTGTTTGGTGTTGTTCCAATGAGTGTTATAAAGATGACTGCATGAAACGAACATGCCAATTTCCACAGTTATTGATGATATGGGACTGCATGTCAGGTAAAGGAACTGGGGAGATGGCTGTCATTACATCTACTATATAATTGTCTACTTCGGTCTGTTTGTCTGTAACGCAAATCCTGCGATGCTGATTGGTTGTGGGCGGCTGGCCTGAGCAATCAGCAACAGGGACAGCCTGCCCGCAAATTGGCGCGCAATTTCAACCACTCTTCGCTGATTAGTTGCGCCCGGCCGGTTGCCAGCTATCACCGATATTGGCACAGGATTGAAACCCAGCTTCACTTTGCATTATTCTTAAATCTTTATAAATAAAGTACATACATACTCTAGAATACCCGATGCATTAAAATCGGGCCACCATCCAGTTTTCAATAAATGCCCTAGTTTACATTGAAAAATATTAGAATCTGAGCATCCTCAGTGGCTAACTGAAAAGATGGTAAACATAGCAAGGTTTCGGGACACTGAGGCCCCTTCATCAGGCAGAAAATTACAGATTCTGAAGACGCATACATATATACATAAGCAAATGAAACAAAAAAAAAAATATATAGTCTTAGATGTTGTAAATGTGACAGGTGACGTAAAGCAGAGTCAGGCTAGGGAGGAAGAGAGAGGCTGGGGAATTGAAACTAAAATTCGAAGATAAACTGACCAAATTGTATTATTGTTATATGGTAGTAGTCTGTGGAGAACTGAAAATACTTAAATGAATTGGGGAAAGCAATAAAAGGAAGCGAGGGTGTTCACATAAGAAGTGTCAAAAGTTAATTGTCCTCAAAATGGAGTCTGTTGGAAGATGTGATATCCCCAAATGTCTTTTCAATTTATATAAAAATGCATGAATCTGTGATGATCCTAAATGTCCATTCATGTTATATAAAAAGCCATGAATCCATGTGATACATTTAATTCTATTTTCAATGTGTCAAAGGTCGTTATCAATTTGTATTCCCAAATTCTCTCTCTCTGACATTTGAAGTTGCTTTTTTTTTGAGTTGCCACTCAATAAAAGAAAACCATATTAAGTGGCCCTTTCAGTCAATATCCAGCTCTTTACGAGTTTAAAGATATGACAAAGGAAACACCAAAGCCAGGTATCCATTCACAGACAGCTGTTTTGGGGTTTTGCCCCTCATCAGTGTGGAGTAGGATTCTGGCTAGGTGGGAGCAATACCTGGTAGACCAACATCACAAAACAATCACTGATCTCAGGATTTCACTGTGTTTGAGCGCTTTTGCCAGCTGCCCGCAGTGTTTTCTTTGACTGGTCTCCCTGAGATCAGTGATTGTTTTGTGATGTTGACTGTGTGGAAGGTATCATGAAATCTGAAGACTACCAAAGGTTTCTGGGTTGCAAAGTAATGCTTAGTGTCAAAAAGCTGGGTTTTTGTCCTAGGTCATGGGTCTTCCAGCAGGTCAATGACCCAAACATAAAGAAGCACCCAGAAAGTTATAGAAACAAAGCACTGGAAATTTCTGAGGTGGCCAGCGATGAGTCCATATCTAAACCCCAGTGAACACCTACAGAGATAATTTAGAATTGCTGCTGGGAAAAAGAATTCTTCAAATTTAAGAAACTTTGGAGCAGTTTGCAAAAGAAAAGTGGTCCAAAATTCCAGTTGAGAGGTTCAAGAAGCTTTTTTATGATTATAGAATGTGATTGATTGCAGTTAATTATTCCAAAGGGTGTGCAATCAAATATTAAGTTAAGGGTGCGAACAATTTTATTGGGCCCATTTTGGGGGTTTGTGTGAAATTATGTCCAATTTGTCTATTTCTTAGTGATAGGCGATTCCTAAATTACTCGGAATCGCTTGACTCTAGCGAGTCCGAGCCCGGGACTCGCTACTCGTTGCGAGTCTAGCGAGTCCAATGTTAATGAATGGGGAAGCGAGTAATAGCGAGTAATGTGCGATTTACAAATCGCAGATGTGTCTCGGAAGCTTCAGGCTCTATCTGCTACAATAGCTAAATCATGTTTAATAGGCTCCCGCTGTTACTTCCAGGGCCGCCTATTAAGTTCATTACATATTCACTGCACTGTCAAACTAAAAGCCAATCACAGGAGCTCACACTCTGTGGGAGCCTCTGTGATTGGCTGTTGTAATCAGACTTGATTTTCTCAATCTGGACAGTGATTCTGCTTGGTTGCCATACACATTAGTGTATGGCAACCAACCTGGTGTTGTAGGGTGTAAAATAAATAATTATTTAAAAAAAAAAAACGCGTGGGGTTTCGCAGCATTTTTAAGTTTAGCCCGATGAAAGCAGACAGCTGCGAGCTGCCACCCTCAGCTGCTTAATTTCTCTTTGGCTGGCAAAAAAAAATGCGTAGGCTCCGCCCTATTTTCCATGCCAGCCAAGGTAAAACTAGGCAGCTGAGGGCTGGTATTCTCAGCGGGGTGAGGGCCCATTGTTATAGGGCCCCCCACACGCTAAAAAATAGCAGCCCGCAGCCGCCCTTGAAAATGGCACATTAATAATAAGCGCCATTTTCAGGCGCCTTACCAGACTCTTCCAGCGGCCCTGGTGGCGGTGGCACGCTGGGTAATAAAGGGGTTAATACCAGCTTTGTTATACAAGCTGGTATTAAGCCCGAGATTCTTAATGTCAGGCCTGGTTTGACCCGGCCACTAAGAATCTCCAATAAAGGGTTAAAAAAAACACCACACAGAGAAAAATTATTTATTAAAAATAAAGACACAGACACATTAGGGACTCCATCTTTACTACCACCACATATCCCTCCAAAGACCCAGGTCTTCTCTCTTCTTTCTTCTCTCTTCTGTCTTCCTTCTTCTTCTTGTTGAACTCATTCAGCTCTGCTACATCACACATCACACAGTAGGGGGTGGAAATGCGCTCCCCTGCTGTGTGATGAGTCAGTGAGGCTGTGAGCATTAAGCAGTGCCGACAGCACAGAGCCGACTCATTCATAAGCTGCTGGATTTAACTCCCTGCTTACCGATCACTGCAGCAGAGAGTTAACTGTGCTGTAACAGCGGCTGCAGTACGAGCGGCATATACCAGCCGCTGTCACAGCACAGTTAACTCTCTGCTTACCGGCGCTGCAGTGATCGGTAAGCAGGGAGTTAAATCCAGCAGCTTATGAATGAGTCGGCTCTGTGTTGTCGGCACTGCTTAATGGTCTTTGGAGGGATATGTGGTGGTAATAAAGTTGGAGTCCCTAATGGTGTCTGTGTCTTTATTTTTAATAAATAATTTTTCTCTGTGTGGTGTTTTTTTTAACCCTTTATTGGAGATTCTTAGTGGCCGGGTCAAACCAGGCCTGACATTAAGAATCTCGGGCTTAATACCAGCTTGTATAACAAAGCTGGTATTAACCCCTTTATTACCCAGCGTGCCACCGCCACCAGGGCCGCTGGAAGATCGGGGTACAGCGCCAGAGGATGGCACTTCAATGAACGCGCCATCTTCTGGGGCGGCTGCGGGCTGCAATTTGCAGCGGGGGGTGCCCAGAAAGCTTGGGCCTCCCTGAGCTGCAGATTCCAGCCCCCAGCTACTTAGCTGTACCTGGCTAGACATAGAAATTGCGCGGAGCCCCACGCATTTTTTTTAATTATTTCATGAAATTCATGAAATAATAAAGAAAAAGGGCTCCCTTATATTCTTGTGTCTGGCCAGGTACAAATAGGCACCTGGGGGTTGGGGGCAGCCCGTCGCTGCCTGCTGGATCCGGCTGGTTACAGAAATATGGCGAAGCCCACGTCAAATTTTTTTCTGACAAATCCATAAAACAATATAAATAAAAGGGACTGCATCTTTATTAACCCTGGACCATGGGCGAGGGGTTAATAAAGATGCAGTCCCTTTTTTAGGATTGTTTTATTGATTTTTCAGAAAAAAATGACGTGGGCTTCGCCGTATTTCTGGAACCAGACGGATCCAGCAGGCAGCGACGGGCTGCCCCCAACCCCCAGGTGCCTATTTGTACCTGGCGGTGATCACTCTTCAATGGATCCTATTCAAGTACCATTCATTTTTTCCTCTTCTGCTGGGAATTGTTCTATGACTCTGCCTTGTCAGCTGAGCACTAGTGATGGGCGAATCCTAAATTACTCGGAATCGCTTGACTCTAGCGAGTCCGAGCCCAGGACTCGCTACTCGTTGCGAGTCTAGCGAGTCCAATGTTAATGAATGGGGAAGCGAGTAATAGCGAGTAGTGTGAGATTTACAAATCGCAGATGTGTCTCGGAAGCTTCAGCCTGAAGCAATCCGAGTTGTGTCATTTATTTGCATTGCTAGTTTACTTTGTAAGTAATCGCTGACTCGCACAGATAAGATCCTGTCTTCTCTGTGTTCTGGCTGCCCCAGCTCCAGGGTCCTAGAGCCCGCCTGCTGCCTGATGTAGCAGTGCTGAGATTGTTCTCAGTCTGCTCATTCCCTGTGTACAGACATGAATGTCCGTGCACAGAGATGATGTAGCAGAGCTGAGATTGTTCTCAGTCTGCTCATTCCCTGTGTACAGACATGAATGTCTGTGCACAGAGATGATGTAGCAGAGCTGAGATTGTTCTCAGTCTGCTTATTCCCTGTGCATAGACATCTATATTTATGCACAGGGGATGTAGCAGAGAGGACATCGCGTTTTGGACTGCGTCGGACGGAAGAGGATTTTTTTAATTAAAGATGGAGTCCCTAATGGCTTTTTTTTTTTATTTCTAATAAAAAATTTTCCTTGTGTTGTGTTTTTTTTAAAACAATTTAATAGAAATTCATGGCGGTCATGTCTAATATTGGCGTGACCGCCATAAATTTCGGGCTTAGGGCCAGCTGATAATACAAAGCTGGCCCTAACCTCTTTATTACCCAGCGTGCCATCGCTACCAGGGCCGCTGGAAGAGCGGGGTTCAGCGCCAGAGGATGGCGCTTCAATGAACGCGCCATCTTCTGGGGCGGCTGCGGGCTGCAATTTGCAGCGGGGGGTGCCCAGAAAGCTTGGGCATCCCTGCGCTGCGGATTCCAGCCCCCAGCTGCTTAGCTGTACCTGGCTAGACATAGAAATTGCGCGGAGCCCCACGCATTTTTTTTTAATTATTTCATGAAATTCTGAGATTCTGACTCTGAGACTCTGACTCTGAGACTCTGACTCTGAAATTCATGAAATAATTAAAAAAAAATGCGTGGGGCTCCGCGCAATTTCTATGTCTAGCCAGGTACAGCTAAGCAGCTGGGGGCTGGAATCCGCAGCGCAGGGATGCCCAAGCTTTCTGGGCACCCCCCGCTGCAAATTGCAGCCCGCAGCCGCCCCAGAAGATGGCGCGTTCATTGAAGCGCCATCCTCTGGCGCTGAACCCCGCTCTTCCAGCGGCCCTGGTAGCGGTGGCACGCTGGGTAATAAAGAGGTTAGGGCCAGCTTTGTATTATCAGCTGGCCCTAAGCCCGAAATTTATGGCGGTCACGCCAATATTAGACATGACCACCATGAATTTCTATTAAATTGTTTTAAAAAAAACACAACACAAGGAAAATTTTTTATTAGAAATAAAAAAAAAAGCCATTAGGGACTCCATCTTTAATTAAAAAAATCCTCTTCCGTCCGACGCAGTCCAAAACGCGATGTCCTCTCTGCTACATCCCCTGTGCATAAATATAGATGTCTATGCACAGGGAATAAGCAGACTGAGAACAATCTCAGCTCTGCTACATCATCTCTGTGCACAGACATTCATGTCTGTACACAGGGAATGAGCAGACTGAGAACAATCTCAGCTCTGCTACATCATCTCTGTGCACAGACATTCATGTCTGTACACAGGGAATGAGCAGACTGAGAGCAATCTCAGCTCTGCTACATCATCTCTGTGCACGGACATTCATGTCTGTACACAGGGAATGAGCAGACTGAGAACAATCTCAGCACTGCTACATCATCTCTGTGCACAGACATTCATGTCTGTACACAGGGAATGAGCAGACTGAGAACAATCTCAGCTCTGCTACATCATCTCTGTGCACAGACATTCATGTCTGTACACAGGGAATGAGCAGACTGAGAACAATCTCAGCTCTGCTACATCATCTCTGTGCACAGACATTCATGTCTGTACACAGGGAATGAGCAGACTGAGAACAATCTTAGCACTGCTACATAATGTCTGTGAGCAGGCGGGCTCTAGGACCCTGGAGCTGCACAGAGAAGACAGCTGGACTCGCTGGCAAAGAAACAGCAGTTATCTGCGAGTTTCCCTGCTATCACTGGCACAGTAGCCAGTGATTACTCGCGAGTCTAATGCAAACAATGGCAATCCTATGTCAGCGTTTCTGACAAAACTAGGATTGATATTGATTTGCATTAGACTCGCGAGTAATCACTGGGAAACTCGCAGAGTACCGAGTCCTGCGAGTCCCTTACTACTCGCCGAGTAACGAGTCCTAGCGAGTAGATTCGCCCATCCCTACTGAGCACCCCTGTAAAACTTCTATTTGGTTACTGTGGGGTGTCATTGCCTGATTATTAGCAGTGCCCAGCTATTTCTGTATCTGTATTATGAGTTTTTTTTTATTCTCTGATTCAGAAGGGGTAGTCTGAGTAGTTTACAACCTCTTTAATTATGATGGGGGCTTTTTGGTTTCAGTTAAGGTGTCCAGCATTTAGGGGATACTCCAATGTAAACTAAACAAACCCATTATATATAAAGTGATATTTCTGATGTCTTTTGTATCTGTCATTCGACAAATACAGCTGGCAACTAAACTGATGGTGATTCTGTTGCAGTATTCCTTGACTGATGGTGGTTGTGGTACCATATTTCTGTACTTAAGTGGTTCATGTGTCGTCATTTTGGTACCGATAGGCATTCAGCAATGTCAATTTTTTTTAAACTTTACCCCCCAGAGGGAGGCATGAGGCAGTGCACTAGGTGGGTGCCTACCCTGCCTATCTCTTTCCCAGCCCCGCCCAAAGGGACTGCCCACTGTCCACTAGCTGGACAAGTCCTTCTTAAATGCTGTAGTTCCTCGTGTAAAATAAAAAAAATCTACATACTCTGACATCATTCCAGTTATGTTGACATTGGGTCTCATAGTACTTGTATGACATTTTTATGCCATGTTATTACTTTGGTCAATCAGGAGCTGATGCTGCTTTGGCTACACCTCCCTCAGATGTCTGAGCTTCATCCGAGGGATGTGTTAGCACTGCAGTTTGTTCGCGGCTGCAGTGCTTAACTTGCACAATAAAGTTACATAATCAACAGCAGATTCCCCCTCCAACATGGTGGACTATTGCATTTAAGAAGGGATTGTACAAGTAGCGTAAAATCCCTTTAATACTCTAGGTAGTAATCTGTCCCATTGGTGGCTGTAGAAAAAATAAATGCAGTATTTCACTGTATGGCTGTATACCTGTGTCTCTGGCTCAGCCTTTGGGCCCTGTGCAGTGCTATGGAGTTCATTATAGTTTAACATTTTCAAGAAAGAAAGGATTAAGTTCATAAATTAATAATTCTCATTATGCAGTATGTATATGATAAAAGAAACAGTTGTTCGCAAATACAGTAAGTCCCTATGTTATTTTTTAGCAGATGGTTGGTAATTGAAGAATCCTCTTCTTTGTTCATACCGGCCACGTGTAAGTCATAAGTTCCTGATAGTGTTATCTTGCGTATAAACAAAGTACATCCTACGAATGAATGGGAAGATTAAAACTCTAAGTACAGCATATAATAGTAGAAAGAATCCATTTCTACAATGCGGTTGGCATGCCCCCAGATTTTTCTTTCTCATCAGCTGAGGACTTGGCAGAGAACTCCTCTGGAATGTAGATCATCTTCTGAAGGACATAGTCCATTGTACTGAAATATATATTTTAGGCATAGACTTACTGAACTTACTGTAAATAACATGAAATTCTTCCCTGTTTATATAAACCTGCAGATAGAATATGGGGTTAACCTGCATGTTAATCGCTCAGTACATAGTGAGGGCAGCTGTAACCATGCCTTGGTTCTGACTGAATAGCAGTGCATCAGTGTAGAGTCAGCTGTCAGTCATTGTCCGGGGGTGTGGTTACAGATACCGCTCACTATGTAATATTTGACTTTTTACACTGGCCTTCAGGTCTTACCAACATTTTCTGTTTTCTATAACTATCTTTTCAACTCAACAGAACAGACAATGCAGAATCATGGGAGGATAGGGGATTTATTCATAAAGACCCCAATAAGGCATAGTAGCAACAATATATACTGCATACATAGATGAACCTTTCTATGCACCTCATTCTGGAGGAGGAAGTTTTACTTCATTCATTTACTTCATTAATTCCCAGAAATGTTATTAGCTAACTAAAATTATTACATTTCACTGGGCTTATTAAATAGATCTGAACCTAATAACACAGGAGTACTTACTTTAACAAGGGCAGGGCTATATGCCACCATTCCAGACCAGTTTTACGGTAAATGGGCTTTAAATGCCTTTATAAAATGTTGTTGCTCGGAGATTAGGGATGGGCGAATCTACTCGCTAGGACTCGTTACTCTGCGAGTAGTAAGGGACTCGCAGGACTCGGTACTCTGCGAGTTTCCCAGCGATTACTCGCACAGTAACGAGTCCAATGCAAATCAATGGCAATCCTAGTTTTGTCAGAGACTCTGACAAAACTAGGATTGCCATTGACTTGCATTGGACTCGTTACTGTGCAAGTAATCCCAGGGAAACTCGCACAGTAAGGAGTCCAGCTGTCTGCTCTGTGTCTGCTCTCAGCCTGCAGGCTGCCGCAGCTCCAGGGTCCTAGAGCCCGCCTGCTCTCCCTGTGCACAGAGATGATGTAGCAGAGCTGAGATTGTTCTCAGTCTGCTCATTCCCTGTGCATAGACATCTATATCTATGCACAGGGGATGTAGCAGAGAGGACATCGCGTTTTGGACTACGTCGGACGGAAGAGGATTTTTTTAATTAAAGATGGAGTCCCTAAAGGCTTTTTTTTTTTATTTCTAATAACAAATTTTCTCTGTGCTGTTTTTTTTTAACCCTTTATTGGAGATTCTTAGTGGCCGGGTCAAACCTGGCCTGACATTAAGAATCCCGGGCTTAATACCAGCTTGTATAACAAAGCTGGTATTAACCCCTTTATTACCCAGCGTGCCACCGCCACCAGGGCCGCTGGAAGAGCGGGGTTCAGCGCCAGAGGATGGCACTTCAATGAACGCGCCATCTTCTGGGGCGGCTGCGGGCTGCAATTTGCAGCGGGGGGTGCCCAGAAAGCTTGGGCCTCCCTGCGCTGCGGATTCCAGCCCCCAGCTGCTTAGCTGTACCTGGCTAGACATAGAAATTGCGCGGAGCCCCACGCATTTTTTTTAATTATTTCATGAAATTCATGGCAATATTCAGCTGGCTTTAACCCCTTTATTACCCTGTCTGCCACTGCTACACGGCAGCAGGAAGAGTCGGGTACAGGACTAGAAAATGGCGCTTCTATGAATGCACCATTTTCTGGGGCGGCTGCAGGCTGCAATTCACAGTGGAGGGCAGAAAGCTTGGGTTTCTCTACGCTGAGGATTCCAGTACCCAGCTGCCTAGTTGTAACTGGCTGGAACCAAACATAAGGTGAAGCACTGCCTCAACCTCATTTTTTTTTTACCGTATATACTCGTGTATAAGCCGAGTTTTTCAGCCCAAAATTTGGGCTGAAAAGTCCCCCCCTCGGCTTATACACGGTCATATACGGTGGTGGGGGCTGTGGAGGCTGGAGGAGGCGGGGGGAGGCTGCTGTATGAGCGGCCCCGTCACGTGGGGCCACTCATTATATATGCACTGCTTCCCCCTGTCAATCAGCGGCAGGGGGAAGCAGTTCATATATGCCCCCCAAAAGCTGGCACTGTCCCCCCTTGTAAGGGCCCCCCCCCCGCTGCTTATACATTACCATCCCGGTGTTCTGATCGGCGCCGCTCCTCGGTGCTGCGTCTTCATCCTCCCGTCCTCGCTGGCTGCATCCAGGATCTCCGGCTGTCGCAGCGATATGACGTCATCGAGCGACGGCCGGAGATCCCGGATGCAGCCAGCGAGGACGGGAGGATGAAGACGCAGCACCGAGGAGCGGCGCCGATCAGAACACCGGGATGGTAAAGTATAAGCAGCGGGGGGGGGCCCTTACAAGGGGGGACAGTGCCAGCTTTTGGGGGCTGTTGGTACCCCCAGAGGGTTGCTGGGTACCCCCTGGGGGCTGCTGGGTACCCCCTGGGGGCTGTTGGTACCCCCAGGGGGCTGTTGGTACCCCCAGGGGGCTGCTGGGTACCCCCTGGGGGCTGCTATATGTACCCCTGGGGGCCTGCTGTATACCACTGGGGCTCCTGTATACTACCACTGGGGGTGCTGGGGCTCCTGTATACTACCACTGGGGCTGCTGGGGCTCCTGTATACTACCACTGGGGCTGCTGGGGCTCCTGTATACTACCACTGGGGCTGCTGGGGCTCCTGTATACTACCACTGGGGCTGCTGGGGCTCCTGTATACTACCACTGGGGCTGCTGGGGAATCTGTATACTACCACTGGGGCTGCTGGGGAATCTGTATACTACCACTGGGGCTGCTGGGGAATCTGTATACTACCACTGGGGCTGCTGGGGAATCTGTATACTACCACTGGGGCTGCTGTATACTACCACTGGGGAGGCCTGTATACCACACTGCTGGGGGCTGTATACCTGTGCTGGGGTCCACCCTCGGCTTATACACGAGTCAATAGGTTTTTCCAGATTTTTGGGGCAAAAGTAGGGGGGTCGGCTTATACACGGGTCAGCTTATACACGAGTATATACGGTAATTATTTTATGAAGTAATTAAAAAAAAGGACCTCCCTATATTTTTTATTTCCAGCCCGGTAAAACTAGGCAGCTGAGGTGGGTGGCAGCCTGTACCTGCCTGCTGTACCTGGCTGGCAACAAAAATACGCCAAAGCCCCACGTTGTTTGTTTTAAAAATTTAGTACAGAAATCATTAAAAAATTTATTTTTGAATACTAGCCAGACAAACTAGGCTGGTAAGGGTGGGAGGATGTGCCTTCTGTACCTGGCTGGTGACCAAAAATACAGCAGAATCCCATATCATATTTTGATATACTGACACCCTTTTTTCCAGGCTAACCTAGCTTTATTCACAGTCTAAACTGTGAACAATTGCTAAAAAAAATGCAGCAAAATCCACATGAAAAAACACGGACGGAAATGCACCATTGGCACAACCATTTCTCTGCTGTATTTTTTCTGCAGGTGTGGATTTCTGGAAGCCCAAAATCTACACTACTATTTTCTTGTTAGCACATAGCCTAAGGGTATATTCACACAATCAGTATTTGCAGCAGCTTGGACGCAGTGTGCTATCACAACATTTAAATCGCTGTGTTGTACAGTACAAGCACAGTTGATAGGATTGACAGAAATCCTGTGTCCACTGTGCCTGCTTTCTCTGCAGTACTAAATTAACCATAGGGCAGCTATCCGTACTGCTGATTAACCGCAGCATGTCAATTTAACACTGCAGAGTCAGAGGTGATCTCAGTGGGTGAATGCCTGGAAAAGCCGCCCTGCCTCGAACGCTGACCATGGGTATGGGTTGCTGCGTTCATCCGTGGAGATCCCCAACGTTCTCGCGGGAGAGAAGACACTGCATGAAGGACATAGTGTCTCTGTATCGTGTGCACATACCCTACGAGTGAGAAATTTTGTGTGAAAAAAAGAAAATGTTCAATGTGACAACCTATTGTTATCAAATTCTGTAACGTACCTGTGGGCTCAAAATGCTCACTATACCACTGAATAAAATCCTTTAGGGTTATACACACATCTGCCAGGAGTTTGTAAGTTCTACCCATGTTTGCGTGGGTTTCCTTCGGGCACTCCGCTTCCCTCCCACACTTAAAAGACATACGGATAGGATGTGTAGCTTGTGAGCACCAATGGGGACAGTGTTGCAAATGAATGTAAATCACTATGGAATTAATAGTCCTATATAAATGAATAAATATTATTATTATTATTGTTGTTGTTATATTATTATAGTTTCCAAAATGGGGTCATTTACCAGTACCTGTGGGTTCAAATTGCTCACTATACCCTCATATATAATCCTTGAGAGGTCTAGTTTCCAAAATGGGGTCACTTGTTGGGAGTTTCTGCTGTTTATGTACCTTAGATGTCTGGATTATGCAAGACGGGGTCCATTATGTATTTCAGCCAAATTTGCTTTCCAAAATTCAAATATTGCTTGGTCCGTTCTGAGTTCTGACCTTTGTCCAAACAGAACTTTCTGGCTACATGGGGGGTATCGCCGTGCTCAAAAGAATGTGGATAACAAATCGTGGGGTCTACTTTTTGGTGTTACCTCCTGTAAAAGTGAAAAATTTGGTGCTAAAGCAACACTTTTGTGAAAAAAAAGAGCATATTCAATATGACGATCTACAGTTAGGGCCAGAAATATTTGGACAGTGACACAATTTTCGCGAGTTGTGCTCTGCATGCCACCACATTGGATTTGAAATGAAACCTCTACAACAGAATTCAAGTGCAGATTGTAACGTTTAATTTGAAGGGTTGAACAAAAATATCTGATAGAAAATGTAGGAATTGTACACATTTCTTTACAAACACTCCACATTTTAGGAGGTCAAAAGTAATTGGACAAATAAACATAACCCAAACAAAATATTTTTATTTTCAATATTTTGTTGCGAATCCTTTGGAGGCAATCACTGCCTCAAGTCTGGAACCCATGGACATCACCAAACGCTGGGTTTCCTCCTTCTTAATGCTTTGCCAGGCCTTTACAGCCGCAGCCTTCAGGTCTTGCTTGTTTGTGGGTCTTTCCGTCTTAAGTCTGGATTTCAGCAAGTGAAATGCATGCTCAATTGGGTTAAGATCTGGTGATTGACTTGGCCATTGCAGAATGTTCCACTTTTTTGCACTCATGAACTCCTGGGTAGCTTTGGCTGTATGCTTGGGGTCATTGTCCATCTGCACTATGAAGCGCCGTCCAATCAACTTTGCAGCATTTGGCTGAATCTGGGCTGAAAGTATATCCCGGTACACTTCAGAATTCATCCGGCTACTCTTGTCTGCTGTTATGTCATCAATAAACACAAGTGACCCAGTGCCATTGAAAGCCATGCATGCCCATGCCATCACGTTGCCTCCACCATGTTTTACAGAGGATGTGGTGTGCCTTGGATCATGTGCCGTTCCCTTTCTTCTCCAAACTTTTTTCTTCCCATCATTCTGGTACAGGTTGATCTTTGTCTCATCTGTCCATAGAATACTTTTCCAGAACTGAGCTGGCTTCTTGAGGTGTTTTTCAGCAAATTTAACTCTGGCCTGTCTATTTTTGAAATTGATGAATGGTTTGCATCTAGATGTGAACCCTTTGTATTTACTGTCATGGCGTCTTCTCTTTACTGTTGACTTAGAGACAGATACACCTACTTCACTGAGAGTGTTCTGGACTTCAGTTGATGTTGTGAACGGGTTCTTCTTCACCAAATAAAGTATGCGGCGATCATCCACCACTGTTGTCATCCGTGGACGCCCAGGCCTTTTAGAGTTCCCAAGCTCACCAGTCAATTCCTTTTTTCTCAGAATGTACCCAACTGTTGATTTTGCTACTCCAAGCATGTCTGCTATCTCTCTGATGGATTTTTTCTTTTTTTTCAGCCTCAGGATGTTCTGCTTCACCTCAATTGAGAGTTCCTTTGACCGCATGTTGTCTGGTCACAGCAACAGCTTCCAAATGCAAAACCACACACCTGGAATCCACCCCTGACCTTTTAACTACTTCATTGATTACAGGTTAACGAGGGAGACGCCTTCAGAGTTAATTGCAGCCCTTAGAGTCCATTGTCCAATTACTTTTGGTCCCTTGAAAAAGAGGAGGCTATGCATTACAGAGCTATGATTCCTAAACCCTTTCTCCGATTTGGATGTGGAAACTCTCATATTGCAGCTGGGAGTGTGCACTTTCAGCCCATATTATATATATAATTGTATTTCTGAACATGTTTTTGTAAACAGCTAAAATAACAAAACTTGTGTCACTGTCCAAATATTTCTGGCCCTAACTGTATTGTTATCAAATTTTGTGAAGTACATGTGGCTTCAAAATATTCACTATACCCCTAGATATAATCCTTGAGGGGTCTCGTTCCAAAATTGGGTCAATTTGGGGGGATTTCTGTTATTTAGGTACCATAGGGATCCGGCATATGCAAGATGGGGCCTGTCATCTATTTCAGCCAAATTTGCTTTACAAAATTCAGATATTGCTCCGTCTGTTCTGAGTCCTGCCGTTAGTCCAAACAGAACTCTTTGAGTACATGTGGGGTATCACCGCGCTCATAAGAATGTTGATAACAAATTGTGGGGTCCACTTTTTGGTGTTACCTCCTGTAAAAGTGCACAGGGGGTTGGAATTATCCCCAGTGCAGTTGATTAAATTATCACCTGTGCAATACTAAGGAAATCCTGAAAACATGACATGTTGGTGGGTCCTGAGGACTGGAGTTGAGAAACACTGTGCTAAAGCAACACTTTTGTGAAAAAAAAGAAAATTTCCAATACGACGACCTATTGTTCAATCAATTTCTATGAAGTATATTTGACTTCAAAATGCTCAGTATACCCCTAGATATAATCCCTGAGGGGTCTAGTTTCAAAAATGGGGTCATTTGTGTGGGGTTTCTACTGTTTAGATACCTTAGGGGTCCGGGATATGTGAGATGGTGCCTGTCATCTATTTCAGCCAAATTTGCTTTAAAAAATCCAAATAGAGCTCCTTCCCTTCTGAGCCTTCCCGTTTGTTCAAACAGAGGTTTCTGACGACATATGGGGTATTGGCACGTTCAGAAGAAACTGGGTGACAAATGTTGGCATCCAATTTGTCATGCCCTTGTAAAAGTGAATAAATTGAGGATAAAAAAATGTAGTTAAAATATAAATGTAATTCTTTTTTTCATTTTGCATTCATTCCTGTGAAGCAGCTGAGGGGTTAATTAACTTCTCGAGTGTGGTTTTGAGTAGTTTGAGGGGTGCAGTTTTTGGGATGGTGTCACTTTTGGGTATTTTCTGTCATGTACACCCCTCAAAATCACTTCAAATGTGATGCCGCCCCTAAAAAATGATTTTGTAAATTTTGATGCAAGAATGAGAAATTGCGTATGAACTTTGAACCCTTCTAACTTCCCAACAAAAAAGAGTTGTTTCCAAAATTGTGAAGATGTAAAGTAGATATATGGGAAATGTTATTTATCAACTATTTCGTGAGACATAACTCTCTGGCTTAACAGAATAAAAATTCAAAGGTTAACAATAGCTAAATTTTCAAAATTGTTGCCAAAAATCTGTTTTTATTTTCACAAATAAATGCAAAAAAAATTGTTCTAAATTTACCACTAACATGAAGTCCAACATGTCATGAAAAAAACAATCTCAGAATCACTGAGATCCGTTGAAGCGTTCCAGAAATATAACCTCATAAAGTGTCTTTGGTCAAAATTGCAAAAAATGGTAAGGTCATTAAGGTGGAAATTGTCCCCATCACTAAAGGTTAACACAATCTGCTCCCCGTAAGGCCTAAATGGACCTTTGGAAGGAATTTTAAAATATGAATATATTCTATTTATTGGTAATGTCCCTTGAACTTGGGACTGGTTTATTAGCCCCAGTTACAGGACAAATACCGCCTCCTACCTACAAAGTAGAGCTGACTTGGTCTTCAGGATCATGGTCCATGACAGTTATTTTGGAGAAAGAAGCACTGTCAGTGATTCCTAATCTGTATGCACAATCATTGATCAAACATCCTGAATACAGAGACCGATAAAGAAAAATGGTAATAAACCATTTTTGCCTTCTGTATGGGAACTTGGCTGTGTCTGACATTGGACTCCCTTGCGCCCACATTTGCACGATCTTGTGCAAGCTGCTTAGTCTAAATTGACATTTTGGAATGCCATTGCAGAAAGACTTATGGACTGCCTGGATGTTTCTAATTTACAGAAAGTTGTTAAAAATTCATGAGAGAATGGTCGTGTAACCTTTTTTTAAAAGATAGTAAGTAATGTCATGATCTTACTGCCATATCTAATAGTGGCCATCCTCCCATCCCTGTATGTTTGCATTTGATTCTGTGATATTGGCAAAGGAACTGGCTGTCTGAGCTAATGATCATTCAGATGAGCATATATTCGGTGAGTGTGCTGTCCATGTGATCAATGGTCAGAACTCTGACCCAACAATAACTACAATAGTGTGACCTTCACACTGACCAATGGTCTTAGTGAAAAAAAATTGCAGCATGCCCTGATCTAGTCTTTTTTTACAGAACAAACTCCAGCATTACAATAACGGATAAATGCTTCACTTGTCCGCTATGTGAATGATGAGTCTGTGGTTTACTACGATCATGTGGACCTGGCCTTACTTCAATAGAAGCTTTTCTTCTTGAGCCGCACAACCATTTATGAACACGGGGTGATCTGTGGACTTAACAAATTAAATACATTAGTAAATATCTTCATTTTGGATTTTAAATGCATTAAGCTGTTTTTTGGACAAACCTCTCAATAATTAATATTTGCTGCAATTTTTTCTGCGGCAAAAATAATTAAATGATGGACTATGTAAAATGTGTGAATGCGGCAAGACTGCCCCTAGGCTTTGTGACACCCCAATCATTGAAGGACTAATGTGAAACCTGCTTTCCTCTGCATCAGCTAATGATTTCCATTCCTCGAAGATCCTAATTACAGCAGAGCATTTCATTGAGCAGCGCTGTACTTCACGCGAATGTAACTGCAGCTGGAGTTAAAGATCTGCCGACTCGTTTGCTACTAATAACGTGACAACATTCACAAGAGAAGAACACAATAGCGTACTCAGACCACGCTGAGGTCATGCCGAGCGCAACCACATATGTACGCGTGAAGAGCATCATGGAAGAGGGGGTTCTCCGTATTTATACATGTCTCCGAAGCCAGAAGACACTTATGAATGGTAATGTTTTTATGACATATCTGTATTACAATCACTTTAGCTGAGTGTTTTCTTCTTTTCACAGTGACACACCTTGCATAGCTATTTTCAGATTCTTCCGTTTATTTCACAATCATAGCTTTTGTGTGAATTAATAAACGTCAATGGCGAAATGAAATGCATCCTCGTTCTGGCACTTAGAATCCTTCATGTTGTCATGTAAAAAGGACAGATTAAAAAGGTTTTAGAAACCAGGTGGTGGTTAGTGCAAGCTGCACTGAGGACAGGTTCTACTCGTCATACAACACCCTGTGTAACACATTGTGCAAGACTGATTCCCAGTAAAGGGCAGCGTCTCTTGAGGTTAACGTAAATTGTGCTGTGATAGTAACCTACTATATGACTGGTATTCAGTCCTATGCTCAAAAGGTTTGTATTAAAATGTCCTCTTTCCTTCTATCAATCATTGAGTTTCTGCTTACTTTTTAAAAATATCATGATTATATCTTGTTTATGTAACACATGGCTATATCTTCCTCTATATGCTAGTATTTGTAGTACTTTACTGCTATATTTTACCCTTACAAGGGTTTGTCCTGTTAAAAAATATACTTACATTTGTTTTAACTTGTAAGCCAAACAAGTTCCTAATAAACTTTAAAGTGAACCTGTCAGGTCGCTCTACCCCCCTATACTATCACTACCTGTCCCAACACCTTCCTAGTTGATCCCTAACCATCTGTCACGCTGGGAGCGGGAGAGACACTCAGCGTAGGACAACGACGGGGGGGGGGGGGAATAAGGAGTCCCTAAAGCTATGGGCACAAGAGGGAGAGGGTGACCCCTAGTCTTACTGGGGCTGACCCTGTCTGCCCTGACGTCCCTATACAGTTTCCTCAACTGTCGCCGACCACGAACCTCGTCCCTCTCTGATCCTAGCACTACCTTATCTAAGGATCAGATGGAGAGGTTCACTAGACCCCTCCACTAACAACTAAAGACAAACACAAGGAAAAACAGACAATGGGGAAAGAAAACACTTATCTTGCAGCAGAGCACAGCAACCTCCACAACCTCAGCTTCTGCTGGAGCAAGGATACTGAGTGCACAAGGAAATATCACCTGCACCGAGGGAGGGCAATGAAACTCCTTATAAAGGTGGGAAGAACCTGCTGGGTCCTAGTGACCCAGAATACTGGTGTAGAAACCAGACCGAGCACAAGACCTTCCCAGCCGTCTCCCCATGATAGGGAGATCTTATCATACCTTGTCTCTATCTACACAGAAGGTAAATGCCCCTGAAAGACGGACCGTCCTCAAACATTATGGCTGATTGGCCAAACGCTGGGACCGTCTGCGCGTGGCCTCTACCCTGTCATCCGTGCCACCCGTGACACCATCCCTGTCTGCTCTAAAAGTGCCCTATAAAGATTGAGAAAAATAACTTTTAACTTACATACTGTCTCCATTCAGAGACTGGAAAGGTGGCTCCGGGGCTCCATTCTCCCTCCTCGCAGGCTCTCCGCACGCCCCGCTGGGTGTTATCAGTCTTTCTTCTGTTTCACCCCCCTGTTTGAAATTCCCACCTTTTCTGCTACTGTGATGCCCAGCTAGAACGTCATATCCGGCCCAGTGCATTGTGGAGGCTGATGGCATGGTATAGCCCGGCTCCGGTGCATGCGCATTGCGCATGTTGAAGCTGGCCTGTACTACGTGATCAGCCTCCACAATGCACTGGGCCGGATATGATGTTCTGGCTGGGCATCACAGTAGCAGAAGAGGTGGGAATTTCAACCAGGAGGTGAAACAGAAGAAAGACTGATGACACCCAGCAGGCAAGCGAGGAGGGGAGAATGGAGCCCCTGAGCCTGCCTTTCCAGTCTCCAGGTGGACACATTATGTAAGTTATAAGTAATTTTTCTCAATCTTTATAGGGCACTTTTAGAGCAGACAGGGATGGTTAGGGATCAACTAGCAAGGTGCAAGGACAGGTAGTGATAGCAGAGGGGGGTAGAACGACCTGACAGGTTCCCTTTAAAGCACCACTCCATCATGTTTTTATTATTTTATCACTGAAGTCATGCTTCTAATCTAAGTTCACTTTCACTACTTTTTTACTTACTGGCTGCCGTTTTCACCTTCTATCACCACCAATCCGGTCAGTCGCTAACAGTTTGTGACATGCTGGATCTCTCCAGTTTTTCATGGAGCAAAACACTTTTAAATGCCAGTCTATGAGCACATCATTATGGCTCTCATAGACTTGCACTGAGAATTTGTTAGTGTTACCTCTGACTTCCGGCCAGACATTGCAATCACAAATGGAACAGGAGTGGTGCCGATAAAAGGTGAAGATGCCTGAGGGTGATTATAAGACCAGGGGCATGGGACTTAGATTAGGATCTCCATTTCAGCTATGAAAAAAAAAAACCTGCTGGAGTGGGTCTTTAATTATTTAGGGTCTCCCAATATTTTGTCAGGTCAGTTACGGCTTCTGCTTGTTTTCTTTGAGTCGGCAAGACAACAGTGTGGTTTGTAAAAGGGGGGCTGGCTTTAATATCTAAACAGAAGCCTTTTTCATCTATTTCAGCCCAGCACAGAGTGAGGCTAATTTAGCCATTGGAATCAGTAGTCAGCCAACCCACTAATGACATGTCAATACAGGATATGTTGTCCTCTACCAAGTACAAGCTAAATGCACACCAACCGGGACCTGGGGCAAGAAGAGACTGTAGAAAAATAAGGGAATTTGGATAACTGACTACATTAGTAAGTTGTATAACATCCTATTTTTAGCTCATTGGAGTATATTTTTTAATTTAACAATCCCCTAGTGTTGCAGGCTGTAAAAATAACAATTGGTGGTCCTGTACAGAATTATTTTAACATGTATGTTGCACACTTGCACTCAACTCTGAGTGCTCAAAAATACACACATATATATATACTAGCTGGGTGCATGTGCATCGGGATTCTAGAAGAGCGAGTCTCTGACTGGCAATGGCCGCTTCGCGGCCAATAATTCGCGCTGCTAAGGCGACTCGCCATGCCCGCTGCACGGGCATAGCGAGTCGCCTTAGAACTGCTCGCAATGGCCGCTGCGCGGCCAATGCTTCGGGCTTTTCTACATGACCACGCTGACTCGCAGCGCGAGCGGACTCAAAAGGGGCAAAAAACCCATTCGTGATTATATAATAGATATATATATATGTGTGTAAAACTATTGTCATTAGACTCCTAATCACACAACCCAAAAACCTATAGCAATTATCTAATGTTTGTAAAGTCACAGTGGCTTGCATGTTCAATGTTTGCTCATATTGGCATTGATGATGAACTTATTATTTTTTTCTATTGAAAATATCTAAATGATAAAGTACGGATTAGTATTTTAACACAAATTGAAAAAGTTTTCAAGTCATCAAAATTACCTTATTTTTTAGATTATGCAGCTTTTTTAGGTGGAGCTTGCGGAAATTTTAGAAATATAATTCTAAACGTTATAAAAATATAAATCTGAAAATTGTGATCTGTGTTTGTATTCAGGCCCTTGTAGCCTGATACACACATCTCCATCCAATTCCACTGAGCTAGACCTATTTTGCAAAGAAGAATGGGAAACAATTTCAGCCTCTAGATGTGCCAAGCTGGTAGAGACAGACCCCAAAGGACTTACTGCAGTAATTGAAGCTAAAGGTGGTCCTACAAACTATGATCTGTTTTTTTTAGTCTACTAGAAAAATAAAAATATCTGAGCAACTGTGATGATGGTCAAATTGTGGCGGCTAATCTGCTGGGTCAGGACACCTTCAAAGCGAGAGGTCTTGTACAGTTGTTGCAGGTACACAATGGTTAGTACCGTCCATAAGTGATCCAAGGAATGACAGCCAGCAAACTACTTAAACGGTCATGCGCATTCAAGGTTTATTGGTCTCTTGAGAAATCAAAGTTTGTCCATATGGCCTGATCATACAGAACAGCTACTTTGGCACAAATTAATATAAAAGGTACTGATGTAATGATAGAATGGTGCCAAAACACATCATGAATCATTGTGTGTTGTATATCACTGAGGGAGAGCTTACTCATCTCCTTTCCAAATCACACCTCACCACTTGTGCACTTGACCCCATCCCTTCCCACCTCATTCCCAACCTCACTAACACAGTTATCCTAGCCCTAACCCACCTCTTCAATCTATCGTTAACTTCTGGTACCTTCCCCTCTGCCTTGAAACATGCCACCATCACACCCATCCTCAAAAAACCAAACCTTGACCCAACTGCTATGCCCAGCTATCGCCCCATATCGCTGCTTGACAACCTCCAATCTGGCTTCCCCCACACCACTCCACCGAGACTGCCCTGACCAAAATTACTAATGACTTATTCACAGCAGAAGCTAACAGACATTTCTCCATCCTCCTCCTTTTAGACCTATAGTCTGCCTTCGACACAGTCGACCACTGTCTACTGCTACAGTTCCTCTCTTCCATTGACATCAAAGATCTTGCCCTGTCCTGGATCGCCTCATAACTTTCCGACTGCACACTTAGCGTTTCCCACTCCCACATGACCTCCTCATCCCACCCTCTCTCTGTTGGAGTCCCTTAGGGCTCTGTCCTGGGGCCCCTACTTTTCTTCATCTATACTCTTGGCCTAGGACAACTCATAAAGTCTCATGGCTTCCAGTACTACTGGTACGCTGACGACACTCAGATCTACCTCTCTGGCCCAGATGTCAACTCTCTGCTGTCCAGAATCTAGGAGTGTCTGTCAGCCAGATCTTCCTTCTTCACCTCTCATTTCCTAAAATTCAATGTAGACAAAACCAAATTCAACATCTTTCCTCTATCCCGTCTTTTATCTTCACTACCTGATCTATCTATTATGGTAAATGGCATCATGCTCTCTCCCACATCTGAAATTCGATGCCTCAGGGTAACTCTCGATTCTGCCCTGTCCTTCAAATCACACATGCAAAGTCTCGCCACCTCCTGTCACTTCCAGCTCAAAAATATTTCCAGAATACGTCCTTTCCTCAGCCTTCAATCTACTAAAATTCTTGTACTTGCCCTCGTCATCTCCCGCCTCGACTACAGCAACATCCTCTTCTGTGGGCTCCCTGCTAACACTCTTGCACCTCTCTAATCTCTCCTCAACTCTGCTGCCCGACTAATCCACCTCTTTCCTGGCTACTGCCCTGTTTCTCCCCTCTGTAAATTTCTTCACTGGCTCCCAATTCCTCAACAAATCCAGGTCAAGCTACTAACACTGACCTACAAAGTCGTCCATTACCTGTCCCCGCCCTATATCTCTGAACTAATCTTCCACTATCTTCCCTCACACAACCATCTCCAAGATTTATCCCGAGTATCCACCATCCTCTGGAATTCTATGCCCCAACACATGAGATTATCCACCACACTTGGATCCTTCATACGGAACCTGAAAACCCATCTCTTCAAGAAGGCTTACAGCCTGCAATGACCGAGCTGCTGCCCCACCGCCACCAGAGCTGCCACTGCACCGCCACCAGAGCTGTTGCCCCACCGGCACTGGAGCTGCTGCATCCCTGACCTACTGTCTCCTCCAAATATCCTATAGAATGTAAGCCTGCAAGGGCAGGGTCCTCCCCCCTCCATACCAGTCTGTCATTGTTAATTTATTTACTGTAAACTATACCTATAATTTTGTATATAACCCCTTTTCATGTACCATGGAATTAATGGTGCTATATAAATAATAATAATAATAATAATAATAATAATAATAATATGGAACTGTGTAGCTGCAAACGAGAAAGAAAGTCAAATTTGTCCATCTCCAAAAATGCCTATAAAGGGCCCAAGAGCATGAGAATGGGACCATGCATCAGTGGAAGAATGTGTCCTGGTGTTGAGTTGCAGTCAAGTCAATGGAGAACTAAGGTGGTTATATTGATTAAAACATATTAATAACAATGTAGCATAGCAGAATTTACTTTAGAATGGTGAAAAATGTGTGGTGATCTATGGCAGGAAATGTTTTGGCCCAAAGTTTTGAGACAAACACATATTTTGATTTTCACAAAGTTTGAGGCTTCAGTGATTTTGGATCCTTTAGTCAGATGATTTCATGGTTACTGAAGTACAGTTTTCAGCATTTCATAGGTTTTTGCACTTTTACTGACAATTACATAAAACTTTATGTAGACTGAATATTTACAGTGTTGACCCTTATTTTTCAAGACTTCTGCAATTCACCCTGGCAGCCAGATATCAGTTTCTTGTCCCATCACTTATTAGGGTACCTTTACACGCCGGTACAACAAGGTGGAAACAACCGGGTGCTTCACGTGCACGAGCACGCACCAACGGTTACAAACGGTACCTGCACCGCCTTTACACGCCTTTACACGCCGCTATAAGGTACTTTACAGAAGGTTGAATCTATCTCTGGATACAGCGCTGGGTGCCTAAAGTTACCTTCTGCAGAGCACCTTACCTCATTTACACGCCGTAACAGAAGGTAATATGGGAGGACCTGGTGCAGCAGGGACAACACATAGGCGTGCCAGAATTGTGGATTACGAGAATTTCGTACGCTGATAGGACAAAGGACATCATGATTGGCCAGCCAGCGCAGGAGGCTGACTAATACATGACCCTAGAACAATTGTGTAGTGTGACTGGTCAGCTCCTTAAATATGCCGCCCTACGCAGCGACAACCAACCACAACGCAGGAGCTTCCACCAATGATCGCTGAAGGGGGGTGGTTTCCCGGAGGCTGTGTCACGCCCCGGGGAGTTATCTAGGTGACGAATAAACCTTACCCTACCGTATTTACACGCCATTACCATCAGGTTGAAATCAACCTGTTTTAGAGCTCTGCTCTGAAACAGGTGCCGCAAGTGACGGGTGGAAACAACTGCCTTTACACGCCGCTACCTCGGGTTGATTTGGCGGTGCAAGGTACATTTGTCTCATCAACCCGGTTGTTTCCACCTTGCTGTAGCGGCATGTAAAGGTACCCTTAGAGTTTAACACAAGTTCTTTGTTTTTGTTTGCTCATCACTTTTTGAGGATTAACCACATGCTCTCCAAAGGAATGAGGTCTGGGGAGTTTCCTGGCCATGGAACCAAAATGTCAATGTTTAGTTCACTGAGCCACTTAAGGCCCTGTCACACAGAACGAGATCGCTAACGAGATCGCTGTTGCGTCACAAATTTTGTGATGCAACAGCGATCCCGTTAGCGATCTCGTTCTGTGTGACACACACCAATGATCTGGCCCCTGCTGTGAGATCGTTGATCGTCACACAATGCTCTGGGTCATTCCTACGTTGTTGTGCTCTGGGAGCGCTACATCGTTGTGTTTGACAGGGACAATGACCAACAATCTCAATGCTATAATATGAAGTGACAATTCCCAACGACCTCGGTATAATTCTGGATCGCTAGTGCGTCATTTTTCACATCGCTGGTGAGATACCTGTTTGACATCTTACCAGCGATGTGAAAAACGATGCACCTGCGATCTCTGCACATCGTTATCGTTCTTGGGATCGCTGGTGCCTCGTTATGTGTGACTGGGCCTTTAGTTATCACTTTTGACCTGGGACGCAGTGCTCCATCAAGGTGGAACCAGCCTTGTTCAAAGATAAATTCCTCCTGAATTGTTAGTTCAATAAATGCTGATTGTAAAATGCTTAAGAAATTTAATGACCAGGATCAGAGTTTATTCTAATTTTAGCCATTATTCTCGGAGTATGCTTCTCCATTACAATCACTTTCCTACCTTTGGTCATTTTTATTATTACTGCTCTTCAGGGATCAAATTGATATTAATGAATGGTACATAGACGTCATTTTTTTTATGATGATGATTTCTCTTCTTCAGGTTGACATTGTAGCTCAATGTAGATATTAACAAGCCATAGTACATTTAAGGCAGGCTGGACTGAGAGGTTTACAGAAATTTAAAGGGGTTTGGAATACAAGAAACGAGTTGGACGGATTAAAAGAGAAGCACCTGGTTTATTTAATCATGCATTTTTTGTGACATTTTTATACAGAACTTGGATGATGTACCAGTTCTCTTTTACACTTTGAAGCCACACAAAAAAATCCCATGCTACGCACTGTAAATGTTGAAAAGAGCTGTACTGTACTTATGTGAAGTCATTTCCTCATTGGAATGTTATTTCTTCTTCTTTGTGTATTTGACTTTCACTTGTTTTTCTGAGTAATGTATATTATTAAACTGTATATAAGTCCATATAAAGAAATCTGTTGGCAGACATCTTGTTTAGCTAAAATTTATTACAGTAATTTAAGTATGTCCATTTATGACCATAATTATTATCTTGCAACATTCAGTATCACATTTCACAAGAATCACAAAAATTGCAAAAAAGTAGGATTCTTGCATTCCTTCACAAATACTTCAATTAGCATCTTAAAATGTATGGTTTAATGGTTTTTGGTGCCTGCTAACAGATATGGATCTACAATGTGTATTTTCTATGTTTTTAACGTTTTGATCAAATTTATAGCACAATTGCACGAAGGCTCAGTTATTTACTAGTTTGGTGTTCTGATGAGATGATAGAATCTACATGTATGCATGAGCATCTAAAATGTATCTAAACTGATTTTTCTATTTTACAAACTTTTGAATGAAAAATTAAAGCACATATACTTTGAGTTAAACACATGGGTTGTAACATCATCAGATAAAAGAGTGACTTCTACACTTCCTTTTACTAGTTGCCTATCAGTTTTAAACTAATGCCTAGTTATCAGTCATATCTAAAGCTGCATTCAGAAGATTGGTTTCCTGTTACTAAATAACAGAGCATTATGAGAGTTTAGATGAAGTAAAGCTACACATTGGACTGAGGCATAGAGATAATCAATTGTTATATAGCATTATCATAGATTTCCCACTGATATAAATACTAGTGTATCTCAATGACTTGGAATATCATCAAAAATCAATATCATGTATGTTTTAGGGCATTTCTGGGAGCCCTGAAACGCGTTGACTAATAAATCAATATTATATTCACCCTTTGATGTCTCGAGATCCTCCCTACTTTAATTTTCTGAAATAATGACCTCTGGTTTTTCATTGGCTGTAAGCCATATTCCTCAACATTAACAGAAAAAAAACTCTTGAAATAAATCACTCTGTTTGTAATGACTCTATATAATATATCAAGATGTTGAGAAAAAGGGTGTGTAACAGTCCGCACTGCCAGGTCCACCTCTACTCCAAAGAACACACGTGTAGGTGATGTTCAAACAGTTTTCCTTTATTTTCTCCGACGCGTTTCGGTGCCCTCCTGGCACCTTCCTCAGGGATCCAGGAGGGGACCGAAACGCGTCGGAGAAAATAAAGGAAAACTGTTTGAACATCACCTACACGTGTGCTCTTTGGAGTAGAGGTGGACCTGGCAGCGCGGACTGTAACACACCCTTTTTCCCAACATCTTGATGTGTCTCCACGAGTGAGTGGTCGGTGGAAGTCCAGCAGCAGCCATCAGTACATTATTACCATACGCCTTCTAACCAGTTGTGGGTCTCACAACTGGCATAGGTGAGTGAAATTCTTACACACCACCTTGATATTTAGTGTCACCAGTGATAGGTCACTATTGCACCTCTTGTTCCCCCTCCTTTCTTTTATCTATATAATATATGCATTTCACGTTTTGTATTAAATTACTGAAAAAAATTAACTTTTTGATGATATTCTAATTCATTGAGATGCACTAGTAAATATACATATATATACACACTGGCAATCAAAATTAGGGAACAACACACCATATCCATATAGTAAAGGTCATTGTGCTGTCCTATGTGAAAATATCCTAACATGAGTAAAATAGCAATATTTTAAGCTTATTTCATAAATTGAATATATTCTAAATAAAAAAATAAACATGTAAATGAGATAAATGAAATAGAACACTGATCAAAATTAGAGAACACTTTCAGGTATCTGCACGTTATTGGTGTTAATCTGGCACCTTGTGCTAATTACCTTAATTATCTGACAAATCCCATTTAAATGGCAGCCTAACTTTCCAGTTTGCACTCATTTTGCAACAATAGTGTGCTGTTCCAAAATGACTCAAATCCTTCAGCAACGAGTTGTCCAGATGAAGGCCAAAAAGGTCACCCTATCAGCCACCGAAGTTGGTTGATCCAAGCCTGTGATTTCTAGAATATTGCATCATTACAACATCACAAACTCTTTCAAGTCCCCCAAGAAGGCTAGTAACACTCAAAAAACACAAGAGAGAACAGGATAATGCAAAAAATCTACACAAGTAATCATTTCACACTGCAACTGGAATAGCTCACCAGTTCAGCACTGAACAGGGTAAGGATCTGTCTTTTCATAGAGTGTCACAATGTTTAAGAACATTTGGACTGAAAACCCACTCTTCAGTGACCAAACCTCTCATTGGACAAAAAAGGCTAGACTCTCCTTTCATAAGGAGCATGTTGTATGGACAGAGGTGAAGTAGTCCACAGTTCATTTTAGTGATGAAAGCAAGTTTAATTTATTTGGGTCTGATGGGAAACCTTATATTCATTGAAAAATTGGGGAAAGACTGAACCCAAGGTGTGTAAAGAAGTCAGTGAAAGCTGGTGGAGGAAGTAACATAGTAACATAGTTAGATGGTTGAAGGTAGACTTTAAGGGCATATAGTTTAAACCATAGCCTAACATGTTGATCCAGAGGAAGGCAAAAAAAAAACACGTGGCAAACATTAAGCAATAGATTGGAGGAAAAAGTTCCTTCCTGACTTCTCATACGGCAACCAGACTAGTTCTCTGGATCAACGCCCTATCAAATAATCTGGTATGTATAACCTGTAATATATTTTTCAAGAAAGGCATCAAAGCCATTCTTAAATGTTAGTAGTGAATCACTCATTGCAACATCATATGGCAGAGAGTTCTATAGCCTTATTGCTCTTACTGTAAATAATCCGCATCTGTGATTATTATTAAATCTTCTTTCTCCAGATGTAGAGGATGCCCCCTTGTCCCAGTCTCAGGCCTAAGAGTAAAGAGATCATTAGAAAGGTCTCTGTACTGTCCCTTCATACATTTGTACATTGTAATAAGATCACCCCTAAGCCTTCATTTTTCCAAACTAAAAAACCCAAGTTTAATAACCTGTCTTGGTATTGCAGATCCCCCAGTCCTCTAATAACCTCTTCTCTGCACCTGCTCTAGTCCAGCTATGTCTTTCTTATACACCGGAGACCAGAATTGTACACAGTATTCTAAGTGTGGTCGCACTAGTGACTTGTATAGAGGTAAAATTATGTTCTCCTCATGAGCATCTCCACCTGTTTTACCATTATTTTATTTGTCTTTGCTGCAACTGCCTGACATTAGCCATTAAATGTGAGTTTGTCACCCACCCATACACCCAGGTCTTTTTTAGTGATAGTTTTGCCCAGTGTTTTACAATAAAGCACATAATTATACATTTTATTTACTCTGCTCAAGTGCATGACCTTACATTTATCCCAATTAAAAGCTCAATTGCCATTCATCAGCCCAAGCTTCTAGTTTACAAAAATCCTTCTGTAATATAAAATTGTCCTCCTGTGTATTGATTACACTGCAGAGTTTGGTGTTATCTGCAAATATTGAAATTCTACTCTGTATGCTCCCTACAAGGTCATTAATAAATATAATAAAAAGAAGCAGGCCCAATACTGACCCCTGTGGTTCCCCACTGTTAACTGTGACCCTGTCCTAGTGTGTTCCATTAATAATCACCTTTCGTTTCTTATCACTGAGCCAGTTCTTAACCCAGTTACCCCCTATCCCTATTGTTCTCATTTTATGTATCAACCTTTTGTGTGGCACTGTATCAAAAGCCTTTGAAAAGTCCATATACACAACATCCACTGCATTTCCTTGGTTCAGTCAGGAACTTACCTCTTCATAGAAGCTGATCAGATAAGTTTGATAGGAATGGTCCTTAGTAAACCCATGTTGATATTGGATCATGAGGTTATTCTTCTTCAAATACTCCAGTATAGCTTCTCTTAGGAAAAGCTCAAGGATTTTACCAACAGTAGCGGTTATGTTTATCGGACTATAATTTCCAACTTCAGTTTTTGTCCCCTTTTTGAACATTGGCACATTTGCTATACACCAGCCCTGTGGTACAAAACAGAGAGATAGGAAGCGCTCCCATAGAGGAGACCCGGTAAACTATTAGTGGTATTTGGGGTGTGTGCAGGGGGACTCTCACCTGTACCGGTTGTGCCGCCTCTGCACAACCTCAATGAGAGCTTCCACCGGGTTCTCCTGGTGCCCATACTGATCGATGCTGCTCCTCCACTTCCGCGTCACGTGAGGTAGAATCAGGTGATGCAAGCATCACAGGGCTCCTACGTCACTGCAGGTCCTGCGGCTCCACACCGATCTCTGTTAGGGGTTCTCCGCAAACCGTAGCTCCAGTAACCATACACCCATAAGGGTGAGAGGGAATCTACAATATGGAAAGGGTTACTCAATAGGAGCGCAGAATCACAAGGAGAATCACCTGAAGAAGACAACGTTCCGTTGTGGAAACGCGTTGTGGTAATAAAGTTTTTTTAGTTCAATTCTACCCTTCTCCTTGTGAATGTGCGCTCCTATTGAGTAACCCTTTCCATATTGTAAATAGCCCTGTGGTACAGACCCTGTTATTATGGAAACTTTAAAGATTCCAATGTATTTCAGAGTAGTTGAGGTCCCCCATAATAATGACTTCTCCTTGAGTCACTGCTTTACCTATTTGCTTTGTGAGAAGATTCTCAGCTGCTTCCATTATTTTTGGAGACTTATAACAAACCCCTATCAGTAATTTATTATTTTTTCACTTTCCCCTTATCTCCACCCATAGGGACTCTACATTTTGTTTAGATTCACATATAGTATCACGCAAGATGGGTTTTAAGGATGAATTTACATATAAAAACACACACACCCTCGCTTATTTGTACGGTCATTTCTGAACAGACTATAGCCCTATAAATTAACAGACCAGTCATAGCACTCATCCAGCCATGCCTCCGATATCCCCACCATGTCATAATTATTTTCCAACAAAATTAATTCTAATTCCTCCATCTTGTTGGTGAGGCTCCTGGCACTAGTGTACATGCACTTTATGTAATTCTAATGAACCTCCATTCCTTCTTACTATGTTGACTGTTCTAACCCTACCTCCCATGCCACCCCCAATTTCTGTATTTGTGTCCAGGTCACTACCTGCATTATCGTCCCCTCCAATACAATGAATATCCTCCCCCAATACCTAGTTTAAACACTTCTACAACCTTCTAGGTTCTCCCCCGCACAGCTGCACCCTGCCCATTGAGGTGTAGCCCATTCCTAGTGTAGAACCTGTAGCCAACAGAGAAGTCGGCCGAGTTCTCCAGGAACCCAAACCCCTCCTTCCTACACCAAGTCCTGAGCCACTTATTCCGTAATCTCCCATTGCCTCTCTGGCGTGACATGTGGTACATGCTGTATTTCAGAAAATACCACCTTGGAGGTACTTGCTTTAAGCTTGCAGCCTAATTCCCTGAAATAATTCTTAACGACCTTCCACCTACCTCTAACTTTGTCATTTGTGCCAATGTGCACTATAACTGCTGGGTCCTCACCAGCCCCTCCCAGTAATCTGTCAACCCAATCAGCAATGTGCCGGATTCGAGCGCCAGGTAGGCAGCACACTGTTGAAAATTGAGTCCCCCACTACCAGCACCTGTATGGCTTTCCCTGCTCTCCTATTTCCCCCCTTACTGGAACAGACAACAATCCTCCAGTTTTCACAGGAGATGCCTTGCTCCAGCAGTCCTACTCCTGTACAGACACCCATCTCATCTACATGCGTAGCAAACTTATTGGGGTGTGCCAGATCAGAAAGAGCCTCTCTGGCATTCCTCCCTCTACCCCACCTTCTAACTATTACCCAGATAGCTGCCTCACTTCCTGCAGCTCCGTACTATGATCCTCCTCCACATCTATCCCAGTGAGCAACTGACTCCTTTCCATATTATTTATATATCTCAGTGTTGGCAGCTGCTCATTAGATCCATTATCAGAGCTTCCAAATGCACAACATCAACATACTCACATCTTGCACAGCAGTACACACCCTCGACCGGCTGTTTAAGGATTGCATACATGTGGCAAGATGTACACTGGATGACATTGTCAATAATGGAGCTTGTTCCTAATGGGGATTGCACCAAACAGAAATGTGAAGTAAAAAGAAATGAAAAGTATTAAAATACAAACAGCAATTCAGTAATTCGTCCCTTCTAAACTCCTTGAATCCAAAGTCACTGAATTACAAGTTACACACTTACTTCAGACTGCACTTACACTCCAGTCACACGCAGCTCATTCACACTTGACTTGCTAAGGAAGATTAAAAGTGTTTTTTTACTCTTTAGCAGCAATCCAACCTACAGATCAATACACTTCCAAAGGACTCCTGTGTCATGTCATGATTTGGGGAATGTTTTCTGCTGCAGGGGTTGGACCTCTCATACAGCTACATGGCAGATTGTCGACAAACATAATGTTTCCCATCAGACCCAAATAAATTAAATTTGCTTTCATCACTAAAATGAACTGTGAAACACTTCTCCTTTGTCCATACAACATAATCTTTACCAAAGGTGAGTCTAGCCTTATTCTTTCTGCTAATGAGAGGTTTGGTCAGTGCAGAGTGGGCTTTCAGTCCAAATGCTCTTAAACATCATGACACTGTATGACGAGATAGATGCTTACACTGTTCAGTGTTGAAATGATCACCTATGGAAATTCTTTGCATTATTCTGTCATCACTTGCATTTGTCTTTCAAGAGTGACCAGCCTTCTTGGGGGACTTTAAAGAGTTTGTTATGTTTTAAAGATGCAATATTTAATAAATCTATAATAACTGTAGGATTAACTCTGGAATCTAATAGCAGTGGGAACAAAGACACACTGAGACCAAGTTTAAAGGTGAACAAGTCTGTATTCAACACATATGGCAGATAACAAACGTGATGGGCAGCAATGTGAGCAAGTTCATCAAAACATACAGCAAACTAATTAGACTCTAGAAATAGTTCTTGCATGATGAAAGCAATAAAGCAAGTCTCTAGAAATAGCTCACACAAGGAGATGCAGGTAGAAGTACAGTCTATGGAGGCCTGGGAATTGGCCTGGGTCTAGGGAAGCCTGGGAATTGAATGTCTTAGAAAAAGAGGTTCAGAATCCTTGCAGTGCATTTCAGCTCTACGGAAGTCCCAAATTGTCCATAACGCAGCTTCTGCTCAATAAACAATCTTGATAGCTGCAAAATGCTAGCAGAGCACATAGGGCCTACATGTCACAAAGCTGGCAGTCAGATGCAAAATCTGGAACACACAGCACAGGCAGCTTGCAGCAGTTGAGATGCTAAAAGCAGGTGAGATTGCAGGAGTTCAACTGCAGATGCTGGAAGAGCCACAGTGGATTAGTAGGAGAATGAACAAACTAGAGAAGCAACAGGAAGCCAGGAATTCTAACTGATTGCTCAAACCAAACAGGGCTAGAAGGTAGACTAGAGTTTATTAAGGCAGGGAAGGAGGATCACATGAACAGGAGCGAAGCAGCGGACACCATTTTGGAAAAGGGCTAAGATGCACAAAAGGTCAATAGAAGATCTAGAGTCCTGACATAATCAAAATCACTTGGAATTGACCAAAGTCTGTTGCTATGACTGATAGGGTGACCCCTTTGGCCTTCATCTGAACAACCTGCTGCTGGAGGGTTTCAGTCATCTTTGCAAAGTTAGTGCAAACTGGAAAGTTAGGCTGCTGGTCAAATTGGGTTTGTCAAAGAATGAAGGAAATTAGCATCAGGTTCCAGAATAACAGCAATAACTTGCAGGCATCTGAAAGTGTTCTCTAATTTTGATCAGTGTTCTTTTTCATTTATCTAATTTACATTTTGATTCTGTGCTTTAGACTATATATTTGCCTCTACTTCTTCTCATATCAGGGTAAATGAGGCTTTGCAGTATTGTGTATGGTGGCTAATTTAATTTTTTTGAAAGAAATTAGTTGTACTTGTCAGATTTAAATGTTAAAAGATTCAATTACCTTTAGCTTTGATGCAAAGCATTGACTCCAAAAGATCTGTAAATGTTTCCTGTGGTATATGGCACCAAGATGTTGAAAGGTGAATCCACCATGGATTGGGCTTGTTTGTTCAGAACATCCACAGATGCTCAATCAGACTGAGATCTGAGCAATTAGGATGGCAAATAAACATCCTGACCTTCAAACCTTTATTCATTTATGAGCTGTTTTTACAGAGAAATACCAGTTTTAAGGAATACCAGTTCCATGAACAGCCAGCCTGCTCAGCAACTTCAGAAATCAGAGAAGACTGCACACATACAGCCACCTCTCCATTTTCAGTGACATGTAAAGAAGGCACCACTCTTGAGATAGATACGGATGTTAGAACTTATAGACCTGCAATTTTCAGACATTTGTAGGAAATCCTGTTGATAAGCAATACATGTCCTGGATGGGGCAACCCCCTTTCAATAGAACAGTTTAAGCAATGTACAGCAAATTCAAATGACTCAACAAGCAGCACACTTTAAGGAAATCAAGTTATTTTTGACAAAAAGAAAACGATTTCAACATTTAATTGTATGGAAAGGGTTGCAAAGCTATTATCTATAAATCTACAATATACATTTGTGTCTAACGAGCAAAATGGAGAAAACTTGGAAGACAGAGTTGATAATTCATCCATATAGTTACTACAAAATAGCTGAATATCTGATTGTAGTATATAATACTGTGAAAAGACCTTAAATGATCACCTCACACTCAAAAATTATCCACATAAATTAATCTTCCGAAAACCTAGGACAAAATTCGTCCATAATTATCACAGTTTTTTTCCTGTTATCAGAATGTTTGATAATGAAATTAACATGTATAGTATTTTACCTATTTAATAAAAATATCAATACAAACATTAAAAACATGATGATAGTTGTATCATATTCAATCTAGTCTACAAAGATAATAAATCAACTTGTTAGCCTACCAAAAAAAATACTAAGCAGAAGTGGGATTTCTTCAAAAGAGGGTCAAAAATAATGCCAAGATGAAACTTGCAAGACTGCAAGATTTAGGCCCCTTTCACACTAGCTTTTCTTCAAATTGTGGCAGATCAGGCAGATTTATCGCATCTGCCGCCTAATGGCCGCACTTGTGGCACACTTACGGCAAGCCCCATGCCTTGTGTATGGGGCTTGTGACAGGTGCGGTAAGTGCAGTATAGACACGGTTCCGGCACTTGCGGCAGTTGCAGGTCGCGAGAAAAAAACGTGGTCAGCAGCAATTTTTTTTTCGGCCGCAACTGCCCCAAGTGCCGGAACCGCGGCTATACCGCACTTGCCGCACCTGTCGCAGGCCCCATACACAAGGCATGGGGCTTGTTGCAAGTGCACTACAAGTGCGGCCGTTAGGCGGCAGATGCGGTAAATCTGCCAGATCTGGCGCAATTTGAACAAAACATAGTGTGAAAGGGGCCTTAGATCAAAAGAAAATAAATTATGTTAACTCTAATGATAAAGTCAAGAAAATATACAAGATGACAAAATGCTTGTTAAAAAGAAAAAAGCAATAAAAGTACCGTATTTTTTGCTTTATAAGACACACCTGATTATAAGATGCGCCTCCAAATTTGGTGAAGGAATAGAGAAAAAAAATGTTTTAATGCTAATGGGGTCCGTCTTATAATGCCAGTGTCCATCTAATAAATCATATAGGGTATATGTCCATCATAGCCTCCTCATCCTGGTACATTGTCCCTCATCCTGGGATATAGCCCCACATACTAAAATTAACCCTCTTAATCTGGATATAGCCCTCTTATATTGGATATAGCCCCCTACTGCATGGCGCACATCCCCGACTGCATGGCGCATGCCCCCCTACTGCATGGCGCACGTCCCTACTGCATGGCGCACATCCCCTACTGCATGGCGCACGCCCCTACTGCATGGCGCACGCCCCTACTGCATGGCACACGTCCCCTACTGTATAGCTCACGTCTCCTACTGCATGGCGCACGTCCCCTACTGCATGGCGCATGTCCCCAATGCATGGCGCACGTCCTCTATGCATGGTGCAAGTCCCCTATGCATGGCACACATCCCCTATGCATGGCACACGTCCCCTATGCATGGCACACGTCCCTATGCATAGCACACATCCCCTATGCATGGCACAAGTCCCCTATGCATGGCACACGTCCCCATGTATGGCACAAGTCCCCTATGCATGGCAAATGTCCCCTATGCATGGCACAAGTCCCCTATGCATGGCACAAGTCCCCTATGTATGGCACACGTCCCTTATGCATGGCACACATCCCCTATGCATGGCACACGTCCCCTATGCGTGGCACACATCCCCTATGCGTGGCACACATTCCCTATGTATGGCACATGCCCCCATGTGTTAAATATTGCCCTATGCTGCTTCCCATAGTAAAATAACAAACTCTTTACTTAACTTCTTCCAGCACTGATCTCTCGGTGTTTCCCTCCATGCTGCTGCGCTCCTCCACTTCCTGCTTCTCGGTGATGGTCATGTGATCAGCACAGCAGAGAGTGAAATCATCTCTGCATGCCCGATAACAGCGGCAGCAGGGAGACCGGAGAGACACCGGGGGATCAGCGCTGGAGGAGGTAAGTAAAGTTTTTTTTATTTTAGAATGGGCAGCAGCATGGGGCCATATAGAACAGAAGTGGGGGCAAGTGCCATCACAGAGGGGCGCAGGCACACATAATATACGCCACTCCCCCAGCCCATCACCACGGTGCGGTTTCAGCACCACGGTGATGGAGAGTGGCTATGCATATTATATGAGCGGGAGCAGGAGATCTCACACTACCTCCTGCAGCCTCCACCAGCTCGCCCCAGCCCCCGGACAGGCTCCAGAGCTGCCCCCACCTCCCCTGGGCCCTGCAGTACATAATCCATATATTTGGATTATAAGACGCACCCCCACTTTCCATCAAAATTTGGGGGAACAAAAGTGCGACTTATAATGCAAAAAATACAGTACTTATCGGTAGATTAAGCACAGTATGACTGAAATAGATACACCTTGATTTTTTCAAATATGTTTGGAAATACATATCCCTGTCTTGTTAATGTTTCATTCATAAATAAAGAATTAAAAAAAATCGATTAAGCACTAAAGGTCAGAACATAGTGTTCTCCAAGAAAATAAAGTAGGTAATTCAGTGTTGTGTCACCTTGAGGAAGCGTCTTAGTTATCGATGTATACAGTGAAACAAACTTGTGTGGACCAACAGTATGGGATCACTTACACAAAAAGATAACCGTTTAACCCCTTCACATCCCCTCCTTTTGATGCGAGCTTTGATATGGTGAATTAAATGGTTGAACATTGATTGTTACATCGTGACATTGAACATGGAGTCCACACAGACATCTGAAGTAGGTGCGTTCCACGTTCCCATCCCAAGTCATACTATTTGATTTGAATACATGAATCAATAAAATACAGTACAAACCTTTCAGCTGATACTATACAAAAAAGTATACAAATTAGCGAACCAAAAATATTTTAATTAATCATGATTATGCACTTTTCCCCATTCTCCAAATAAAACTGATTCATTGCCCTGAAACACAACCAGCCAATCAATAAAAGCCTATTTAGTACTTGAATTTTCCCTTTTGCCAATCAAATCACTGAGTGAGAAAACAATCTCCATTTACATCACACAACTGATTTCATAGACAACCAACAAGTGTTATTTTTAACAAATCATACACTCGCTCAACCTATTCACATTATCATGAATGGTGGATCGTTAATATAAGATAGCGTTTATAAAACATGAATCTGAATAAAAAAAGATTTTACTTATAACTTAATGGCTCCCACATTTTTGCAACAACTTGTTTTCATAACCAATTATGATACTGTAAAAAAAACAGCAAATGTCATATAAAAATTTGAAAACCACTGAGGTCTATGACTCAAGTATAGATAAAAAAGTTTAACATATGTTACAAAGAAATTTTGAGTCAAGAAGATCTTATTTTGAAAATGGTTCAGAAATCAAGAAACTCAAGAAAAATAGTTACCTGCAAAAAAAAAAATTGCCTGGTTAACAAAAGCTTGATTCCTATGAAATTTAAATTACATATCTATTATAATACTCACCTAGTCATGTCTGTTATCCACATCTGTCTGAATGCTACCAAATCCCACATTTGACTGTGCCACCTGGAAGTATGCCAGAAGCCATATTAGGACACCCAAGTTATGGGTCTCCCAATATGGCACCACACTCCTGCCGGAACAAACCCCGCTAAATGCTGCACTTCCGCTGCTACAAACCCCGGCACATGCTGCTCTTCCGCCACTACAAACCCCTAGCACACCGCACTCCTGCCAGTACAAACCCCACCACACTCTCGCTGCTTCAAATCGCGCCGCACTCCTGCTGCCTGACATGCCTGCTGCCTGCCACCCAACACCTCCATCGCACCACTGCACCCACCTCCGCCCACCCACTGGGAAACTCTTAGGCTCTGTCTATGGCCTGCGTGTCCAGGAGGACATGGGATGCAGTTCCTCTCTGATGGCTACAGAGGGCACTGCACCCCATCTGCTTCTGCACACACAGGCATAGACAGAGCCTCAGGGTTTCTTAGCGTGGTGGGTGCAGACGCACACATACACACAGACATACACATGCACACACACACACACACATACACACACATACATATACACATGCATGCACATACACATGCATATACACATGCACCTACACACATACATATACACATGGACATACACATACAAATACACACATACACACACATACATGCATGCACACATACATGCACATACATACAGGCTCACACACACGCGCATACACACATAGGTATACGCATGCATGCCTGCACACATGCACATACACACATACAGACACATAATACACATACACACATGCACACACATGCATATACAAACATGCATACACATGCACACATGCAGAAAAACATACCCACACATGCACACACACGCACATACACACACATGCGCAAACACACACACATGCACATACAAGCACACACATGCACATATATATACACACATGCCCATACATACATACTCACACATATACACAAATATGTGCAAATACACATGCACATACACATGCTCATACACACATGCCCATACACACACGCACATATATGCAGATATACGCACACACATGTGCATACACACACATACAGGCACATACATGTGCATACACACACATACACATACACATGTGCATACACACACATTCAGACACATACACATACATGCACACACATATAAATACATATACGCACACACATGCGCATGCACACATGTGTATACACACATACATACACACACATGCATACATGTGCACACACACGTGCATACAAGCACACTCAAATGCACATACACACACATACATACACATGCACACACATATATACATATATACACATATGCACACACATGCGCATACAAACACATTCACATACATACTCACACATATACGCATGGTTGCCATCTTTGGACATGGGTATTCAAAGATGGCAGCGGTATGATGCATCACACCACCATACTGCAAGATTACAGGATTACATCAGAAGGGAACTTGGTGGGAGCTAATAAAGGGGATAATGAGTGGATAATTAGCTGTCTCTGTCTATTTTGTATGTAATAAAATGTGTGTGTGTTTTTGTTATCTTTACTGAAAGTGTTACTAATGGCCAGCAGTCATACTGACAGCTGACATTAACAATAGGGCTTGATGTCAGCTGCCAAAAAAAAGATGACATCAACCCCTTTATTACCCAGTCTGCAACCACTACACGGCAGCTTGAAGAGCAGGGTAAGCGCCAGTTTTGGAGTTTCTTATGGACGTCACCATGCTCTGCTACGCTGAGATGTCAGAGCACAGACACAGAGGGAGAATGAAGAAAGTAGGAGTCCCTGTTTATTGCTCTGTGATATGATAGGCAAGGTGGGGGCTGGTGACCTCGGTCCTCCATTACATACGGGCCCATAACAGTCGTGTGGTCTTCTGTTCAGTGACGTGGATGTGCGCCCTCAGGTTTGCACATCCATGTGAAGCCGGCGCTGGGGTTGGCAAGGCCCTGTACCCCTGGGCTCAGTCGCAATCCCGATTGTTATGCCTCTGGTGCTAAGTCTACTTTTTTGTGTATATATCGTAGCAGTATGTAGTAGTTTAGCTGTATTTAGCAAACAGGGCCTGGTTGCCTGTCTTCAACAGACAAGCTGCTCCACAAAATCTGAGTTTTCTGCTGTAGTGTGTAGCCCCTAAAAAATTTAAAAATTCCCACCATACTGCCCCAAAAGTATTTTGCTTATGGCTGACTGTATGTGGGCGGAGAGCTGAACAACCAGTGACAGCTCAAGTCAAGTTAGATCACGGACAGTGCCGAACAAGTACGGGATTGCCAACCAATCCTTAAAGGGAATCTGTCAGGTCATTTATGCCCCCAAACCTATCACCACCTGCCCCTGCAGCTTCCTACTATATCCCTAATTATCCCTGTCTAATCTAAATGTGAAGTATAAATATGGAAAAAATACTATTTATAACTTACATTTTCTCCCATTCTGAGGGCGCTCCTAGATGGGTGATCTGTCTCTCCAGGTCCATTCATCCCCCTCACTCTGTGGTATCATGCCTTGGTGGGCATGATAATTAATTCAGAAGCGTGGTCCTGAGTTCCAAATCTATGGGCTGTTTCTTCTGGATATAACGCAGCGGTTGCGTCATTTCCCCTCCTGTGCAGCATGGGGGTGTATTGGTTATACTGGTGAGCACCAGATCATGCGCAGTGCGTATTCCGTAGCCAGTCTGTACAGCCAATAATTCCCTCAATACACAGGACTGAAAATGACGTGACCGCAGCGTCAAAACTGGAAGGAACAGCCCATGGATTTGGAACTCGGGACCATGCTTCTGCATTAATTATCATGCCCACTGGGGCGTGATACCACGGAATGAGGGTGAAGAATGGTCCCGGAGACGCCGCTCACCCGTCACCAACAGGTCACCCACACATCTAGGAATGCCCTCAGAACGGGGGAAAATGTAAGTTATAAATTGCATTTTTTTCCACATTTATACTTCACATTTAGGTCAGACAGGGATGATTAGGGATGTAGTAGGACGTTGCAGGGACAGGTAGTGATAGGCTTGGGGACATTAATGACCTGACATGTTCCCTTTAAAAGTTCACTTGACTCGCCCCTGGCGGGGACCATGGGGTGATCGGAACCGGGCCCTCTAGTCCTAGTCTGGTGCTGCAGGATGTCACTTTGGTGTGACCCGGTCCATGATCCCCTCATCGGGTGAGCAATTTAAAAGGGAAATTGGAAAAATGGATAAAAATAAATACAACAAAAATAAAAGAGTGTTGTGACGCCACCTGTGGAATGCGGCCTGTATAGCAATGGCCCTCTGGGGATGATGGGAGTAGCAGCGTGGATGGTTCAGCTCTCCACAGGAAGAGCGGGTCCCCAGGGCAACCGAATTGTCTGTTGTAGTGCAGGGTTCGTCGGGGGTGCAGGGTTCACGGCACAGTCAGGCTGTCTCCTGCTGCCAGTTTACAAACTCAATCTATCTCTCTTCAGGTGCAGTAATCACTGTCTCACACAGCATAGAGCTTTAACCGGCTTTATTTTCTTTTTCGGCAGATGGTTAGTTTACAGACAGTACAGTGGCGGCTCCGGTGTAGTCTAAACAGCCGGGATGGCTCATCACAATCACCCACTTTCATGTTCCTTTCATGGGCCTTTTCGGTCTGTCTGCACACTAGCTACGATCCAGCTGCCACGGGCTTTCAGTGGGCGACCTACCGGGTCCCCCAACCCTATTACGGCGGCCTTCTTTTCGCTGCGCCAGAGGTTGGGTCGCCGGACATAAAGACTCCACACCCTGCCGGGATTCATGATTGGAGAGTAGAGCATCCTGGCCACTTCAGCAGATCCGGCACTCTGGTTCCAGCCCAGTCCCTCCATGTCCCCGCTAATTTGAGCACACCTTGGACTCCTCCTTCTCTCACCACAGTTTACAACCGGGGACCCGGACCAGCATCATGGTAGTACAGGCCGCCGGGTCTGTGTCCTCTCAGTTTTGCATGATGGTGTCCTCGCCTCTCCTTCTGACTGAACTTGACTCTCTGTTGTCTCTTGGCTGACTGACTTTTCTGAACTTGGTGTTGTCTAGTCTTATTTCCTCCCCTAACCGGGTCCTGTCCTAACTTTCCCACCCTCCACTTGTCTCCTCCCGCCATCCCGATGCTGGGCAGACAGCCCCTAGACTAGGGATCGGAGTGTGTTGGGTGTGTGTTTGGGGTGACCGATTTACCAACCCCAGCTACTGCACCATCTAGTGGCGACCGGTCCACAGGGGCGCCACACACTCATCTCTAATCACCACAAGAAACAAATAAAGAAGCAGCCAATCAAGTGTGTTATAATCAAACCTATTATATATTTTTGACTCAGACCTCATGAGACTGTCGGCTGGTATTCAAGGACATCAATTGTCTATTGAAATAAGAACATACATTAGAATACGTTTTGATTGTTTTTTATTGTATTATTTGCACTTTGTTCTGGTGTCCTTGTCTTTTATCTTGAATTACAGCTCGATACTTACCGTAGTACTGAATGATGTTGAGCCTCACAGCTTCATGTAAAAAATGACGAGGCAGCTTCCGCTTATGGTGTCAGCAGATTACACACTATCATGGATAGAAAAACCAGTTATTCACTAGCCAGATAAATAAAGCGCTGTCTATTTTCTGTATATATATATTATATATATATATATATAATATATATATATATAACTTAAATACTCCAACATTGGTAATTTTTTGCACTATAGAATCTTCAGTTTATTGATCTTGTCTTAGGTTTGGCGAACAACTGTAGTCATGTTCCAGGCTGGAGATAGAGTCAAACATTGATTACATGGTAGGCACCTGTAGGTGGCACTAGAGTGTTCCTTTTTTTTCTAGAGGAGAGCTGTTTTGCATATTTCTTCCCAGGGAGCATTGCCCTTTAAACTCTATGTTAACAGGAACTCCACAAGGGGAATCCATCCGCTCTATGAATTCATGTATCATACAATTGTTTTCCTATTCTCTATGAATTTTCGTGCTGCAGAATATGTGGCTGTTCGATAAATAAAATAAAATAATAATATTCTTAGACTCCAATGAACTACACATAAACATTTTAGTAAGCAGAAAGGCTTAAAAAGCAAACACCTGGCATGCATTGCTTTCCCTTATGTCTGCCTCTGTCTCATCTGCCACTGTTCTGTAAGCTTCTATAGACTGTGATATGATTTCATAGTGCTGAGGCAAGGTCCCCAACTGCCCCATGTACTAGCTGAGGAACATTGCTGAGCAAAGCAGCACTTCTCATACTGTGAACTGAAGCTTTAACCAGTCACCTTTCCTACAAATATTTTGCTAAAATAGTAATTAAAGGGAATCAGTCACTAGGTTTTTGCCACCTAATCTGAGATCAGCATAATATAGGAAAATAGACCCTGATTCGAGTGATGTGTCAGCTACTTGGCTGCTTGCATTAGTTTTGATAAAATCGCTATTTCATCAGTAGGGAGATTATCACTAGAGAATTAGTAAACCTGTTGCCATATAGTTCTTCATATCCATTAGCTCTGTATAACCCCGTCCCCTCCACTGATTTGCCATTTCCTGCCTATGCAGAGTATACACAGAAAGCTGCAAATCAGTGGTGTGCTCAGAGAACTGGTAGCTCTGCAGCAGAAAAAGTTATTTTATAAAAAGTGCAGCAAGCGGCCCAGATAGTGATCCATCACTGGAATCAGGATCTCTGCACCTATATCATGCTGCTCTCAGATGGGATGATGAAAACCTGGTTACAAAATTGACTGTTTTGGGCATATAAGAAGGAGTCAAAAACTCTATTCACACCAAGTTTTGGAGATATACTTGAGCTTTAAATATGTGACTCACTCCAATGACTTTCTAAAGTATGTCACCAAACATCCGATCATCTTGGAGTCTAGAGCTCTATTCACACTGTGTTTTAGACCTACATATACAGTCCTTGACAGAAGGTATGTCGCTCATCCATGTTACGTAAATAAAAGCTTATAACCTGACGTGAAATTCATGCATTGGTTTTATAAATTACTCTTCTGAAAGCTGAAACCCTCTGAAATGTGGCTTAGGCGGCCGTCACACGCATCAATATCGCTAGCGATATTGCTAGCGATCACGTGCACGCGCGATCGCTAACAATATCGCTCACATCGCTAGTGAGCTGTCACACAGGCAGACTCACCAGCGATGTGGAGCAGCGAGATCGCTGGTAACTATGGTACACATCGGGTTACTAGGCACCGCGCGGCGCTTAGTAACCCGACGTTTACTATAGATACCATCTCCCAGCATAGGCTCTGCCGCTGGGAGATGGATCATCGTGGTGTCACACACCACGATGAGGCAGATTGTTCAAGTGTTTATCGCTTGATATGAGCTCCGGCTCACCAATTAGTGGGTGTGTATAATAAGAAACCCAGCACCCCAGACCTTCACTTGAACTTGAGCTCTGCCAACATGCCAAAAATCCACCCTGCGACCAAAACCTTGATTAGAGGCTGAAGACCAGATCCACTGCAGAGGTGGCAAGCACCTTTAATGTCTGTCAGCATCAAGTACAAAGAATTAAAAAAATATTTGAAGAGACTGGAGATGTGTTTGACATGCCCAGGTCTGGCAGACCCTGCAAGACAACTGCTCAGGAGGAACGTTTGTTGGTTAGGAAATCCAAAGCAAGACCCTCTTCCACTGCAGCAGACCTCCAACAGGCCTGGTCACCTCAAATCCCTGTCAACTAGAACAGTTTGTAGGATTCTGTCTCGAAATGGCCTCCATGGTCGAATCGATGCCCAGGAGCCAGAACTAAACAAAAGGCAAATAAAAAACCATGTGGCATTTGCAAAGTCCCACAGCCTGCTAAACAGATGGACGCTGGAAAAGTGTCAGAAGGTGGATTTCTCAGATGAATCTTCAGTAGAATTACCCCACAGCCACCGCAAATACTGCAGGAGACCTACTGGAGCCTGTATGGATCCAAAATTTCACCAAAAAACAGTTAAATTTGGTGGTGGAAAGATCATGGTCTGGGGTTACATTCAGTATGGGGGTGTGCAAAACATTTGCAAGGTGGAAGGCAATATCAATAGCCTAAAATATCAAGAAGTATTAGCTACCTCATTCCAAATCATAAAAGGGGTCAAATTCTGCAGCAGGATGGTGCTCCATCTCATACATCCATCTCTACAACAAAGTTCCTCCAGGCAAAAAGATCAAAGTGCTCAAGGACTGGCCAGCCCAGTCACCAGACATAAACATCATTGAGCATGTTTGGGGTAGGATGAAAGAGGAAGCTTGGAAGACAAAACCAAAGAATCTAGATGAACTCTGGGAGGCATGTAAGACTGCATTCTTTGCTATTTCTGATGACTTCATTAATAAATTGTATGAATCATTGTTGAACCGCATGGATGCAGTCCTTCAAGCTCATGGAAGTCACACAAAATATTAAATATGACTCTAATAGTAACAGAAATTCATTCACCAATTTTATCCAACATATATTTGTATTTTAAGTTAATTATTTGTTTGATTATCACATTACTTTCTGTGGGCAACAAAACTTTTGTCTTGCCAAAATCTGACCATTTTGTGTTCATTAAATGATCAATATTTCCGCATTGATGCCAATTTATTTTCTTAACCTAAATCACATTTCGGAAGGTTTCAGCTTTCAAAAGAGTAATTTTATACAACCAATGGATGAATTTAAAGTCATGTTATAAGCTTTTATTTACATAAGGCTACTTTCACACTACGATTTTTTTAAAATCCGATGCTGTCCGATATAAATCGGACAGCATCGGATTCCTCTGATGCCTGGAATCGGATGCCAAATAGGCATCCGATTCCGACAGGAAATAGGATGCCCGCCCTCCTGTCAGATAGCTCCCTAGCTGTCACTGTCTCTCCCACGGTCCTCCCCTCTTGGCCCCCGGTCCTCCTCTCTGCAACCCCGGTCCTCCTCTCTGCAACCCCGGTCCTCCTCTCTGCACCCCCGGTCCTCCTCTCTGCACCCCCGGTCCTCCCCTCTTGGCCCCCGGTCCTCCTCTCTGCACCCCCGGTCCTCCCCTCTTGGCCCCCGGTCCTCCTCTCTGCACCCCCGGTCCTCCCCTCTTGGCCCCCGGTCCTCCTCTCTGCACCCCCGGTCCCCCCATGTGTCCTCCAGATGCCCCCATGTGTCCTCCCCCTCTGCAATCTTTTCTCACCTGTCCACGACTCCTGCACGGTCCCGCGCGTCTTCCGGTATCTTGCTGTTATGTCTTCTGTGCTGTTAGGACCTCTCGTGATGTCACAATCACATGACTGCGAGTAACCAATAGCCGGCAGTCATGTGATTGTGACATCACGGCAGGTCCTGGCAGCACAGAAGACAGAACAGCAAGATACCGGAAGACACCTGGAGTCACCGGAGACGCCGGGGGCCTCGTGGACAGGTGAGTATAGATTTTTTTTTATTTTTTTAACCCTTTGTTTCACCTTTAGGAGCTATTTTAGTGTACTGAGCATGTACTGAGCATGCTCAGTACACTAAAATCGGGTCCGAGGAGACATCAGATGTTTCCTCGGACCCTTCTCCATAGGGCCCCATGTTATAGGGATCGGGTCAGATCGGATGTGCACTAAATGCCATCCGATTTGGTCCGATCCGAATCTGTCAGATTTTTTTTTCGGTGCAAAAATCGGAGCAGGCTCCGATTTTTGCACCGATAATAAAATCGAACAGAATCGGATTGGACCCAATCGGATGGCATTTAGTGCACATCCGATTCGGTCCGATGCCCATAGAGCTGCATGGGGCCAAATTCGGATCCGATGCTGTCCGATTTTGATCGGACAGCATCGGATTTAGAAAAATCGTAGTGTGAAACCACCCTAACATGGATAAGCGACATAACTTCTCTCAGGGTCTGTACCTCAACAGAATGTCCAAAGAATGGTATGATGCTCAAATGCTGAGCTGAATGTCAGTCAGAACTGGGGCGCGTTTACAGCAATAATTGATGGCAGCGTCTCCCCTATGACTGAAAGTGGGACTACCGGCACCAGTAAAGTTAATTTCTATCAGGAGGTGGGGCTATAAGTGCAGGCGGTTATATTAACTGTATGTCTAAAACATCATGTGGATGGAGCTTTAGACTCCATGATGGTAAGATGTTTGGTTACGCAGTCTTTGGAGACATATAAAGGAGGGAGCTACATAGTGACATGTATCAAGCAACAGAGATTCTCAACAAGTTGCTCAACCAAAAACAAGTTGACATTATGCAACTTGTCTGCAACTAAAGACCCAGTCACACATAACGATGCCCCAGCGATACCGATAACAATGTGCAGAGATGGCTGGTGCGTCGTTTTTCACATCGCTGATAAGATGTCAAATAGGTATCTCACCAGCCATGAGAAAAAAGACGCACCAGCAATCTAGAATTATACCAAGGTCGTTGGGAATTGTCACTCCATAGCGTAGCATTGAGATCGTTGGTCATTGTCCCTGTCAAACACATCGATGTAGCGCTCCCAGCAGGAGCACAACGACGTAGAAATGATCCAGAGCAGTGTGTAATGATCAACGATCTCACAGCAGGGGCCAGATCGTTGGTGCGTGTCACACAGAACGAGATCGCTAACGGGATCGCTGTTGCGTCACAAAATCTGTGATGTTACAGTGATCTCGTTAGCAATCTCCTTATGTGTGACAGGGCCTTTACTGTTGTGTTAATATTCTTGAGCTGCGATTTTGTTGTAAAAACAGCCATGTCGCAGGCAGGTTGCATGCAAGTAGCAGTCACATGTGATTTGCATTGAAGTATATAGCAAGTAAGTCACATGCATCTTGTGACCAGCGACAGAATATTGAACACATTTCAAAATATTCGCGGTCACATTAGATAAAGGTGCATCACTATACAAAATCTTACAATGTTGCAATTTCAAACCGCTACCTCAGTGATGTACAACACGTCGCCATGTTGCCCCATCCTTATTGTCTATTGCAGAAGTGGTTACCTATGGGCTTTCTAAAAATATATAAGTATAGATTTCTCTTGATTTAGATACAATGTACAATATTTCCTATTACATTCATGGTAAATTTGGAAGAAAACAAAAATGTAAGTAAAAGTATCATTCCTTATTCTTATTTTATCAAAGGGGAAACAGAAACTTGCTTGTCTACAATGACTCTACAGAAAGTAGAAAAATAAGGTCACCTTTTTTTTGCACATGGCAGACTTCATATATATAAAAATTTTATATTAACATTTTTAGAAGTAACTTGCAAGAAGTACGCCATGTGTCAAGTCCAAAATGACAGTAAAAAATAATTACCCGTATATACTCGTGTATAAGCCGACCCGTGTATAAGCCGACCCCCCTACTTTTGCCCCCAAAACCTGGGAAAATCTATTGACTCGAGTATAAGCCGAGGGTGGACCCCAGCACAGGTATACAGCCCCCAGCAGTGGTATACAGGCCCCAGCAGTATGATATACAGCAGCCCCCAGTGGTATATACAGCAGCCCCAGTGGTATTGCAGCCCCTATATACAGCAGCCCCAGTGGTGTATACAGCAGCCCCTATATACAGCAGCCCCAGTGGTATTGCAGCCCCAGTGGTATTGCAGCCCCTATATACAGCAGCCCCAGTGGTATTGCAGCCCCAGTGGTGTATACAGCAGCCCCTATATACAGCAGCCCCAGTGGTATTGCAGCCTTAGTGGTATTGCAGCCCCTGTATACAGCAGCCCCAGTGGTATTGCAGCCCCAGTGGTGTATACAGCAGCCCCTATATACAGCAGCCCCAGTGGTATTGCAGCCCCAGTGGTATTGCAGCCCCTGTATACAGCAGCCCCAGTGGTATTGCAGCCCCAGTGGTGTATACAGCAGCCCCTATATACAGCAGCCCCAGTGGTATTGCAGCCCCAGTGGTATTGCTGCCCCTGTATACAGCAGCCCCAGTGGTATTGCAGCCCCAGTGGTGTATACAGCAGCCCCTATATACAGCAGCCCCAGTGGTATTGCAGCCCCAGTGGTATTGCAGCCCCTATATACAGCAGCCCCAGTGGTATTGCAGCCCCAGTGGTATTGTAGCCCCTATATACAGCAGCCCCAGTGGTATTGCAGCCCCAGTGGTAGTATACAGCCCCAGTGTAGTATCCAGCAGCCCCAGTAGTAATAAACAGCCCCCCCTCCTTATCACGTCCCCCCCCAGGCTGCGGCAGCTGTGAAAATAACAAACACTTTATACATCACCTTCCGACGCAGCTCTCCGCTCCTCCGGTCCTCTGCCCTCCGCTGGCCGGCTTCTTCTTCCTTGTTGTGCCGGTGTCATGTGACCGGGCGCAGGAGATGACGTCATTTCCTGCGCGCGGTCACATGACACCGGCACAACAAGGAAGAAGAAGCCGGCGAGCGGAGGGCAGAGGACCGGAGGAGCGGAGAGCTGCGTCGGAAGGTGATGTATAAAGTGTTTGTTATTTTCACAGCTGCCGCAGCCTGGGGGGGACGTGATAAGGAGGGGGGCTGTTTATTACTACTGGGGGACCCATATTAAGGAGGGGGGCTGTGTAGTGCAATATGCACGGCATCCCCCCACCGCTGATGGACGGGGGGATGCCGTGCATATTCATTGCACTAATGAGGCGGCCCCACGTGACCGCCTGCGGTCACCGCGGCCCCCTCCTGCCTCCTCCAGCCCCCGGTCACAGCCCCCCCCCCCACAGCATACCGTATGACCCGTGTATAAGCCGAAGGGGGGACTTTTCAGCCCAATTTTTGGGCTGAAAAACTCGGCTTATACACGAGTATATACGGTAGTTACCAATGAAAGTACTGAATAAACTGTAAGAACATATATAGATTGATAACAATAATGGCCACAATGTAAATATATGGGTGTGGAACAAGGACAAGTAGCTCATAGGGTGGGACTTTATTTTTAATCACACTTTAGATTGTTAATTTGTCTTTAATCTCTAATTTGATAACTAAAGGGAAATACTGTGTATATACAGATATGTAAAAAGAACAGACAGGCAGGGGGTCCTGGCCGGCCGTAGGTCAAATCCATGCCCCACCATGCTTCAGATAAAGGGGTCTCCTAGCTGGGTGGCAATGCACCACTGTAGACCACATGAAATGGCAAGCCAAGACCCAACAAAGAAGAGATCAGAGTTCAGGAATAAACTTTTCTTTACTGAACGAACAGGTGAAAAGTATACTCATCTGATACCAAGCATGACTCTTAAAGAATACTTTTTATGCACAATTCCGAGTAAGAAACTTCACAGTTACACATGATGGCACGTTACTGCAGAAACATGTTGCACTAAACTAGTAG